>JACATO010002222.1:600000-980000 GCA_018389105.1 Nautilus pompilius
AAACTTGTTTTTGTCTTTTACTCATCACTCAAACTAAACTATCTTCCCAAAATCATTCTTCCAAGAAATAAAGACAACTGAAGTCTTGTAACATCTCATCATACATAAGAAAATAACCTGATATTAAACTTTCTTTAAAGACCACTTTTGTTTGGCTTTGTGATGAAAATAATTGTTTTGCATAACCCTTATTTTATATTTTACCCAGATATTGGAAACTATCTAAGGGGAATTCTGCTGAATTTCTTTCCATGTAAACTGCCAGCTGTTAAATTTACCACCATATTACAGTGACCAAAGATGTATGTAAACCGTGAAGATACAACCTAAAATACTTTGTGGTTCCATGCCTGTTTAGCTTAGATTTTTTTCCTTTTCGACATGGCAATGTCATGAGTCCAATAAAAGTTGAAATGCTAAGAAAAAGTGGTGCAGTTAGACTGTCTTCCAAGCATACACTAATCAGGGTTGCTAAACTGTACATAAATTATTTCCTTTAATTATTAAACAATTAGAAGTTTTCTGTAGTCATTAAATTCAGTTTAAAATAGATTGTAGCAAGAGGCAATTGATTTTCCATGTTTTTTTTTTCAAGAAATGCATCATGCTTAGTCCAAGGATTTCATGTTGAAATACAGTTGATCTTGATGACTTGTTGCAGTTAGCGTGACTGTTTATATTTTAACGAACTAGATTTTAAAAAAGTTTTTTTTCTTCTTTCTCTTCTCTCTAATATATTTACACTATTTTTCTGACAATACAGTGCAGTTCTTGTTCATCTACAAGACTTGCCTGCAGCTTTGATTAGTAGGGAAAAATTAAATTTTGCTGGATTTAGTAAAACTTAATGTTTAAGTAAAACAAAAAGGTAAGAATTTTAAAATGTCATGCATTAATTAGTCTTTTTAGTTGGGTGGGAGAAGAATGGTAAAATTGCAACATTAGTTATCACAAAAGGTAACTGAATGCTAATTACAAATATCTTGGAAGATTAATCAATAAATAAATAATAAAAACCAGGTAATGCTTAATTGCATGCATGTAGTAGATGCCAGAACATATTTGTTTATGTCCTGATTTTGTTTTCATTCAATCACTTGAAGACAAACCAAATTTATTGATTGTACAGATCAGTCATCCAAACTTCCTTCACCTGCCTCATCATATTCACATTACTATTTATTCCTGATTCAACAAAACCAACACAGAAAAAGTCATCTACAGTGTAACATTCAATGTTTTCCATAGAGTTTCTTTGAGCAAAAACCATGTGTGTGTTTTAAAAATGGCATTAGCATCTTATATTTTTAGTTCTGGATAGCAGTCACTGAATTACCTGGTAATAATAAAAACATTGGGGAACCATAAAAGTTATATCAAGGCTGCATGTAAAGTGTCCCTGTAGCTCTGTGCTTCTGCTAGACAGACTCTGCTCTTGTGACCAAATGAGAGAAGAGAAAAAACAAAGCTGCAGGAAAAGTTCTTTTACACAAATATAATTATCTGCAAATGATTTTAAATAGAAATTTGTTTATATATGAAATGTTTTTTGTTTTTTGCTAATTTTCAGTTTGATTATTTACAATTATGTACAAAATTAATTACAAGCTTTCATTATCATCATAATCACTATTTATACATTTATTTATTACAACTCAGGGCCATGTTTACTTTTAATTTTTTTTTAAAATCCATTTTGTAATGATAAAATGAGTTTAATGTAACTAAAACATTAAAAATGAAATATTCCCATTGGTTTTTTTAAGTAATATTATGTTTACTGTATTTGTTCATGCCACTTTGAATGCATGTTTCAATTGTCTATGTACATATACATTTGGGAGGGGAGGGTGATATGTAAATCATAGAATAGCAACAAAAAAAGTAAATAAAGAATTCTAAATTGTCTGTTTGTTTGAATGCATGTATTTGTTATGCTTAATCAAGCCAGTTCAAATATGGAAATTCCTTTTTCAGTGTGACATCACATATTCTAAGGTGTTAATTAGCCAACCAATGATTAAAACTTCCAATTTCAACTTCACTGAGCATGTACATTATGAAAGTAACAAGTGCACAGACTAACAAATGAGATCATTGTAAAATTTTTTTTTTATTCCTTTCTAAACATGAAACTGGCTAACTTTGAATTTGTAGACTTTGACAGCACCTTTTTCTTCTTCTCACTGGTTTGTTTTTCTCCCTGCATAGTTGACTTAGACTTGTCTTTACTTTCCCTTTTCCTCTTCTTTCCTTTTGTTTCTTTCAAAACCTTAAAGTGAAAGCGAATTTCCTTCAGAATCTACATATGTAGCATAGACAAATTCAGTTTACATACACTTTCAACACTGCAATTATTGTATGTCCAGAGTTTTATCATGTGTTATAAGTCTTTGTTTTCAGTGCTAAAATACCAAATGCACATCAGAAAATCTTAAGACTGCTTGCCATCTTGTTTTTTTGGTCTCTTTAAATGAACATTTAGAGGGAAACATCAGACCCTTAATGCCACAAAATTGTGGCCTTTTACAGGAAACTTAAAGTGATGTCCATGTTCAAAGTAAACTACAGGGTTATTCAAAAAGAATGAACAAATTTCATTACGCAATAGAATACTTGTGACTTAGCTGAAGTTTTCTACTCACAATCAAGTTTTATTTCCTGTCTTACAAGTGTTCAATGTGGCCACCACCTGCAGCACAGGCAACATCAATGCGATAAGAGAATTCCTCCCACACGCATATCAGCATATCACGATCCACTGAGTTGATCGCTGTTGTTATTCGATGTTTAAGGTCATCGAGGTTAGTGGGTAGCGGTGGAGCATAAACGCGATTTTTTACATATCCCCATAAGAAAAAGCACGCAGAACGCCTTTTGCTGAGGACTCACCACGATGATGAACTGAAGTAATGCATCATGAAATCGGTTCATTCTTTTTGAATAACCCTGTACTACTAAAAGATATTCCAATTTCACACTGTAAAAAAAAAAAAAAAAAGAGTAGACATTCAACAATCTTAAGTCTGAAAAAAAAGGGGGCAGAGTTGGGAATAGTTAATGGGTTTCTATCTTCATGAATTCTCACAATGAATGCAACATCAAAACAGACTTATTTGTGAACAGTTTACAAAGGTGTCAAGAGGATTATTTTTAGTTCAGCCTTCAAGAAAAAATTCTACTAAAACAAAAACTAATTACATATGCAAAAGCAACATTTTTGGACAAGTGGGAAAAGGATTCAGATGATCTTTGCAAAAAAGAAGGAAATACATGACACAGGTATAAGAAACACACTACAATGTTATTACCATCCTGAAACCATCATGATGTATCATATTTTTAGCAGCTGGAAACTTAATCTTATAAGAATGTTTGATGAGATCCTAAATCTATCACAGGATACTAGTTTAACTTGATACTACAGGAAACGAGGGCTTAAAGGTTATTCAAATTTTAAATAGTCAATTAAATACACATCTATGTAATGTTTGAGCTAAATGAATTAATCATTTAGGTAAAGTAATAACTCACCTGTTTTTCCTCCTCAGAGACAGATTTAAATTTCTCTCTAGCAATGTTGACAATATCCTCTTCTGAGAGATTGGGGTTTTCCAGCTGGATCTCAGATTTATTTTCATCAAGCCATAGTTCAAAGGATGGCCTAGCAACAAACCACCAACAGAATTAATACAAGACTACATAGCAAAAAAAATTATTTATTTCTCAAAAATCTCTTAAAAGACATTTTAAAAGAAAGCTCTTCATTAAATAATGCAAAAGTATAATGCCATACATTTTTGTAATTATCAGCATAATTTAAATTTCGAAAAATCTTGTTTTCTTTTTTTGTGAATTTCATTTGACAATTTTGGAATCTGTGGAGAATAAGTAAGTAAAGAAACTTGTATTTATCATCCCTTTAAGTCAGTAACAAAAGATTCTTACTTTTCACTAGAGACTGCCTTGTTGTGGTAGCTCTTATTTCTCTCTCTTGTTTTTGACAGCCTATTTCCATTGGTCACCTTGTCACTATCTTTACTGGCAAATAGCTTCATTTGCATAGAGTGCTTTAAATAAATAGATAAATATATATTGATTTTGAGACAAGCACAAGTTAGACAAGGATCTAACAGCTAACTATAGGGGAAGTAATTAGGACCAAAAACATTCAGTGTAATTAGCAAAATACCTTTTTCTCTCCTGACTTAAAGCTGGCCTTCTTGGGGGATGAAGATGCATTCTTTGCATTCTCTTTACTCATGCTATCAAAAACCTGTGTCCCCTTTGTGGCTGAAGTGGTTTTCTGAGGCAACGAAACCTGCAAAGGAGGCATCCTAGTTTGTTGTTTTTAAACACACTTAATGGCTACGTTTCCAGAATTTTATCTAAATATAGAAACAATTATTTAGAAAAGAATAGTACAGGTTGAGAATACCTTATCTTAAATTTCTTTTAGGGCCCAAATGTGTCAGATTTTGGAATACAGATATACCAGCATAATTTGGTAGCTAACCCACTGGGTAATGGAGACTGGGCACAAGTTCATTTACAACATTATAACTGCATATGGATACATATGGCCTACAGGTATTTTTAAGCATGAAACCATAAGAAAAAGATATACACTAACTACCAGAAAGATAAGCTATCACTACGGTAGGCCTACTGGTACTGTAGGGGTATTTGCAGGACTTTTTGAAATTTTCAAAGTATATTCACACCAACAACAAAGCACAAAAACTACGGTGACTAATGAGAGTACGTCAAGCATGTCAGAACCTGTGCATTGCCCAGGAACCTGGAATTTCCCACTGAAGGCACTCCAAAAATTTTTCAGTTTTCAGAATGTCTGATAAAAGATTCTCGACCTGTATAATTAATCTACTTCTCGTCAAACCATAGTGAATGTAAAATTCAATACACATATGCAAAAAAATAAATACGCATATCTAATAAACTTAATCCTTTGAACCCGTTACTCTATCCAGTAAGCCTGATATATCTGGCTCTGAGCACATGGTTGTCTGTTTACAGTCTTCAAAGCAAGGGAGCCAATTTGTGATTGCCTAACAACAGGACCTTAGAAAATGAAGTTTGCAAATGGCAACTGCTGGTGTTTGTTAAAGGGTCAAGTAAAGATCAGGTCAGACCACTGAAGTTGAAAGGGTTAAACTTTTTGTTTCATAAAAAATACCCACTCCCCTTTGTACTTCAGAACAGATATTTAAAGTAATCTGGAGGTTTCCAGAACATAGCCCTATCCACATGACAATTTCAATGGATAAGAAATTGGCCAATAAAATGACGCCATATGTCACAGTGTAGTGCATTATAAATTGAAGATGTTTCTATAGGATGACAAAAAGAAAACAATGTGATCTACTATCTGTACTTTAAAAAAGGAAGGTCTGACAGAAAGTGCCAGGAAACTTGGAATTTCCAATAAAGGCATTCACTACATGCGAAGATGGAGCAATACAGATAAAAAAAATGCACAGGGAGAAAGGAGGAAAATACATTACATTACTAAGAAAATGAAATAAAAGAATTACAGTCCCAGAAACTACAGCAAAGCTGAATAGCACAAAAATGAAATGTAGTTCCCATGACAACTGCAAAAGGTATCTTAGACCTGCCACTTTTGAACAGGCTGTATTGAGTCATTTGATGATTGCTTGTCTTATATTAAAGGTGGCACATGTAGCAGGATGTTGGTTCACATCATTTTCCATGTAATTTTAATGCTTTGTTTTGCTGCAGAAGTGTACCTCCTGTCACAGTGATTATATTTCATCTACAATATGCAGTCTGATATACCTTGGATCTCTAATCATTCAGTCAAGCCAACAAATACACCTAATGCTGACAACAGCCACAAGGAAGAGTCAAGTGGAGTTCAGATCATCTGTAGTTGATCAGTGTACCTTATGAGACCAAGCTAGTCAATTTCTTTTATCAAACTAATCCCAGATTTTTCTCATCACATGGCAGAGAAGACCAACTGGTACACTGTTAGAGAAAGGCGGCAACACCTGGATGGATGGCACCACTGAGGTGGTCATGACACCAAAGAGATTCAAGAAATTGAATCAGTATTTGCAGCTCTGATACTAATCAAGCACCTGACTGACTGATGATCTTAACAGAGACTGGCTGTTCAAGCTTTGACCTCTCTCCATGATGTGGCTACATCCACAAAGACTTCCTTACGGACATTGGAGGGGGGTCTGAGGGGGTGGTCCTACACCAGGAAATCGAAGCCAACCATGAGGTTAAAGGGAAGAAAGATGATTTGCATGCTGTGCTCCAGGAGTGGCTGCAAAACTCTCTCAAGTCAGCACATGAATGGACAGTGACTGACCACTTCCTGGGAGTGAATGATTTTACTCTACTGAACTGTGTGCTAAGTCATTTACTTCATCTGAGTCATTCCATTGCAGATTGTCTGCCCTATTAAGCATGTAAAAACCAGATTTGCCTAATACTGAAAGAATTAATGGAATATTGACAAAAGAGCATTACCACTGTTCTTCAGAGGGATGCAAGATTAATTCTGCAAAAAAAAAAAAAAAAAAAAAAAGGAGGAGGAAGAGGGGGTGAGGTGTCCTCCAGACACATGATTTTTCATCCAATGAACTCTTATGGGATAAACTCTATAGAAACATCATGAAAATTATGGCACATAACACAACACAGCTATAGGCTCCAGACAGCATGGAACTCAGCAACACCCAAATATTTGGCAGTTACTCAGTAGACTCCCCCAAACTTTGCAAAGGTAGTGGAGGGGGTTTATTTTGATGCCAGCGGTGCATTTATTTTCAAAAGTTGGTTAATTTTTGATACATGACCCTTACAGTAATGTTTTTTACATTGGCCAAACATGATGGCTCAGGAAAAGCAAGCAGTGTTCCTGCCAGGTAGATAGAGGTAAAAGTATTCATTTCAAGCACAATGGGCATGCACACACACAGAGAGAGAGGTTTCTGCAGTAGTTCTCGTTTACACTACAGTACTTGCATGCTGACCAGTTTGTAAGTCACAAAAATTCAACGTACTTGTTTAAAATTTTCCCAACAGAAATAACAGTAAGCATTCTGAAGTTAAATACACATCCTTGTAATAAAGCTACTGTGCACTGAAGTATTATTGGTATTATGAAGGTCATACTCCTATATATGTGCACATAAATGCATATACTAGGGACATTCAAATGAAACCTGACTTAGAACATCTTGTACTAGATGGAAGCTACAACAAATCCAGCCATCTTATTTATTCTACTCGTTTAAGAAAAATGATTGTAATTTTACAATTATATGAATCCTTACATGATAACTGTGTACCAGGTGTGCCTATCTGTACAATCTTACTTAAATTCCGTATAAAAAGTTTGATATAATTATCAAATAGCCTGTCATAAATATCCTAAAATTTCAAGACTGTGGCAACAAGAGAGAATTCACCCTCACTGATCTAAGTGGTGCAGGGTAGAGGAAATTGTACAGCCAGCATATCCACGAGTTACACTTGAAAAACTTCCCATTTGATCATATATAACTGTACAACCACCTCATAAAAATGTTTTATACTGGAGAAATTCTTGAAAAAATGTATATCTGCAAGTGAATCTGAAATTACTAAACCATATACAGCAAAAAAAGGTGGAATCTTTCCTAAGAGTTCAACTGAACACTTGCTTCAATCAAATTTTAATTTTACCTTGAATGGATTGGCTCTTCCAGATGAAGAAAGGGACCATGGTAGCCCCTCTGAGATTTCTTTATTCACTGTTAAACCTATAAGAATAAATATGCACTCACTCCAAACTCTAGCTTTATTTGTTGTTTTGTCTTTCTCTGTTACTCATATAGTTGGTAAAATAACAGGTTTTGTGTAAGATAGTCTTTACGTTTCAGAAAAGGTTAATTCTCATGCTGAAAATAAAATAATTTGGTATTTCTTGCATTTTAGCAGTGTGCCAAGGATCTTACCATCCATCAACTGTCTCAACTGGCTGCAGCAATCCTTTCGTTCCATGAAAAAAGCCACTAAGTTATATATATATATATATTGAACAAAAAGGTAATTTAATTTAAGATTAGAACTAGTATATAGGAGATTATTCCCTTACCAGAGAGTCTAGGACTATTCACTTCATGAGGTACTACGCAAAACAAGTGCCTAACGACACTTCTGGAATCAGTTAACAAAAATAGTAGAAATATATTTGAATTTAAATGAAATTAAATATATCAAAATGACAGAATTTATTTAATTTTAAAATTAATTTTACACCAATGCTACTCCATACTGTAATTGTTTGCTAATCCTCAAAGATATGTTACAATGTCCCTGCTGTTATAATCTGTGGTAATTTTGAATATACGCTCATCTGCAATATATTTTTTCAATTTTTGTGGTGGGTTGTGACCTGCCACTAATTGTTCATAATATTGCGCCCATGATGCACTTTACGGAGGCCATCTATGACCCATATTGTTGGGTGTGTCCTTCAATGTGCAGCCTCTGCGTGGTTGTTGGTCCTGTCTTTGTTGAGGACCCTGTTGCACAATGAACACATTTCTGGAGGGGGAAACATTGCTGGGCATCTTTCATTTCCTCAGCGAGCTGGGTGACCTACATAATAATCTTCAAACCAAGCAAGCAGTGACTGCATTTCTTCCATCAATCTGCATGTGGCCTCATCCAAGTCTTCAATAGGTACAAATGTTAGTGCAGTGATCATTTTTGCACTCAATGAAAAATCAGCATCACTGTTAAACCTGTGGGAGAGCTGCAATTCACTTAAGAGATTTTTCGTATTTTGATTAAGATGAAAAAAAGTATCCATTGAGACACACACACCAGGAAAGGTATTCTTTACTACAGTGAAAGCTGCATTTTAGAAATTACAAACAGATTTTGGGGAAAGTTCAGGTTCAGCTTGTTTAAAAAATTGGAAGAGTCCTTTGCTTGTTAGGTAGCAAAGCATAAAATACTGGATGAACACCACCAAATCTTTCTGTAAGTATGACGTATAGCCACTAAAAAATTAATTCCTTATTCTCTCTCACGTTTGATTTACTCCCCATTGTCCAATGTCTTTTGCTCTGAGTTCACACACCATCACATCCTGGTCAAACAAACTCAAAGCAAAAAGTCTTTGTGGCAAATAGTCCCATTCCCTTTATCATAATGCTTTTGTATAAAACTCTCTTAATGTCTACTTATAAGTTTTCTTCAGCCAATTGGTTGACAAGAAAACAATTCTGAGAACAAAATTGGGGAATTAATCAAGAGTTCACTAGTCAATCAAAACAACAGAACTTTTATATTTAGAACACACAAAGGACTTAAAGAATTTCAAAATCTCAATAAAATCTCTTTGTCGAGAAACCCAAAGGGGGAAGCTTTTTATTATATACCTGGCTTGGGGTCCTCATCAATTGCAGCTTCAGTGTCATCATTTCCAATACTATCCCCAACATTTTCATCACCATTCTGATGTTGGTTTCTTTTGCTCCATTCAGTTGCTGCATAGCTGTAGCTACAAATTAACAACACATGCCATTAAAGAATACAAATTGATATATAATGCCATGTATTTAATTTTGCTACTTGTTAAAAACTAATTTTAAAATTAACCTGTGAAAGTTATGATTTTTTGTTTCGTTCTTCATATTTTTAACTTCATCAGGCAGTGAATGACTCTGATCTTAAAAAAAATAGTCCCTATCCACACTCCTCCAAATATTTTTAAAGTAAATCATAAATATTAAGCCACATTATTATCAAAATTTATAAGATGAAAAAAAGCGATATCATCATCAGAAAACTATTTTGGCATTGGAAAATGATTAAAGCCTCCCACACTACAAACATTCACATCAGAAGGCCTTCAATACTAAAAGCAAAAACCACCCCAGATAATACAGGGTGTCCATAAAGTCTCTTTACAATTTAAAAAATTTATTGCAAAAGCAAATGAACATACAAATATGTGGAAATTATTACAGAAAGAGTAGTAGATATTGAAGTTTTTTTGCCTCATTTAATACACCTCTATATGGGCACCATTAGTTGAACGAAGCACATCAAGACGGTACTCTATTTCTTGCCATGTTCGCTGTAGCATAGCCTCATCAATGGTCGCAATGGCATCAGTGATCTTTTGCTTTAGGTCAGTGATGTCCCGTATCTTTGTTCAATACATGATATCTTTAACATAACCACACAAAGTCCAGGGGAGTGATATCTGGTGAACAAGGTGGCCAGGGAATTGGGCCATCTCTTCCAATCCACCGGTCTAGAAATGTTTGATTTAGGAAATGACGAACATGCAGTCCCCAATGTGGTGGTGCACCATCTTGCTGGAAAATGATGGTCAGTTGAAGGTCATCTAGTTGTGGTGCCACATATTCAGTCAAAAGGTCAAGGTAAACACTTGCAGTAATTGATTTCTCGTGGAAGAAAAATGGACCAATGTTTTGATCGCACATGATCCCACACCACACATTCACCTTTGGACTATCTCGTTGAAGTTCCCTAGTCACTTGGGGGTGTTCTGATCCCCAGATTCTCACATTATGTGTGTTCAGTTTCCCTGAAACATGAAACGTTGCTTCATCACTAAAACAAACTCGGGTGAGGAACGTTTCATCCTCAGAAATTTGTTCCAGCATGTTAACTGCAAACTCTTTCCGTCTTGGTTTATCATTTGGCTCAAGTGCCTGTAAGAGTTGCACTTTGTAAGCGTACAATCGCAAGTTCTTGTGTAGGACTTTGTGCACTGTTGAACGTGGTAACTCTAACTGTCCGACAGCAGTACGGATGGACTTTGTAGGAGAAGGATCAAAAGCGTGTCTTACACGATTGATGTTTTTCTCAGATGTTCTTGGTCATCCACTCCTCCCTTTATCCAGCACTGTCCCTGTATCCATAAATTTCTTGTGCCATGCATGAATTGATGGACGTGACGGTGGATCTCTTCCATACTTAGTTCTGTAGTTTCGCTGAGTCTGCGTATCCGATTTTGTTTCAATAAACCATGATACACATTGTGCCTTCTCTTCAGTAGTAGCCATTTTTATAGGGGTTCATTTAACACTACCTATTTCATCAGCAGGGTACCTGAAATACACAAATGTAATGTGATTAAAAACTTTGATAACCACTGAGTACATTCAACAAATTTGATTAAGATATCTCATCAATTGCCTTTGTAATAAATTTTTTAAATTGTAAAGAGACTTTATGGACACCATGTATACCATGCATAGCTTTACAGCAGCTCTGAGAGAGAATCAGATCACTTTCCACATTAAGAAAAAAGTTATAGCATAGGAATTTGGTCAATAGGCAAAGATGACGCAAAAAATCCTGGTTGTACCTGTCACTCTATTTAATTGAAAGGTGAGTGAAGACAATAAGCTAGTTCCTGTTTCATAAACTCCTCAGCCGCATCTTTAAAGCCTTACCCAGTGAAGCACAGTAGAGGGGCAATTGACTAAATCTGCTACATTCAAACAGCGATGAAGGTAGCATACAGGAATGTGTACTGAATGTGTTTTAATTTTATGCCAATGCACACGTTTGTATTTGACAGAGAGATCAGTAGCCTGTCAAAGACTACAGAAAGTTGTTTTTTATTCAAATAATAAACCTATTGTTCATATACAAAATCTGAAAACAGTTATAATTTGGTTGTAGAGGGTATTACTTGTAACTCCAAAAACATATGTAAATAAATGAGAGAAAAAAAAAAAACCTTCCTTAACCTCAGCTCCCACCTCCTTTATCGGCTACATCACACTGCAATCAGATACTAATCAATTAACAGACTTTGAAGCATTAATTCTTCAGACTGCTAGAATTAACACCGAAATAAGAGATGTACAGACTTTGCATCAGGAGATTCCGTAAAATTTGGCTGCTCCTCTTCATCATCATTGTCACCCAGAGCTAATTCTTCTTCGAGCTTTTGTTGAGCCATGTCACTTATCCTCTGTGCTAACTGCAACCTCTTCAGCCGGCTTGCATACTTGATGGCCAGCTGGACAGTGTGCTGGTCAGGCATCATGTCACACACCTCAACAGCTCGGCACTCCCTGTCAGACCTCACTGATAACTGACAAGACAAAACTGGCAATTATTATACACAACACACATATTACAAACTCCTTTTTAGTGTGCTTGATAATAAATACAAACAAAAACAAGGGAAGGTGACTGAGGCAGCAATAATTTTTCACAACATGAAAATAGGGGAAATGTCATTCCCACAACCTATTTTAAGCTTGAGAACAATATGCCAATGCACGCCATGTCTAACTGAAGTGAACTGAGTAAACAATCAACTCACTGCAAAGAGTTTCATCAGCTCCTCCCTCGTGGTTTTTATGGCTTCTTCTTTAAGTTCAGGGTCAACCTCATAACCTTCAGCAGTCCAACAATCCAGATGGCCATTGTACAGCTCTGTTCGCAATAGTTTTTCCTGTATTGAAAAGCAGTCATAAGTTCTAATTTCCTCCGTTTTATGGACCAGTTACAAATTCAATGCAAAAGCATCACACACACACAGTTTATTTTATTTTTCTTGAATGTTCTAGAAATTTGAAGTAAAATATATCCAACATTTTCAGTTTTGAAGTCCACAGACTTGCTTAGTTTAACTAAATTTATTAGTTTTTTAGTCAACTTCTAATACAAAAATCTCTTTGCATCTTCATACAAGTTTTTTTAAATCTGAAAGAGAATGGCAATGGTGAGTGTTTAGTGAGAGTGTAAGAAAGTGATCTTGCTTGACCTCTTGGAACTTCAAAAGTCAAATTATGTAAATGAGTTCAATGCACTGACATCCAATAAGCATTTTATGACTTGTGCATATTTGATTTATTAAAGAATTGCTTAACTTATCTAGTTTTAAAATGAAGTAAAACGGATTTTTATTTGCAATCCAATTTTCCAAACAATTATTATTACTTTTTTCCTCCAAATCTTCAGGTAGTAATAATTTACTCAGAATTGTAGTCACCAGAAAATACCATTTCTACAAACTTCCTACTACTTATTATTGTATGTACCTGAAACTTAAGACTATAGCTTTATTTCAAGGTCCAGTTAGTTATATTTCACAGACAAATATATTTTCATAATCTATCTAGACCATATATTTGCATTGTTATTGAACATCCAGATAGATAACCTCTGCTGTTCTTTTACTCTGGGCCACCATAACACTTAGTGGTTTTATCTGACTAACCATTAAACTGACAAATAGCCAGACTGTTCCATTATTTACAGTAAAAATTTAGTTGCTTTTAAATTTTTTTTCAATGTATAAAACCTGCATTTGTAGGTCTTAATTTCAGCAGGCTTGAATATCCAATTATCTGCATAAGTTGGACCCCAGTTAATGTGGATAAATAACATTATACATTGCAAGTCTGTTTATTTGGTTCCAGTGCCAAAACTACCCATTGAAAATTATCATATACATATAATGAATTAGTTATTTTCATATCAATGCTTCAGTGACTATCATCATAATTTTGTGCTTTTTCAAAATGAGTATTAAAGGTGGCAACTCCAGTTCAATGTGACATATACAAAGATGTTTACATTCTTCCCTAATGCTAGAGCTACAGGATTGTATATATGCATAGGTAACAATGGAGGTAATGTAATATGGCAGAGAACATGGTATTGACAATTTGTGAGAATAAGAAATAATAATAAAAATAAATGCCTATTATTATTATAAACAACAAAATCTAAGTCTGATTTAACCCAACATAATAAGTCATTGATGTAAAAACAATTTAAGCATGAATGATAAATGAATTCATATCTACTTGTTTTGGGAATAGGGTTATTAATGGGACTTGAAAATCTGTATAATAAAAACTTTCGCCAACATTCTCTTATGAACCAAGCTAGCAAAGTGAGTTACTTATTGTAAATTAAAATTTTGTGGTTTTGAACTGTATACAATTCTAGCAATGACATGCAGACTCAAAGATAATTTTAAGAATTACTTCCCCTTTTGCTGAGTTTAATTTGTTTTTTATTTTTATTGTAGTTTACCAGATTTTTAAAATAATAAATAAAGCATACATTAACTCTATCAACTTCTTGAAGGGCAGGACATGGATATGTTTAGGAAAAAACCTTATCCTATCAACGTTTTAGTTATTTTTTTTATTATTATTGTTTGTACATTTACGCCCAAAGAAACTTAAAAGGTAGATTAACAGTGTTTTATATTTAAAAACATTGTACTGAGGGAGTAGTCTCCCACAAGCCAGTCCTAACCCAGAATTACTACTTGCCTCATACTGGCCCTTTTCTGTATTAAGCTCACAGAATGGAATCTGGAATGGAAGGACTATAACAGCTGGTCGAGGAAGAGTTGGTGGGTAGCGTGATCCTTTACAAGGTACGCACCTGGAAATCAAACATTATTGAATTTTAATGTGAAGGCTTTTTAAAATTCATTTCTCACTTTTTATGTTAATGAATGTTGAAATTCATTTGAGTACTAGTTATCATACTGCTAATAATGACATCATCAGATACATTAAAAAAATAACGAATTCATTATCGAAGGCCACTAGTATCTCTGAGCTGTTCTGAACCAGTGGAAAAAATGATAACATCAAAATCCTTATGAAGGCCATAAAGCACTACGTACATTACAAACACAATCACAAATGTGTTTATAGTCTTCCTAACAGAAAAGCTGCCATCAGGTATGCAGCTTTGCAAATATCCAAAATTAAAATTCAGCAAATTTAGATTTTGTACAGTATTAGATAAGTATGGAAGCAGGAAAAACTGGGCATAAAATGCAAATAACATGATAGAATTGTATCTTGTGTAAAAATGAAATGCACCATGGTAATTGTGTGTTGATACATCCAGTGGCATATCTAGGGAAATGGCGCCCCACCCAAGTAAAAAACCGACCTATTATTTATTACTTATGAGTTATAAGTAACTAAATCATTTCATTTTATTTTTCTAATTTTGCCCAATATTATTACTGCTCCGTAATATTCAACCCACTAATTCCAAACCGTCCTTTTTATAGGACATACCGCAAAAAGCAATGAACAAATGAGTCGTTCTTGCAAGTATCATATAAAAATGCTTAACAGGTACATGACAGTATAAGCAAAGAAATTATTCTTGTCAAATTTCGTTTATCTGCTGAAATGAAGTACAGATATTCCTAACTTTAAGCCCTCTAGAGCTAAATGGGTTAGGTTAGTTACTTCAAAAATCTATGAACTAAGAATTCTTAGACAGTAGTCTGATTTAACCCCTTTAAGGATTTTTTAAAGTTAACTTTATCCCAAGTACTAACTATTGAAAATACCATGAATGCATAATCTAAAAATACTCTTATGAATTGAAATGGAACAAAAGAGTAACAGAAAGTATTTACAAAGGGATCTTTCTAGCTTTCATTGATGCAAATTGATCGATTGTGTCTTCAAAATCGGTTGTGTTTGTTTCTTTGCTTTCGATGCTGAGGAGGGCAAGGTCACGCAGGCGGCTTTGAGACGTTGATGTCCGCAAATATGACAAAATTAGCTTGAGTTTTCTGAATGACCTTTCGCAGCTTGCAATTGAAACGGCTATTGTTAACATAATCTGAAGACCAATGCGCAAATTAGGAAAGACGCTGTTATCTCCGTATTGAACAATAAATTTGAGATGTTCTGGTCTTGATATTGAAACTTTGGCGCGAGTGGACAACAACACCCGGCAGTCAATGATTTCTTCGAAGAGCTCCTTGCCGTCAATGTCAGCACTGTAATGATTAGCCAACGAAGCGCATTTAGATCGAAGTGCAACGTCATCTGGAAGTGAGGGATAACAGAGTACGAACATCAAGGAGGAAACCAAACTTTGCGTCAATATCGTGTAAACAGGCGAATCCATGCTGCATTTTGGATTGAAGACGATGAAGAACAGTCTTCATGATTTGTTCTATCTCATTGGTTGGTGCTGATGCTTCATCTTCGGAATTATCAGAAGGCCGTCGTTTTGGTCTTCCGCGACGTTTGTTGATGTCAACGTTCCAGTGTTGACTAAGCTCAATGCCTTCATTTAGAGATTGGTGGACAAGAGCATTTCCATTATCCAGGAAATGCTGCTGAAGGTCTTTGATATCATCTGCAGCATCCCGGA
This sequence comes from Nautilus pompilius, assembly GCA_018389105.1. NCBI lineage: Eukaryota > Metazoa > Mollusca > Cephalopoda > Nautilida > Nautilidae > Nautilus > Nautilus pompilius. The sequence goes on from JACATO010002222.1 coordinate 616,204, forward strand.
AGTTCATCCTTGGATCTTGTAGCTGTTTCTGAACCCGGTCGATTTGAGCGAGAATCCTGTTCCAAAATCCAAGCAATGCAAAGAAATGGAAGACCAGCATTTGGCTTAAAAAATGGTCAGCATCACAGCATGTGTCGGATGTCTCATCATTATCATCTACCAAATTTTGCAGGTTTAGAATTTTGTTTAGGAATATTGCAAGATGTTTCACAGCATCTGCTCTTGCGCTCCACCTGGTGTCTGATGGAGATTTGAGAACAAAAGGGATGGCTTGCTTCAACTTTTCCCAACGCTGTGTTGATCACGAAAAGAACACAAACAGGGAATCGATGACGTTGAAAAATAAAATAATCTTAAAACTGCTTTTTGCTGCGCTTAAACCAACAAGGTTGAGCGAATGGTTGCCGCAATTCACAAATATCACCTTTTCGTTCAAGTCCGCTATGCGTTGCTGAACTCCACTGGTGTGTCCGGCCATGACTGCAGCATTATCGTAACATTGTGCCTTGCAATCACTCAGTGCAAGACCATCATCTTCCAATTCCTTCAAAATTATGTCAACAATATTGGCTGCATCTTTCTTTTCAAGTAGGGTGAACCCAAGAAAGGACTCTCGGACACGAACAGTCCTTTTGTCGAAGTCAATGTCGACATATCTCACCATTCATGATAGTTGGTCCTGATGAGCTTGGTCAATTTTGCACCCCCCCTCAAAACGGCGCCCATGGGCACATGCCCCCTCTGCCCCCCCCCAGTTACGCCACTGGATACATCACACTGTGATTCATTGTCATGAAAGCGGTCAGACAAGAGTATACAAGTATAGGAAGTAGCTTCATTGTAGTGTGATGGCTCCTGAAAAGTCTTTGCTAGTGAAGGCTACTCTGTACAACAGATTGCAACCAAATTTCATGTTTCAGAAAGATCTTTATTCAAGATTCTGAAAAAAATACACAAAACTGGTACTGATGATAAGAGACATAATCGAGGAAGTAGGGCCAAATTCTCCAAAAATTATGTTAAGTACCTCAGGGAATGTTCAAACCTAACTGCAAGTGCAGGTGTTAATGTTTCTTCAATAGCAAGATACCTATGTACGAAATGGTCTCAGTAGATGTGTAACTGCCAAAAAGCCTCTGCTGAGGAGAGGCAAACAAATGGCAAGGCTGAAATGGGAAGAAATGAAACAGTGAGATGACCAAACCTGGAAGATGATACTCTTTACAGTTGAGTCCTTGTTTGAATTATTTAGCAATAATCAATGGCAGTTTTTTCAAAGATGGACCGGGAAATGATATGAGTCATCATACAAACACAGTGAATATGGGTGTGAGGCTGCATATCAGCCAAAAGTGTTGTAGATTTGCATAAAATCAAAGGTATACTGACTACCAATAGGTACAGGCAGGTTCTCATCCATCCTGCCAGTCCCTCAGATAGACATCTCAGTGGGCAAGGATTCTTAATACAACAATGACTCCAAGCATGCAGCCAATATTGTAAAAATTTCTCTGGAATGTAAAGAGGAATCTGAGAGACTCACAAAGATGTCTTGGCCTGCACAAAGTCCTGATAAAACATTGAGACTGTATGTAATATATAGCTACTGAGAAAACCAAAAGGCAACCAAACACCTTAGATGAATTGTGAAAAGTGATTAAGAATATTTGGAACAACATTCTACATTCATAACCTGAATGAGAGCATGAAAACAAGTGTGAAGCTATATTTAAAGCAAAAGCCTCACACATCAAATAAATAACAATGCACTTATGCAACATATTAATTTTGTTTTTGCATATTTTCTGTAATAATGCATTGTGTATGTATTATAATATATATCTATCTAATAAATCATTATTTGTATATATATATTGTTTTTCCATAATTATTTCCAATACACTGAATTCATGTGTGTTTGTGTATAAGGTTTATAGTTATAGAGTAAATTAAATGTATTAATGCATTTCAGTGTTCTTTTAAATACTTAATTTTTAAAAAATATAAAACTGAGCATCACACTCCATTGTTTCTGGAGCTATTCCTAGGCAGCATAAATGATTCCATGTCAGTTAGCTTACCTTAATTCTTGCTGGGATTCAATCACTCCAACTATCCAGTAATGATCAGATTTTCCTTTGGCCTGAAAGAAAAAAAAAATTACAATTTAATTAAGTAGCTAGCACCTCATTTCACAAAAAGACGGTGAAAAGACTAACACCAATGTAGTATACACAAGTAAAAAAAGAAGAAAATACAGGAATAATATAAATGTCCTTTCCAATCTGTGATGAGTGTTTCAGGAAAGTCAGGAAAATGATGTAACAATACTTTAAATGTTTTAATCTCCAAACATCAAATTTTAGAGACATTTAAACTATCTGCATTATTTTATCATTTAAAAAAAAAACACTTTAAATCATTATATTTTATTATACAGTAACAAAATTGTAAATAAAGGAAATAGACTGCCTCTGTTTGATAGTGCTGGCATGGTTTTTTTCCCTAAAATAAAAGAACAAACAAGTAGATTTTATTTTTTTAGGTCTTTCACACAAAGTATAAACACATACTGAAATAAAACCCTAACCCTCATCATTTTTTGTTTAGTGTTTAGACAAATGCAGTTTTTCTGATATCCCAACTTTATTGGGTAAATAGATGTAAGGGAATCAAGTTAGTAGCCAGCAGAAGAGAAGTAACTCTACACTCACATGAGCTTTTGTGTTAGCAACAGGGATCCAGGTGTCTCCTAAACTCCTGTTCAACATTCTTACAATTCCTGATGAATCCATGTAAAATGGAGTTCCCTCCATGGAAAATCTTTTAAAAAAATTTTTTAAAAATTAAAATAAAAATAGAATTCTGCAACAAGAAAAAAAAAATTAGTTACTATTACAAAGCTGAATGAGAACCAGTTGATATAATGTTGGGTTTGCATTGTAGAACGAATACTGATGGAAGCCAAGTGTTTGGGACTTAATAATGCAAGCAATCTTCATAGAGTTGATGCAAATGTCACTTAAAGTTGCACTATAGCTTGACATATCACTTCTGTAAAAATCATTTATAAAATACACATTAATATTCTTAGGCTCAAATGCTGATCTAACGCAGGTGGAATATATTTATAAAGAAAACAAAGTGCCAGTATCAACAAAATTGTAACCACAATACCAGAAGCAGTTTCTTTTTAATTAAGTGTGTTGGAATATTGCTGTTTCTTAATTGTTGATCATATCATTTAGCATTACAAATAATCAAACACTCCCATTGTTTTTGTTCACACCAATGTTTATAAGTGATTTTTTTTTTTTTAAATTTTAAATGAGAAAAAAATAAAGCAAAACAAAAAAAACCTAGATTGAGGCAGCCAGTCACTTACCCAATCCAGGTTAAGAAAGCTTGTGGACTAAGGGGCAGAAGTTCAGCTTTCAAGATTGCTTTGTTTCTTAATCCAAACTGCAGCAAGGTAATACCAAGACACTGATCACCTTGAACACCTGAGCAAAATAACAAAACACTCATTTCCTTAAGACTATCCAGGGAGACAATGCCAAACTGCAGTTCTTCAATAAATTAAGTAAACTTTTTTTTATAAAAACCCATAGATAAATTGTAACTTTCTGAGAACTTGTCTGCTGAATGGTAAGTAATGAAATAACGAACCCCACATGTTATTTTCATAATCAACTGATGATATTTGTAATGCAAAAATTTGTGGAATATTCTGAATTTAAGATTTCATTATCATTACTAGATCACCTAATCTTGTTCAACACAGTGAAAGTTGTAGTAACATTCCTTTCAAATAAATCTTTTATTTTTTTATCTCCCCAATCAACACAAAAAAATTGCAATTTGTTATTGTTATTTTATTTTTTTAAAGATTAATAAATTATTGCTTACTGATTCACATATTTAGATAGATATGTGGAGGACAAAGTAGTTAGCTTATTTCTTACCCATTCCTCGATGATAGACAACAATTAGTAGTTTGTTGTGTCCTGTTACACACACCACAGGTCCTGGTATGCTAAACATCTGTTTCTGTATGCCGCTCACTGTAAACAGACGAACCAAACGGTGATCAGTTGCTGTAGCAATCCACCCATCACCAATGGCTAGTGCCTGCAATCAAATCAATGAAAATAGAGTATGTGTAGTCATAAGGAGGCTGCATTTATTTAAATTACTTCTGTTGGTAATGTTTTCAAAGTGCTTAAATACATATATAGAACTTACATAGATTACAAGCCTTTTATGCTTTGCATCTGCTGATAAATGTCTGTAGCTGTAGAATCATCATCAAAATGACAAAAATGATAAAAAGCTTCACGTATTGATTTACTGTTTTTCTGCTTAAAGCCACCTATTCATGTCAAATCAGGAAGAGAAAAACAGGAGAAAGAAAAATAACAAAAACAAACAAACAAACAAAAAAAAAACCTCCAAGGGTAGTTTAAAAAGCTATACTTGGCACCACCAAGATATTTGTACTGATTACCATGTATGTCTTAAGAAAACAATGATGATATGATACAACCTGACTGTTCACCAGTATTAACTTATTATCTATGGATGGGGAAGAGGGTTGTGGTTGATTGGCTAACAAAGCACTTTGCAATAAGATGTACTGTGTTAATTTTCTAAAACTAAGTATCTAAGACATAGCAAACAAGAGCAAAAAAACTATAATATTAATAATAATAATAAACAGCAAATAGAGAGAAGATTAAAAAGATCAAATATGAAGAAATAAAATTTGGTGTGAACATATGTATTCATTCAACCAAAATAAATAACTTGTAGAATCTTACAAAAATTCATCTACAGATTTCTAAATGTACTTGCTGATCAGGTGCCCAGCTTAAATCAAACCCAGGGCATATTATATAGAGAATTTCATGTATTCTACTCCTAACAACATTCTTCTAAATTTTCTCTGTAGGGTGACTTAAATTTAAAACACTTAAAACAGTAGATGGCCCTCAAAACCCTTTAACACATCAGTAACTACTTTCTACCTTGAACCACTACCATTAAAAAATAACTGAGCTTGCTTGTTAGAAAGAATTCTGTTCCATCAAACTCCAGTTTCCTAGTTTAGCCTAGATGTTTCCATGCTGATACTAGGGATGTTCAAATGAAACCAGGAGCCAAATACCATTATGGTGATGCTATTTCAGCCTGGTTTCATTTGAACATCCCCAGTATAATTGATCATGGTCTGATGTCACCATACTTGCTGAGGCATAAACCATGATAGCAAGCATCTTGAGGTATACTGCGGTGTAAGAAATATGATTAAAGTTTCAAATATTTTTTCTGGAAAACTGATTTAGATCAATTTTTTTATACTAATGGCACACTATATATCACTAGGAGTAAAAGACAAATTGCTCACAACTAGCCATTAGGAAGTGTGTATCTGCCCATTTAGGTAGAGCAGTAAATGCTTTTTAAAATAGATCAGACATGCAAACAGAGCTTTCTATAACTTTTTAAAACTTCTTGCTCCTTTGATTGCCTATATCTACATTGTTTTACAAGATGTTTCCCAAACTTGCATCTGAGAGTCAGAATGCAAATAACCAAATAATAATAATATTTCTATTTTGAGTAGTGGTTTAGACATTGGAAATCTGACATAGGCACAACATGGACCCTAGCAATTATAGTAGTCTACCTGAATTTCTTCACCATCAGGCATGGGCACTGTCCATTCCTTCGCGTTATCCCATGATCCAAAATGCAAACAGGTCAGTTTGCTTAAAAAACAACAATTTTAAAAAAATTAATTTAGTTATGTTCAAACACTAGAAGTCTACTAATCAAATAAATGCAAAAAAATTGTTACTGCTTTATTTTGTTTTCATCTTTTTATAGTGAAAAAAAAAAATTTGGATTTAAACTTCTGATCAAAGCAAAGAATTTTAATTCTCTGCATACTTTTAATGCTTTTAGTAAGAAAGGAAAAGAAAAACACTAATATTTTAAAATTATGATACACTGATTCATTGTAATTTTCCAGATTTTCAAACAAATTGTCAATATCATACACTTGTACACTTGACATGCTGTCAAAAGGCCCCCCCTATTCATTTCTCCAGTATGTTTACCTGAATATCTCAGAAACTGCTGAATTATACAACCAGTTACTGGCACTGCTCTCATAGAAGTATCATTAAAGTATAAAATAGCTGGTTAGCGTAACTAATGGGTGACCAAATTTATGAGCGCTCCCCTGACGACGGTTTTCAGTAACTCTACAGCACCTTCAAGTTACACGGCTGATAAGTGCAGATGCACCAGACTCACTAAGGGTGGAACTACAACGAGACACAGTTTTGGCTAATTTCTTGCCTAGCAAAAGGATGATTTAACAATAAGTTTGCCACAAATGACTACATACAATAATCAATCACCTCTCTGATCTAATGGTTCTCGGAGCATCTCACTCTTTCCACAATGCCAGGCTCAAATAAGTTCCTCTGGTGACTTTGTTTGCTCATCAGACCCTAGCTACTCATTGAGCGGCAGAACATAAAAAACAGCCGTGTTCAAGCAACACAATGCATATAAACAACTACAGCATCTTATTAATTTATGTTTAAGAACATTTTTAAAAAAAAAAGAAGGAAAGAAATGCAATTAGTTTGGAACGATACACAAATCAGTAATAGAATGTAAAATAAAATACATTTAAAAAATCTATTAATAATAACAATAAGGATAATCAAAGTGTTAAAAATAGTCACCTGGGTGAGTCTGCATCACTTTCACAGGCCAATATTACAGCTTCGGTTGATAGGTCTGCCACAGTGTAATTTAGATTGTTGGAAAGATGCATAGCATGGTGAATAGCTGTGTCGTGAAATTCTATGTCAATGGAATTCTCGTCTTCTGTATTATACTGTTTAATCACACCAACTGTGTTCCATCTCTACAAAAAAGAGAAATAATTGGTAAAGAACAGTTATACAAGCTAAACAACCTTAAACATTACATTAAATACAAAATTACAACAAAAAATTCTGCAGTGAGATACACTATACCAATAAATCTCAAACAACAAGCCTAAAAGTTGTTGAAATAATAAAAAAAAAAAATATACTATTATGTAAGCTTTCTGGACATTTAAAAGTATTATACCCAGCAATTTATTTCATTACACATTAACAAAAAAAAAAAATTAGCAAAAACGAAATATAAAATAAATTGGAACAAAACATTCTTAAACTAGTTGCTATTATTATTTTTTTCATGATAGATTTTCCATGATGTTGGAAAAGTAAATGCAGACAAAAATATATATATATATATATATATGCACACAAACATACACCATCCATTCCTAGGAGCTTCTTCCTTCACTTCTATTAATCTAAATGCATTAGCAACAATTCATGTGGTTGATTTACCATAAATCTATTGGTTAGGTGGTCTGGGCTGGAGCCAGGCTGAAAAGGTCGTTGCAGAGAGGTGAGTGTAGAATCTTCTGCAAATGCAAGTGATCTGGAAGGGATAGCAACAGAACTATTTCCATCATCCTCTCCATCAAATGCAGCCTTGCTGTCTGAGAACAAAAAATATTCATGCATTATAACATAAAAAATTAGAGGGTCTAAAGGATAAAACAAATCTAACTGATACTCCAAAATAAACTTCACCTTCCAGTATGAGCAGAGAAAGTTATATTGCTGCAAAATAAAGTGATGAACTTGGTGATCTTTTGCTTATTTTGTGTGTTAAAAAACCTCCACAAGACAAAATTTTTTTTATTGCTATCTTCATACCAAATTCTTCACAACTGCTTTAAAAGTAAAAAGTGAATTAAGCCTTAAAAGATCTGCACAGATCCAATTGTTTTTCCTATAAGGTTTTCCAAGTTAATGAATTATATTCACTGACATAAAAATTCTTGCTCTAGCCTCCAGAATTAATTTTTCTACTCTAGAGTCAGTTTCTTTGAAAAACTGGAGTAACAATACTCGCGTTAATCTCTTTAAAAAATTCTTCAAATGCAATTCACTTGAATAAAAACTCACTATTTTTGTAACTGCAAAATTTGCAAATATATATATTATATTGCACTCCACCAACCTTTTAAAGGTCACATCCACCTATTTTTTTGAATCCCTAGTTTGTATTTCACTACTGCCCCAGCTCTTAAGACCTAAAACAGCTAATTATATCTCGTGCTTCCTAGCATTACTGAGTTCATGTAAAATACACAACATCCTCACCTCAGCAATCAAATCTATAGCTCGCACCATATTTGAAAACAGTCCCCTCCCGATAACAGTCCGGCTATAGCCAATAATCTGACTGTCATTCAAAATTCCCTCTCCTGAAACAAGCATGAGATTTGGCAAGGATTGACTTTAACATCAAACAACTATCCAGAAAAAAGCTATTATTACCATCAGATTGATCATCCTGAAAGCCAATATTTGCCTGTTTCTGTTGCACATCATTATCTTTGTTTTCTTGTTCTGCATTTGACAGATTAGCAAATTCAGCACCTAATAACATGCTATTGTCGTCGTCATCCAACAAATTTTCACTATTCATGGCCAGTACATCTTCAGTTGCAACACACTAAGAAAAATAATAAATAAATAAGTAGATTTGCAATTAAAGGATGTTTTCAATTTTGAAAGTCTAAATAAATAAGACACTAAGATCATAAAAACTATTGGTTTCTAAAATAAAAGAAAAACAAATTTTTTCAGAAATTCCATGATTATATCATTGTGCAACAGCAGTGGTTGAAGTAGAGTCTCACTTTGCCTGCTGTGCAAGCTCACTACTGAGGCCTAACTCATATTCTGATCTGATCATCTCCACATTTCAACTGCTCTCTTAATTACATAATTCAGTCTTGGACAATCAACACACAAGTGTCAATCCAACGTTTTGTTTGACTATAGAAATATTTTTAAGTTTCATAAGACACAAGGCCACCCTAAAAACTATGAAGAAATAGTTTCAAGAACATTGCTTTTTGTTTTGTTTGCATTCTATTCTGAAATAGAAGCAGACAAGCAATAATCATGGTCAATTTGACCCCCCCACAGCAGGTTCAAACAAATACAACTGCTTTCATCTCTAGACAACAGAAACAAAAGTTAAAAACATTTTTTTCATGCCTTACCTGGTTCTCGTTTGTATGCACTGCATTTTCTATTTGACCAAGTTGACCCTGCAACACACAAAAAAAAAACACACATACAATAAAAAAATGGTCAAATGACTTCATCAATGTCCAAGTTAAGCTCATTCAGGTGGACTAAAAAGCAACAACTAACATCTCCCTACCTTTTTATACATTTCTGTAGCTTATTCACTGCCACTTTCTTTTGCACAGTTTTTCTTAATTTCTAATACAAAAATTTGTTTCCACAAATAAATAGTTTCATTTTCTGGGAATTACAGGTTGACTGTAAAAGAATAAAAGTTTTTTTTTTTTATTATCTTTGTCCGTAGTTAAACATACTGTTTTCTCCTCTCTTTTGCTATCAAGAAAAAATTTACCGTCATGTCATCACTTCATCTCTAGTATTTTTTCTTCTTCACCCGAAGCTCCCTTAGTCCGCATAAGAAACAGAGATCATTAAGATTCCGGAAAAAAGCAGACAAACCAGACCCATCAAAGCATACAACCTCATTTATCTATAAATGGCCAAGGTACAGAAGGTTACAAAATATAACAACAAAATTAGGATTTTATGACAGATAAAAAAAAAAACCAGCCTTTTCAAGGTATCAACCTATGTTGAAAAACAATTTATTTTAACATTCTGAAAATTAAAATTTACAGAGAAAATCGATACCTGATTATCACAAAAGGCTATCTCATCATTGTCTTTAGGATTCCATGCAAACGCAGTAATAGTGAGACCATTTTGATGTTTATGTCTGAAAGAATAAAAATGGGTGGTTAACAGCTTGGAAACCAAAACAGACATCTGGGGTAAAAAGTATATTTAAAATGTTTATACAAGTACCTTTTGTTTTATCTTTAAGATGAGTTTCATTGTTGCTTTTTTTTTTTTAAACTTTAAAATAACCAAAATGTCATATGTAAGAAAAGAGAATTTATCCTCTGGCTTTGATTCATAAAATGAACACTGATAAAATTAAATGTTTCACATTAGAAGTAATAAAATGAAAACTCTGGCAAACAGTTAATACCTTTTTTTCCTCTCATAACAGATTCTTATTTATTTAGATTTTAACTTCGTACGTTCCAAACTAAAAGTCGTTTTCAAAAATTTTATTCATTATCTTTTTAAACCTGTTTATTTATTTATTTTCTTTCAAAAGATTTTTCATACGATACCCTCTGGAAATTTTTTTTAGAAACTGATAATACTGAAATTAAGGATACTTCTTACCTGGCAATGCATTTCTTCTTCATCCAATCAAAGATGCACACTAAACCGTCTGTACAAGCTGCTGCAACATACTTTCCACTGGGTGAAAATGCCAGAAGAGAAATAGCCTATAAACAATATATATAGGAGGAAAAGGGAGAATATTTATGAGTGAATGCGTTAGTAATGACACTAGTTACATTTTTTATTTAGTGTAATTGGGTCTATTCAATAGGTTGGGTGCCAGAAGTTGTTTCAAGAATATGTTGCAGTCTGGTTCCACTGATGTCACTGCTATCTGGTACTTATTTTATTGGCATGCTGCAGTTTTTCAAGAGATCAGAGCTTTTCAAAACTTTTTTCCATTCTTAATAAAGGATATCTGTAAAAATTTTTGTTTCCCAAAGAGCAAAAGTTTTTTTTTTTTCCAAAAACTAGGAAATGGATTGAAAAGAAAGATTTTTTAAACATCCCCCCTTTACTAGTTAATCTGTACTTTTAATTTTATCTGTAATCAACCAAATAATTGTACATTTAACAATTTTCTTTTTAAGTTTAGTCAAGAGTTTTCCCTGGTTTTGGATTTAAAAGATGTGGAGGATTAGTAAAGAGGCTAAAAGACAAGACATTCAACAGCCAGTTAGTGTTCATTGTTTTAATCGCTGCCTTAGAATGGCAGCAAAGGATGTTTTAGAGAAAAAACATGAAAAAATTTCAAATATTATGATGCAGCTTCATAATTTGTGCCTCTAAAACATATCAAGAATTAAATGTTTTGGCCAAGCCTCAGAGCAAAAGGATATGAAGTCTCAAAAAGGCCCATGGAACCTGCTGACTATAGCACAAATGAAAGTCATATTGATCATGGATATCTTCAGTGTACCATTCAGTAATACATTTTAGAAACCTTAATTTTGTTCAATTACTTTATGCACACATGTAATTTTTTTTTTTTTTTTTGTTAATCACTGCTTTTTACAATTTATACAAGCTGTAGCTTGCCATAGATAGCAAAAATTTAGAAATTAATCACACACTAAGTACTGCAAAGAGAACATCACAAAAAATACCAGATCTTTTGAGTGTCAACACTTAATTGCAATGCTGGAAGCTAGTTTTTTTCCTAAATGTATTTATTTTAATCTGTGTATACTTTCTGTCATAGTATGTCATTTTGTATACACAAATTCAACCTAAAGACCAAGGGTATGAAGAATATGCAATATTCTGGTTAAAGTGCCTGAGTCTGCATAACACCAACAAACCAGCTATCTAACAAACGCACTTTCTCTCTCTCTCTCTCTTGTTTTTGAAATTGTATATGGTACCTAAAAACTAGTCACTTTTCATTTAGTGAAACCTGTAATATAGGCTATCATAAGTAATGGTTTATAAATTTGGGATCTATTAACAATAAAAAAAACACTTTTAAAAATAAATGATGTAAATCATTTTTAAGAGAAAGAAAAGAGAAATTGGAGTCTTGCCTGTACAATCTTAGAGTCTGTTAATGTTGCTACTTTGTGCCATCCATTTTTGTCATAAATAATAACTTCCTTATCAGATGGAACAAGAAAATGCTGAAGGAAAAAAATACAAACACTCAGATAATAAATAGATAATACAATTTTAAAAGCAATACTAACAATTATAAATTGTAAATATATGATGATGATAAAGTAAAATGCAAGCAATGCAAATTCATCTGTTCTTGATGTTATTTGAAAAATTGAAAATACGGCCTATTAAGCAATTTTAAGAATCAAATCTTAAAATCAAAATATATATTTTTTAAAAGAATGTGATCAATCCAAACATCCTGCCAATCTCACGGTCAGATAAAGGAGGGATGTGGGCCAACGACTCACCATCGTGAAACACCACCAATATGGATAATACACAGCCACGTTCCGCTACCAACCAGTCCTTTAAAGAGTTTCTCCAGCATGACTTAAAAATGGGAGTGGCAATTTCTCTTACTATCAGCAGGAGCTAATTCAGATACAAGAGAACTAATGGCATCATTAATGTAAATCAGTTTGTGAAATGATCCAGCAAGTGAAAACAAGAGCAAAAATATTTAACTTACTTCACCTTTTTTTGGTTCCCAACATATTCGACAAAGGGTTTTTGATAAACTGAAAGCAGAAAAATTTTTTTAAAGATAATATTAAATGAATCTTTTCTTTAACTATCAATTATCACTCAAAGCAAATGAAAGCATTAACAGTGCACAGAAAACATGCAATATCTCATACTGATGATATTGTCAGAAATATAACTACTGAAAAAAATAATATGACTGAGTGATTCAAAATATTGACTGATGAAGCAATAATTACCAGCCCCTTTTCAACATTTGAAAATACTAGAATTTCCTAACATAGAATAGTAGGGACATTGAAACGAGACCTGGTCAAATAACATTACAGTGATTCTATTCCAGCTGGGTTTCCTTTGAATGTCCTTATACATATTGCAGACTGATGATGTTTGTAACAAAATAGCAGAGCTTGCTTTGATAGCTTCAGGAGACTTCCTGGTGATCATTGTGATTAATTTTAAGTTCCTTGGAGAGAGTCATAGCAGAAACATACAGTATTCCATACCAAGCAAAGACAAAAAGTCTAGGGAGTTTTGGACATTCTTGTGATAAAGACAGTAATAAAAGATGACCAGGAGGAGAAAGGCATCATCATAAGTCCCAAGAAGACATTGTTCCACTTCTCAAGAGACCAGTTTGCACCAAGAAAATGATTTGGCTGCTGATACCAAGGACTGCCAATCATTCAGCCATCTTAGCATCACTAAATTTGAAGATTCCTGCATCCAACTCTACTTGCCTTTCACTGACCTAGCACTAGGTTACTGACTTTTGAAATAGACTATTGCAATGATTCTACATTGCCTGAGTGCATCATCCCCACCTGGCTAAATAAAACCATCTTACGCTGTAAAGTATTGAACTATTGTGATTAGCCTCTGTAAACTATTCTGTTATTTATCTAGTTTTGGTCCTTCCTGAGTTCACATGGATGGATGGATGATGATGATGATGATGATGATGATGATGATGAGTGTCAAGGACAGTTTTTAATGATGGTCATATTTTCCTCTATTATCTACATGAAGGGTATGGTCACATTTCATGAAACAAAGTATTTGTATGCTTTTTATTTTTAGAACAATAATAAATATTACCTTTTAAATTTTGAACAGTTCATGTATCTTAAATAGTCTATATAGTCTAGAGAAGCAAGATATCTAAATTAGGGTGGCCTACTATACAAGGTGAAACTCATTAGAACAACGTACTGCTTATTTTACTCACTAATCCTCTTTTCCAACTCTGGTGTCAATACAGAACAGAAAACAGGTCATATGGTAGCCTGGTTTTGTTCTAATGTGCCCCCCCCAATTCAATACATTTAAAATTTAAAATAAATTTTTAAAAAATCACTAACCTGACATCACTACAATTTGGTAAGCAAGGCCAAATTTTGAGGCATTTTTGGTCTGTCACAGACCAAACACGGACTGTACCATCACAGCTAGAAGAAGCCTAAATTACAAGAGACAATGTATTGGTTTAATTTCTGCTGTTTTCTTTTTTTTTTTTAAATCAACTAATGCAAGGCTAAGTTCAGATATTCCATAAATCACAATTTAAAAAAAATAATTTTACAGTGCCAGTTACTACGGATTTGCAAAACTACAAGTCGGAGGACACAAACCCCTTTTTTCTGTTGTGGTACAGATTTCAAGTTTAATTTTAGGCAACAATTTTCTGTGAACTACTACTTCCTGTAGAAAATATAGTAGAAAAAGTTAATAACTTTAGTAGGAAATTTTATCATTATAATTATAATAATGATCACATATTTATTTACATGTTCATGTGGTTAAAAGTAATGGCATCATGGGTAGAGAGATGCTGTACCACCAGGGGAAGATCATTGTATTATAAGTCAATATTTTATATTAGAAATAATATAGAAATTTAGACAATTTATTTCGAACATAAACAATACATATGTGTATAAAAGTTAGATTTCATGTAGTAGTGAGACAAAAAAATTTTCAAATTTATTAAGGCACTATTTCATGTTTAATATTTGATAATCAAAAATTTGAAATTATTTATTATTTATCCATGCAATGAACACTTTCCTTAACTTCATAAAAAAAAACTTTAAGGAAACGTATTAACCTTCTAATAAAATTTGTTTTTATTAATGAAAAATATCCATTGACTGAAAGTGGTGCACACCATTTCATTTTAAGAGAAAACCCCAGGAATGTGGTCTAGCAAGCAGAGCAGCAGCATATTTTAAAAACGTACTCAAGTTTGTTTACATTTACCTACCTGAATGGCAGATATTGTTGATAAATAAAAAAGAACAAAGAGAAACACCCTGTTTCCAATTTAAATCAATCACAACACCTGAGGGGACTAAAGGCTGCCAGAGTGCTAAGTTCCTGCAGGTTTTGGTGCAGTGAATTGGTGTAACTGCTTTTCAATGAACTAGGTGCCAGTTCTCGCTGATAAATGGGTCCAGAACGACCAACAAAATGGCCTCATTTACATTTTTAACAAAATTAAGCATCTTTACCAGCTAGAAGTGGCTCAAATTCAAAGCAGTTGGCATCATCTTTATTTCTTTTAAAAAGTTTTATGTAATCTTTAATTATCAAATTTTCTACATATATAAATTTAAATTTTGAAATTTTTAAAAAAAGATTTCTCCTAGCATTTTACTTTTCACTAAGCACACATTCTGAAGATAGCTGCATCATAGGCTTTGCATGCTAAAAAAGAAAAAAAAAAGTAACCCTCACTATAAAGACTGCAAATAGGATTAAAGAGGAACACTAGAGAAAATAGGAAGGAGTTTTGTGTCCATCAATCCAGTTTCTCGCAGATACGCTACCTCAAGTAGTAAAAAGCTTAGATTGGATGCTTCCCCCTTCCAACTGAAACATATAAAATAGAAATAATAGTATCAATGCAATTCAGCAACCACATTCCAAAACTTTGGCAAACACAAAGCCCTCACAACTTTCAGTTTTCCCAAGCTGAATATTGCTCCAGTCCACAAACAAAATTCAAAACTAATTTTCTCCAGATGAACTAAACTTTATGACCCCCCACAAAATAAAATGTAGAAAGAAAACAAACAATTTTGTCACCTGAAGCTGTTTATGAAAAAAGAGAGAGAGAGAGATGCAGAGGACTAGCTTACCACAAGTTGTTCTTTGGGTTCCAGTGCAACACTTAGAACAGGAGCGTCATGACCGCGCAGAACTTTCTGGCTACTTGTCTCTACATCCACAACCTTGATAAGAAAATCGCTGAAAATTGAAAAAAATAAAGACTGCATGAAAATGTGTGGACAAAACCTTGTTCAAGGACTCCTCTATTTACGAAATGGGTGCAAAAATGTGTAAATCGGGAGATGTTTTCCCATACATATAGTTATAAATTAAATTAAGGATGCATTCCTGGGTGGTAATTTTCAGGCACTCTAACCCAAGCAAAGCTTAGCCAAATACTAAAAACATATCATCTAAAAATACATCAATAATGAACACAGATAAATATTTAAATAAATAACAGAGAATTGTTGTGTCGAGGCCTGGATACGTTACTGCAACAAAGCGAAAGGACTGTCTGCCTCTTCATCTGAAGATATCTGGCTGGTTTCATGCATTGCTGGCAAGATCTCTTACTTGCTGGAGCATCTGTTAGTGGGGGGGGCTCACTCATATTGCAGAGTTTTTGGAAAAGTTTAATGAAAAATAATTACAAAGTCACTCTGTACCTCAACAGCAGTGTGCGACTGAGGTCAATAAAAGTGGCTTTGACCTAACCAGACAACCTGGAACAGCAGAATAATAAATCGGCAGTGTAACAATTAGGTGGGCTGGTGCAGCAGGGTAGATGTGGTGATGCGACTTGGCTGTTCAAAGTAGTTTTGGTGCAGTGTTTGAAATTTGTTAATACCAGAAATGCACAAATCGGACTTTCGGATAAAGAGAAATGCCTGTACATTTTTTATAAGACTTTTTAAGCAAAAATTATCTAGTAATAGTATTACTGCAGTACTTCAATGATTTTCCATCTTTATCTGCACTGGGAGAAATAACTAATTGGCATTAATTCCAATTACAACAAAAAAAAAAATTATGCATAAGTTTCCTCTTAATGATGTGACAAAGTTATCGAATTAAATAAACAGACTTGAGCCGAGACTTCCTCAAAGCAAAATAAGCCAAAGTTCACTGTTTGAAATAAAAGATTACAAAACTGTCACGATGATAGTCTCCAGAAGCCACATCTTTACATTTGCCAATATGAAATGCATGTATTTAACCACATTGTTCGTTTTTGCAGTAATTTTAAGGAACCAGTTTTGAAAGTTGTCACAGCTTTCAGCAAATATTCAATGAATGGATTTGGGAAAATTGTCAGCATTCTAGTAGAATTTAATTGATGAATCAATCATACTTGACTGCAAAATAAATTTAAAAAGTGATAAAATTTTCCATTATCTATACATGTAATGTTCAGAAATATTGGGCTGAATTTTGTTGTTCCCAGAGTTAACAATTTTGTATTTTGTTTAAAGAAAAGGTATTACTGTTCATTATTTTCTAAATGATTTTGACACACTTCATGGGAGAAAAAATAGGATAGTACTGTGTTTCTTGAGTCAGTATTGGTAATCCAGCAGTAAACTAAAAGGTTGAGAAGCCTGACATGATTCCTTCCCTCTTTTTTACCAGCCGGCTACATGAGTTTACTCTCATATCTAAAAAAAAATCAAAGGATTCCAGCTGGGACTTTCTGTGGTTGGTAAGCAGCCAATCTCCGCACACTGTTCTCTTCCACTTGGTTTAGGAAACTGAAACCAGATGAATTACTCTGGGGTAGATGATACCCTATGACCAATATCGGCACTACATGAGTTCAAAAAAGTTCTTTACTTCAATGTTTATAATGCTGCAGTTGATAAACATAACTTCTTTCACAGAACCCTTTTTTCTGCACAGTATCGTATAGATCAACTCTGCTGTTGTTTTCCTTCTTTTTTTTAGGTTTCTCTTTCAAACTTTAGTTTACTTTTTAATAATCGTATGGTGCATGAATAATGTACAAAAGACTTCATTTTAAAAATTATAAACCATCCACTCATGTTACTAGGAGTTACAATATTATGTAACCTTTCTGTATTTTTAAAAATCTTTTGTGGAAATATATTTTAAAAATATACACATATTACAGTTTAGAAGAAATAAGATGCCACAGTACATTTTTCTTCAATTATTCTTAGAAAAAAAAACACATTTTAGAGACACCCATTTTTTTTAACAGTGTTAATCCCTCCCAACTGTTTAAGAAAGAAAGAAAGAAAGAATTACTTTGCCCCAGCAACAAGAGTAGAGCCTGATGTATTGAAACACATGTGCGTAACAACTCCCGTGAATCTAGTCACAATGCCATCTGGGGAACCATCAGGGAATGTGTAAGCCTGGATGGAATTAATTTCAGTTGCTGTGTAAAACCTTTCATTCTGAAAATAAATAATGAAGGTATAAATCTTGTTTTCATTTCAGAAATACTTGATTTAGTCAACTAACTTTTGACTTCAAAGCATTTCAGGGTATATCAAAATATCATATTTTAAATGAGTAAAAAATGCAAAATTTCATAATCAATACTTGCAAAACTTTATTAATTAAATTTGTCAAAATGACATTAAAAAAATTAAGTGTAAAATGGCAAATATGTCATGTGAATTCATTCACCATTTTATTAGATTCAGCTCCAAGATAGACTTTATTGCAGTAAAATTTGAAGCATAAATTCACACAACACTCGTGTTTCTGTTCCATGGCCTTGGCAATATTAACATCTTTAGATAACATAACCATGTTCAAGTTGGTATGAAGTAATCTTGGTTTCATGCTACCCAAACCAAAATGAACTATTCAGAATTTCAAGAGACTGTAGTAAGTGTAATGCTTGTCACATGTAATTCTGACAGACAACTTAACAAGTCTGATGTCTTGCCATATGTTTCATGGGCAGTTTTATACTTATCCTTGTGGAATCATGATTACAGACACTGAATACATGAAGACAAATGGCAATTGATATTTTCAGTTATTTAGGATTTAATTTGTTTTATAATCAACATAAAGTTACAAATATTGTTGCCTTGCTAGGATATTCAATACCAAATGCTGCCAAAATATAAAATACCTTGAATGCAATAGCAAAAACTTTGTCACCAACTCTGTGAGAAATGGCATCATCATCATCAACACCTTCCCATATACGAACATCCCCATCCGATCCACAGGTAAATATATACCTAATAAATACAATGCAAGAAAATAAATAAAATTAAAGTAAAATTTGAAAAATAACATTTATTTAGCAGAATAACCAAATTAATATTTCTAAAGCCACTCTTTATAACTTGGCATTACATGGATTAAGAGAAACCAAAACAATGAATGCTATTTAAAATACAGATGTTGCCATTCTTAAGACAATCAGGAAAAACACCATCCACAATGCTTTTATTAACAATGGTAATGACACATTTCTAGCCACTTTTTTTGTGACATTGTGGTTAACATCAATAACATCTTGTAGCCACTTGTAACACAGCTGCTGTGCTTACACATCTTATAGACACTTGTATCTTCTTGGCAATCCCTTGGCTTCAACCATGTTGGGGTGTTCCAACATGATAGATATTGACAGTGGTGGGTTCAACTGCAGTGTTTGACCTTTGTATTGATGTCTTTTCACATGGTTTAGAAGCCTAATCCTTAAACCACAGAAGACTTTACAGAAGTGATGGGTATCTCATCCACTGCTGATGGTTCTTAGTGTTCACTACATGATTAACAAGATTAATATGGAGCCTCAACCTTCAACATCAGCTGAAGCACAACAGTCAACATATGCAGGAATAGCAAGCCAGAACATATTTGATGTCATAGATGGCTTGACCGGCTTAGAATACATAAAGACAACGGATGACTCCATGTCATTCAAGAAATTTATAGAACTAGATATAAAACCTGAACCAAAAAAAAAAAAAAAAAACCATGAAATTTGACAAGAGCTCTCTCTACCTCCATCCATGCAACGAAGTAATAATAAATTGCATGGATATTGGAGGAGCCATCATGGAGGCAGGATTAATGGAGAGTATTAGCAATCCTAAACAGTTACAACAAGACAATTGAAATAGTACGCAAATCAAACAGCAATGCTGAATACATATCAATGAAAAGCTTAAAAGTCAAAGGCATAGCCCACAAACTAAGAGAAGCAAATCCAGTGGCATGGATTAAAGTTCATGGACTTCCTCTGGCCACTGATGAAAATGTACCATCTCAAATACTAAAAAAATATGGGAAAGTAATAGTTCCATTCAAGTACGACTACCTTCCAGGAATTCCCTTCTGGTCAAGCCAGAGAAGTGGCAAAACGATGTTAAAAGAACCCATATCAAGAAGAATTACTGAAACAGTTGCAGGGAGAACCTATACAATTACTGTAATTTATAGGGATCAACCAAGCCCGCCACCCTACTGTAAAGAATGTAGGATGAGGGGGCATACCGAAATCAGTTGCCCTACAATCAGTCAGTCTCAAGGAAAAATACTAGAAATTACACCTGAAATTGTGACGGTTGAAAAGGAGGTAATTCCACCAGCCCCAGCACCAGAAACTAAAACAGCTGAAGACACAGCAGCTTAAATCACAGAGGAAGAACCCATAAAAACAGGAGAAATTAATTTCAGAAGCAAAAATATAAAAGGGAGAGAGCACGCAAAAGATTGGCATTAAACTCTCTACCTAAAAAGAAAAAGACCGAAAGGAGACAACCCATAAGGTCAAAATCAGTAGAAACTCCCCTAGAAATCAGACCAACAGAAACAACAACCCCTTTAAAAGATAAACAGAAGACTCAGGGGGTTAAAGACATGGAAGTGATCACCTGAATAGGTGGTGCTTCCATTTCGGACTGAGCTTTTGGCAACAACCTGGTAACGTCCAATGACAATGAGTTAGATTTAGCGATTATGGCGTGCCGAATGGAATTTTATCCCTAAATTTGAGAGGAATAAAATTCAACAAACATTGGGAAAATTTCCTAGATCATCTAGAAAATTCTACCCACAACACAGTAATTTGTTTGCAAGAATTCCACTTACAAACTAACCAAGAAGTAGATAGGTATTTTGCTAACTGGTCAGGACTAACACTAACAAGTCTAGACTCTGTAGGTAGGAAAATAATAGCCATTTTAATTCATCATAGTCTAAACATTAAAATAGAACACTCTTATAGTGATAATCAAGGAAGAATTGTTATAGCTAGTTACCAAAATCAGTCCCAAAGAAAAGTGATGATCGTATTGGTGTATGTTCCTACGTCAGGAATGAGCGTGCAGCTTCCTTTGGAACTTTAACAATAGATTAGAGCAGGAACTTAGGTCCTACCTTCAGAAGAAATTTACATATTAGGTGATTTTAATTGCGTCCCTTCCCAAACTTGATAGTCAGGGACTGGACATAAAGAGTAGGATGCACCTGATCGGAAAGCCGCAGCTGCAAACCATGTGTTCGCAGTTCGGTTTGGTCGATACATTTAGGTATAAACACCCAAATGTTAGACCGTACACTCATTACTGTAAGAAGTATAGAGTAGCAACTAGATGAGACAGAATGTATGCAACCATAAATGTAGCTAAACAACTCCAAGATGTTATCACATGAAGTGGCCACTACAGGTTAAGGCTAGCTTTCTAGCTCAGGAGAGCACCAGGGGATCTGGAAACTCAATAGCACTGTTCTGACAAGAATCAGAATATGTTGAGAGCACAGAGTTTCTGGGAAAGCTGGAGGTCTCAAATGGGAGTTTGCTGACCCCCTGGAGTGGTGGGACTTAGGTAAGGCTAAGTTCAGGGAATTTAGCATAAAATATTGTCAGGCACGTAATGCATATAAGGAGTATTTAGAAAATAGGCTCAAGGAGAAACTAAACTTAGAACTAAACAAAGCAGCAATAGGGTTAGATAGGGTCAATAAAATTGAAGTCATCGAAACACAGTTAACCAGAATGCAATTAAACAAAACAGAAAGTGCTAGAAATAGGGCCAGAGTACCAGCCATGAACGGTGAAGGGTGTAGGTCTTTGTGGTTTAGAAAAAGCTAAGGCAGAAAGGAAATCAATGAATAAAATTAAAAATAAGGCCACATCTTAACCAATATCGAAAACATTATTAGGGAAGAGACTTGGTAATATAAAGAGCTATACAATAGGGAAGACACTTGTCCGTCTGCTCAGGACAACATCCTGGCGTGTCCAGAAAAAAAATAGACCCCTAGAAGCCGAGCTCTGCGAAGGGCCCCTAACTGTCCAAGAAATAAAACAAGCCATTAAGGCTTCAAATAAAGATAAATCCCCAGGAAATGATGGCTTTACGCTGGATTTCTATAAGAGGTTTGAATACCTCCTAGCTAAGGACCTGACAATGATTGTGAATAGCACATACAGTAAAGGGGTTCTTTCAGAAAGCCAATGTACTGCTATTGTTGTCCTGCTACCAAAGGGAGGGTGGACGATAGTGTGTGCTTGGACAACTGGAGGCCCATCAGTCTCTTAAATGGCAATTATAAAATCAAAGCTAAGGCGTTAGCAAATAGGCTAGCCAAAGTTATGAATAAAGTTATCAGTGCGGATCAGACCTACTAAGTTCCAGGCAGATCTATTGTAGATATGCTCCAACTGATCAGAGAAATAACAAGTAGGCTAGACACACAAAATTCCATAGGAATAATGCTAGCCATAGATCAACAAAAAGCCTTTGATAGGGTAGATTGGAATTTTCTGCTTAAGAAACTTAAAATCCTTGGCTTCAGGGAGTATTTCATTAACTACATAAAACTAATTTACATTAAAATACAAACACAAATATATCAAAATGGTTTCACTTCATAGTCTTTCCACCCATCAAGAGACATCAGGCAGGAGTGTCCCCTAAGTGCCATGCTTTATGTCAGCATGGCTGAACTGCTGGCAACTGCAATTAGAGGGAACACTAAAATACAAGGAATTAAAGAAGCGAAGATCCTGCAGTACGTAGACGACACCACCTTCCTGCTACAGGACGAAACCAATATGGAGGAAGCCTTCAAAACTCTAGAGCTGTACGAAAGGGCCTCAGGGGTGAAGATAAACAGGAAGAAAACCAAGGCTGCATGGCTGGGGGGGGTGGGTGGGTGCCCAAGCACCATTACAAAAATTCGACATCATATGGGTGGAGGACAAAATAAAAATTGTAGGCACCATCTTCCCCACTAACCACCAAACTAACACAAAAGGATAATTGGACCCCATCATTGATAAACTAAAAACCCAACTAACAGGCTGGTCATCATACAACCTCTTATTCTTCACTAAACTCACTTAATCAATACTTACGCTGCACCGAAAATATACTACAAATCAAAAATATTAGGGATGCCAGGTTGGGCACACTCCTCCATTGATTCCGATCTCAATCGGTTTCTCTGGCAGCAAACACCTGGCAAATAAACAAATAACAAGACTCCCTCGAAGTCAAGGTGGTCTAAATCTACTAAACCTAGAGAGCAAAATAGGTGCTCAACAAGTTAAAAATATGATATAAGGACAGTAGATAGCAGACCAAGATGGCAAAATTTATTCATTGCTTGTTTAGCTAAGGCATTCAACATATCAGATGGTTTGCATGCTTTAACTAACAAACTAAAACTATATAGGGTAAAAAAGACACTACTAACCAACTACCACGTAACAGCCCTAAACAACTGAATCAAGTCTGACATTAACATAAATGACAACAACCAAGTAACCCTAGGAACTAAAACCTTTGATCTAGACAAACTATCCCAACGTGATATATGCTTCTTCCTGGTGTCACGACCTATCCAGGAACCGGACTACAGGGGGAAGTGGGAAGGAAAACTAGATTCAGGACCACTTCCATGGAATAGAATCTGGAACAGCTCCAAAAATCACCTCATGGGTGGATACTCCTCTGACATTCACTGGAAAATCCTAAGAAATGTACTCCCAACGAGGGAAAATAAACATAAATGGAAAATTTGAAGTCACCCACATGCCTCCCAAGGACAACGAGACGGCAATCCACTGTATATTTTCATGTCCCATGAATATGGAACTGTGGTGCCTAGTCCGTGACTAGATCTTCAAAATTAAAAGTTGCCAGGACAAACTTATTTCGTACTGGCGCATCTTTGGATTCCCATCAAAAAGTAAAAAGAACTGCCTTTCAAACCTCCTGGTCTTCACTGCACAGCGGATAGCTTGGGGTAGCCGTAAGGCTTTTGAGAGCGACCAGCTCACCTCAACCAAAAAATTATTTTAAAAATATGTAATGCTTTTGTTATGGAAAAATTATGCAGTCATGAACTCCAGCAGTACTGACAGAGCGAACTATTCAGCCATCTGGCTGATCAACAATGTACTAGGTAAAATTGACACTCATAACAAACTACAAATACACATATAAAAATCAATCTAACAACCTCCACCAATCTGCGAACTTCATTCAGCAGATTAGGCCAACTCTTTGAGTCCAAACAAACAAAAAAACATTTTTTTAAGATTGAATGAAGGAATGAATGTGAGTATTTTTCAATGTCAGAAAAGCAAGAAAACCTTAATTTTTGTTTCAACAAGAAGATTTAAAATATTTTTCTCGGTTTAAAATTAAAATTCTAGTTCAACAAAAAGATCTCAACATTTCTTTCAGCAAGATTTTGAAATTTTGCTACAGCAAGAAGATTTTAACTCATTATTATCCTTATTACTACTATTACTATCATTCCATGCAAAAAAATACAAATTCAAAAACTATAATCACCCTAACCTACTCTATAAAAGCCTCTCTTTATTATAAATTATCCCTTCCTTATTTTTAAGTCTTCAAAAATGAACCAACCATGCTTTTGTCTTAGTTTTAAAAATACTTAATTACAGGAACAGAAACCAGCCTGAACATCAACATGAAAAACCTCCTACTTGGAGTACATGGAAGAACTGATGAGGTACTGGGTACTGACCATTGCGACGACAAACACCACAATGGATCGGACTACTTCCCACTAGATCAACTAAAATGAAATTTTTGGTTTCTCAATGAGGGATAAAACATCTACTGTCTCCAAATTAAGTAAAAGGAGACAGAACAGGTCTCCATCCATTTCAAAACAAAAATTGGCCCCATCTCTCTCAATACTCCAGTTGGACTTAATAAAAAATAAACAGTGGCTAAAATGAAATCCCCATAGATTGCTAAGGACATAGTAAACTCTGCTTCGAGAGTTCAGCAAGGCCAAGCCCTACCTCTCCTCTGCCGTGTAGGGAAGGAGTTTAGGTAGCCCACTGCTCTCTTAGCGACAGGAACACGTATTGCTAAGGACATAGTAAACTCTGCTTCGAGAGTTCAGCAAGGCCAAGCCCTACCTCTCCTCTGCCATGTAGGGAAGGAGTTTAGGTAGCCCACTGCTCTCTTAGCGACAGGAACACGTATTGCTGAGGACATACAGAGAGTAAACTCTGCTTCGAGAGTTCAGCAAGGCCAAGCCCTACCTCTCCTCTGCCGTGTAGGGAAGGAGTTTAGGTAGCCCACTGCTCTCTTAGCGACAGGAACACGTATTGCTAAGGACATACAGAGAGTAAACTCTGCTTCGAGAGTTCAGCAGGGCCAAGCCCTACCTCTCCTCTGCCGTGTAGGGAAGGAGTTTAGGTAGCCCGCTGCTCTCTTAGCGACAGGAACACGTATTGCTAGGGACATACAGAGAGTAAACTCTGCTTCGAGAGTTCAGCAAGGCCAAGCCCTACCTCTCCTCTGCTGTGTAGGGAAGGAGTTTAGGTAGCCCACTGCTCTCTTAGCGACAGGAACACGTATTGCTAAGGACATACAGAGAGTAAACTCTGCTTCGAGAGTTCAGCAAGGCCAAGCCCTACCTCTCCTCTGCTGTGTAGGGAAGGAGTTTAGGTAGCCCACTGCTCTCTTAGCGACAGGAACACGTATTGCTAAGGACATACAGAGAGTAAACTCTGCTTCGAGAGTTCAGCAAGGCCAAGCCCTACCTCTCCTCTGCCGTGTAGGGAAGGAGTTTAGGTAGCCCGCTGCTCTCTTAGCGACAGGAACACGAACACAAACACAGGTCAGAATGAGACCTCACTTGCAAACAGCTGCGGCGGCGGCCGAACATGGAACCGATCCAGCTCCCAACACACAGACACGACTTTTCACACGTACCCCTCCTCCTCCCCCCCAAACAAAGGGAGTAACTTCCAGACAGTTGTGATCTCTTGTTGTATGCTTTCATTTTGTGCAGAATAAGAAAACCCATTTAAAACAAGAAAAGCATTCTCAGATGGCTGCTTTGCTTCAGTTCCCATCTATTCCACATTTTTGTTTTACGACTGATAATATGTATGTATATGTATCAGTTAAACACCACTACTGTCAGTCCCACTGCGTGTCACCTGGACCTCCTAACCAGAGGATTCTGCAGCGAGATGAAGTGTCACCAGTTGACTATCAGCAACGGATGGAGGACCAAACTTGAAAGCCAAGTCAAATGAACCTTGAGCAGAAAAACAATAGGTCCTTTGCAAAAGGGGTTCTGCAATGGGGCCCTACAGCATGATGTCGCTGTTGCAGAAGTTTTTAGTTTCCATCACTTCTAAGGGTAGGTACAAGGGAGGGGGGGCCCCCAAACCCCTTAACAAAAAGTCTGCCGAGCCCCAGTAACCGGATTTTTTGATGTATCGACGTGATTTTTGTTTTGCAGGGTTAGGGTCTAAGACGAGGGGTAGGGGTTATCATACCGTGGAAGAAAGAAGCGGGACGTACGATGGATTACAGGGGTTTCGACTGTCCCCAATTGGGGAGATCAAAACTGCCGTGGAAGATCGTCTTTCAGGGAATTCGGCTCCCCCAGCCTGGAAGATAATGTCCTTGAGAGCGCGGGACCGCATCGAGATGTAGAGGGGACTCTGTACCCACCCTGGCAGAGGCGGTAAGCCAGCCGGTCTTTCAGGGGGCTGTCGGTCCGCTGTGTGTGTGTGTGGGGTAAGCAATGAAATTGTTGTTTGTTTTGTTTTTTTTTCTCCTTATTTCATGGTGGTGTAACACCTGAAAAAGGGGCCGGGACGTCTTCGACTTTTACAGGACCCGGCCGTACACCCTGTTTAACAGCATCCTCAAGCATATTTACGGAGCCCGCTGCACTCACCGACCGCCCCTATTACCGCCAGTACGTACGAACATCACACTCAGAAAGGACATCAGCGATGTCGTCTGCCCCTCCTGCAAATGCTCACGCCGCGTAACTGGGGCAACAGCTGAGCGGGACTCGGCCGGCCGACAGTTTAAATAAAGAGGTACAGATGCACAAGCTACCTTCCAGAAGCATCGTAACAGACATCCGTGTGCCCGTCGCTGTGGGCGTACCGCATGGGCTTAGAGATTTCCATCATCGCTCCCGCCGCCAACTCTCCCTCTCTCAATTCCCCCACCATAGCGCAAACTGCACGAACTCGATATTGGCGCCAAGGCGACCGCGGAACCAAGCATCCTGTGCTCGTGGATTGGCGAAAAATAAAGGGGGGGATTTAAAAAAAATCCATCAGGGCAACATTTTATTGACGGGATAAATTTTTAAGGTTTTTTTTTTTTTTTTTCGTTTATTTATCCCGCGTTAGCCTTTATAAAATCAGGGGGGGGCCCGCCCCTGCTCGCCTCGATGACGTCATCATTTGGCCCGGTGTCGCCTGGCTGGGTTAGCGTGACATTATATGATGAATGAAAATGGCATCTGGTGAGTGTTGTATCGGCCCTTGTTTCGTGTGCGTCTGTGTGTCGGGGACAGAGGGAGAGAGAGACGGTCTTTATTTCTTGACATGTCCTTGACGAAGGGTTTTCCTATCTTTGTCCCGTTTGCTTTCAATGTCAAAACGCGCTGGCGATCTTTTTATATACATACATACATACATACCACACACACATATATATGTATGTCTCTATGTCTCTGTGTGTGTCTATGTCTCTCTCTCTGTGTGTGTCTATAATAAATAAATGTGTAGAGGCGAAAATCTCAACAACAAAAAATAGATCCTTCTCGTTTGAGTGGCTGCCCCATTAGTGTGTGTAGTGTATTCAGTTGCTAGCCGGCCCCTAAGGGCAGTCAGCGTCTTCTCCGACTTCATCCCGCCACAGATGAAGCTGCGGAGGAGATCTCGCTCACTTTCCAGCGGCACTCCTACCCATTCCGCCCTAACCCCGATTGCTTTCTTTCTTTCTTTTGTTGTTTGTTTGTTGTTGCTGCATAATTTGAATCTAAAGTCGGCGCCGACACCTGTATAAATCTGCGCTGGAACGCAAATGTAAATTACAGTTAGCTCTTAGTTATAGCAGTAGACGGGGGGAACGTGATGCATGTAATATGGAGCCATGCTTAACATGAATAGGGTTAGTACCTTGTGGTACAGCCCTTTTAACCTTACGCGTTGGCGTGTTCTGTGGACTGAAGTTCATAAAATATGTATTAGGGAATCCTAAGAATTAGGATTACGGGGACACTCACTTTTTCCTTTTTTTTAGGGATCAGTCGAGGATAGCCAACATGTGCTCAGTGGTTTTGGTGTCTAGTGAGTGGCCAGGCTACAGCTGAGTTGTGATGCCCTGATTATCCGCCTTTGCATTGCACGGACAGTGTAAGCTGGGGCACTATCTTTAATTTTAAAAAAAAAAACAAAAAACTGCCATATAGATTAACCATTGACATGGACAGGCAGGTAGGTGGTGGATGTATTGGGCAGAAGTTACAGTTACTTTGCAGACCACCAGCTGTGACCCTCCAGTGATCAAAATTATACCCTAAACCACAATTAGTCTTAGAACTGTGAAAACCTGGACTCGGTGGGGAAAAAATGACAATTGAAGGGTGTGGTTGTTGCATTTGCTTTGTCAGTTGCAGTTAAAAACCGGCACTGTTTGGGTGAGGAATGGTTTGTATTCTGTTACTCTTTTGTTTCCTAACGCTATGGAGATAACATCTGACATTTCTCATAGATACCTATTTGTTTTTGCCACATTTGCAGCCATTTGTCAGGGTTTGGTTTCCACACTAATTGCCACATCACAAAGTTAGAACCCTACCAATATCTCATTTCCCAACTATACTCCCTCATTCAAAGTCCATCAATTCCTGTGGGTATCCTCTTTGTGGCATTGCTGTCTGTAGACTAAAGCTTCCTCTGGCTTGTACCTGTTATAGCTTTCAATCATGCACTTAATGTGTGACTGGAATGACCTGTTTGAGTTGAGGGGAGTGCTAAATTTTAAAAAAATCAAGTTTTTAAAAGAAATCTAAGTCATAGCAGTATGGATATAAATTGCAATTAGAATTCTTAGCAATCATTGTTAATGTTATCATTGAAAAATGAAACTTCCAATAATTTTGCAGATAGTTTTTTCAAAAAGTAATGAAAAAGAAAAATGCACACACACAAAATTGTGGATTCACCAATGATATCTAATATTTTATGCAGAAATTAATTTATTAGTGCACATAGTTACATGTGTACAAGCCTATGAATGTTAGAAAATCTATACCTGCAAAAATTGATTTCTTTTCAGAAACTCCTGTTTTTGGTGTAAACTTGTTCATACCTCAAATACACTGTTCATGCATAGAATCTGTATTTGAAAAAAATATTGATTTATTGGAGGCAGATTGGCATACATTTACTAGAGTGTTTCCAGATCTTCAGTATTTCATTTTCAAACATTTGGACATGAATAGACTATTTTTGAAAATTGGTCATATTCCATGACTCGTAATGAGATAGATTGTTTACATCACTACATTCAGACAGGAGAGGTGTGAGGGCATTAATAATAACATCATAATGTTAGTCATAGAGAAATGGGGCCATGTGGATTTGCAGTTCTAGTAATGATAAAGATAATGCATAGCATTCATTAGTTTTTCTTATTTTATTATTGTTGCAAACACTGCCAAAAATACTTAATGTAGAACAAGTGGAGCTAAAGCTTCCCTAATACAAGGTTGTTTTGAATAACTTTGTCTTGAAAAATACTGATTTGATTAAGTGAATTTTGAATTATTTTTTTTTCTAGGAAAGCATTCCAGTGAAATAGAAACAAGCAATGATGATTTTGGCATGGTTACAGAAAGACATTTAAATGATAGAAAGATGAGCTGTGATAATTGTGGTATGGTTACAAATCGATCACAGAGAGTTCATCGTTCAGCAATTCGCCCATTTATATGCTGTGGTAGCGAGTTGTCTTTGGTGAGTGTCGTTGAGCTTCCTGACAGAAAATCTACTGAGACATGTCTGCTTCAGCAGCAGGAACTTGTTGACTGTGAGCCAGGACTGGATGATCAGAATATGTCTTGTGAGCTGTGCCGCACCCACACTACACAGGAGGAACCATTTCTATCAAGCCAAAGGAGCAGGAGAACAAATTTAGGTCAGCCTCAGAAGACTCGCAAAAATTTTTGGTTGATGAAGTTAAGGGGGAAACTTTCCAAACGACCACAATATTCAGATTATAGAATTTCTTATTCTGATTCAAAGCCTGTGTGCCAATGTGACTCTGACAAACACTGCTTGAACTTTAACCTCTGTGACCATCATTTACTTTTAGCAAGACCAGCTCCATGTAGTCCAAACTCATTCCTCCTTGCATCAGGTTCTAAAGCATCACGGGCAAAGGGAAGTTTAAAACAGCAGCCAGCCAATAGTACACACAGACTAAACTTTCAGAATCCAAGGCATCTTTCTCACTTTGACTCCACTCTCTTGTGCTCAGATGAAGATATTGACAAAATCAGAGGAGCTGAAAGGCTCCGTGAAATGGAAGAAGGCATAGAGATAGATGAAACACGCTTTTGGCCATGCACCGACCTTTGTACTTTGGGTGCCACAGCATCAGGAAGTCATCTGTGTTCGCCATTCAGGAGGCAGTGTTCCATGTCAAATTCTTCTATGTACCCCTCTCTTGCCATGGATAGTTATGACGACGATCTTGAGGAATCCCATCATGGCGGCTACTCAACATTTGAATTGCCAGACATTCCTTATCGAGTGCACACGCAAGTAGATTACATTCACTGCTTGGTACCAGATCTTTTGCATATTGCAAACTGTAGCTTTTATTGGGGTGTAATGGACAGATATGAAGCAGAAAAGCTTTTGGAAAACAAACCTGAAGGCACTTTCTTGCTGCGGGACAGTGCTCAAGAAGAGTTTCTGTTTTCTGTTAGTTTTCGAAGGTATGGCCGCTCGCTCCATGCCCGCATAGAACAGTGGAATCACAAGTTTAGTTTTGACTCTCACGACCCAGGTGTTTTTGCTGCTGCTTCTGTGTGTAAGTTGATAGAACATTATAAAGATCCAACTTGTTGCATGTTCTTTGAGCCTATGTTAACACTGCCACTGAATCGTACATTTCCATTCTCTCTGCAGCATCTATGTAGGGCAGCCATTTGTAGTGCTACAACTTATGACGGTATTATTATCCTTCCTCTGCCAAAGTCTATGAAGGAATACCTTAAGTATTATCACTATAAACAGAAAGTAAAAGTTAAGCGATTTGATGTTCCGTTATAATCCAACCCTAACCCCCCAAATTTATTAATATGAAATCATCAGAATGTGTCAAGTTTAGGCATGTTGTTTTTCTTGTTTTGTTTTTTGTGAAATCTTTTACATTACTGAATTTAAATTGTGTTACAGAGAGAAATATAAACTCAATTTCTGTGATTATGTAAATATGTTGTACAAATGTTAAAATATCAAAAACTTTAATTGCATGCATTCCCAAATTCATCAAATTTTATCTATATTCACAAATATCTGGCATGTTTTTGCCTTTAGTAAATTCAGCATTGTCAATTTCATTTTTACTCCAATCATTTGTTTGTCTCCTGAGACAGGTAGACAACGAGTAGTCTCTCTCTCCAATGCTGTATCATTTGGACAATTATGTATAAAGTAGTTTGTTCTAGCCATTGATGAAGATTTGCACATACGAGATGAGCATGGAGTAGAAAATTACAAATTTGTTCAAACTTAGGACTTATTTCCAATTTAATCAGATTAAAATAAACAGTAAATAAAGATCCTATTTTTGTTAGGAAAAATATTTTATATTGGAAATATTCATTTTAGATCTGTGAAAGGATGTTGAAGTACTCTAGCAATTTTTTTGAGATGAGTAGGGATAAGGAAATATCTACAAAGTGCAGAGCTAAATTATTGCAACCTTTCATATTTATTGTAGGTAATTAACTATACATACAATGGCATTTGAATAGTTTGTACAGGTTAAAAACTGAATTAGATTAAATGTTGGATGGCTGAGTCTTTTTTAAAAGTTTTAAGATTTAGTATTTTGCTTGAGCTGGTTTGTTTCCTGGTAACATATAACTAAAACTCATTCTTTATCCTCTGTCTGCTTAAGTTTACTTTTCTCAATTTGTTCATGTCCATGGATCATTTAAAAAGGGTTTCAAAAACTAAATTAATTTAAAATTGCATTTAAAAAATTTCTACTGAAGATACTTTTGTTATCATGTTTGAGAACAAATCAATCACCAGTCTTAAATGGACTCTAGCAGGAACATTGGCGAAATCAATCCAGGGAATGACTACCTAAATATAACATGGTGGTCTAATACGAGGCGGCAATGTTCGTTCAGCTGTCAAGTAGAAATTTGTTAGACTTTTGCTCAGAAACCATTGCAGAACATATCCTACGGAGTCTCATTATGCATAAAGTTTTTTTTAAAATGCTGGCGATTGATTACACTGTTCTTTAGTATAAAAGTATTCCAGTTTTGTTTTTAGTTTTCTTCCTTTCATTTAGCAATCGTTTGTATGGCATGCAAATATACAGTGCTGGTTAATTGTTGTTGTTTAAAAGTAAAACCTCAATTTGTTTGTGTCTGGAAACCGACACTGTATCCATATTTCCAGTTAGTGATATTAAATGATGCTAGGTTTTGAGCATACATGTTATGGGAAATCTGTTTTTATTTATTTGTACATTTTTTAGGAACAAACAGTTATGATTGTGCTGAATGCCATGATGTAATATTTTGAGCAGCTGTTTCACTGTAAGACAGATCTGCATTATTAACAACATCCAGTTTTTGACAGTGTTTCAAAAGTAAAAATTTATTTTTGTTGGATCAAAACCAAGATTTCACAGAAGCATCTCATTATTCATTTTAAATCATTTGCATATTAATACAGCTTAGCTGAATATGAATAGTTGATCTTTATCAGTATTATTTATATATTTGGCTATAATTTTTTTATTTTTTCTGAAAAACTGCTCATTAATACAAGATTTCCATTCCACTTCTTTTAAAAACTTTGTAGAATTAAAGCTACAAGATATATACATTACCCTACCCTGTTAATTTAGTTTTTCCTAATGTTTAACTCACTTGTATATAATGTATTTACATTTCAAATAATAATATAATAATAATTTTTCTTTTCTTTTCTAATACAGATCAGACTTAATTGTGTTTGTCAGTTGATAAATCTCAATTTCTCTTGTACAGTGTGTTATTTACTGTATTTATTTTGGTTGGTGGTTAGTCTGGACATGCCTAGTGTTTGTTTTCAGTGGGTTGTCCATCTACAGAAGAAGAAAAAATAGGTGTAGCAATAAAGTCACAATCTTTTAAGACTAGCATTTGACTCAAATGTTGAAATCCTGCCATTGTTGAGATTTGAGTGCATACATGTATTGTTGAATTGTTATTTCAGTAGCAAAAAAATAACTAGTCTTGTATTCCAGAGAGATGACTAACTCTGAATGTGATATAAGATGCATTGTTTTCGTTTTTATGGGAAAGAATGTTCATCCTTGAAAACAAGGGATGTGGCTGAATAAGACAGGAAATAAGCTCATGCTTTTGACTAAAACAGAAGTGTGATCAAGTTCTTGTTTTTTGTTCCACCTATTTCATATAATTAAAAGCAGTGTACATTTGCTGCTTTGTAGATAAATACTAGTCATGCAAAATGAGAAAATTAAATTTCAATTTCTTAACCTCATCTGACATCCTTTCACATGTAACACCATTTGTGGTTAGCTACTTGCTTTTCTTTTCAAATTTAAATCCATGCCAGTGGGTTATTCATTTATATTTAGATAAAAAAATTTTCTTTTCTTTCTAATTTAAATTTTAGTTAAATGCACAGGCATCTTGTCTTATCTGGCATACCTTTGTTCAAGGTACTTTTATATAATCAGCATGTGCTGTTTTTTTTTTTGTCTGTTCTTACTCCAATTAGAAAAAAGCAGATCATAAGATTTCCGAGAAATTTTTGAGATGTTGAACATTTTGTCCACTGATAAATGGAAAGTATACACATTACTGAAGATTAGTCTAATGCTGTGATCCATGTTAATCCAATCTAAATAGGACATTTAATACAATAAGCCTTCATTTTCCTGAATATGATAAGAAAAATAAATCAGTTTATCCTATCTTCCTTCTAATTTTGCCCAATGTTTCATTACAAGTCCCAAAGGTGATACATTGATTTAATGTTAAACCCTAACCCTTTGGTATAATCATAATTTTGATCTAAAAAAAATTGTTTTGTTTTTTATAATGTACTAAAACTTACACCGCTGGTTACATTTTTTAATAAACTAGTTTTAAGGAGTGCAATTAATGTAATATATTATTGTTGTTCAGCAAACTGAATGAATACTCCAAAACTTCTAGAAACATTTATTTTCCCTGGAAGTGAGGCTTGTACAAACCTTATAGTAACTAAGCTAATTTTCTGGAAGCAGACAATGCATCATTTTCAACACATAAGAAGTGAGGGAAGTTAAAAGGGGCTCTGCATTGCAAAAAAGGTTCATCTGGACTAAGAAGCACAGGTATGGTGCCCTTACAAGAAGATAGCAAGTGGACCTGTTCATCCATTTAAAAGAAATATGGAGCATTAACTGTCTGGTAGATAAAAACACATTTAAACTGAATGTTAGTTTTAGTTTATCAGTATCTTCCTGCAAGTTATTTCAAATATTCCAAATGTATTTTGATGTGGGTATTTTAAGATTAATCCTTTCAGATTGTTTTAAAAAATTTCTTTTTCCCTACACCATAACTCTAATATCTTGGCTTGCTACAGTTATGTTTTTGTTCAGCCTACCATAAATTTAAAAGATACTTTCCAACCACAATGAGTGAAAAACAAAAACAAATCTATAATCAGCTGTCATTCTACTTTCATTATGATATAGTTGACTTTACCAGCTTTTAGGTTATTACTACTTTTGTTTGGATCCAGCCATTATTACTACTATTTTTGGTTATTTACCATTAGGTCATCTTCAGTAAGGTAAACTTTTCTTTTTCTCTCTCAATGCATTTTGCTTGTATTTTCTTATGACTCCTTCATGAAAATTGTATTACAAATGTCACTGGAGCAGAGAATTGACTTTCCTCCTTAAATGTTTGTTTTTGTTTTAAAATTCCACCTTGTTAATTTAGTATGTTGTTACAAATTTACTCCTGTCTATATACCTTTTATGTTAAATGTACTGTGGAGAGTGTTTTTCTTCCAAACATGCAGCATGAATTCAGACAGGCCAGCTGGTATGATAGTTAAGATTATAAAGTGGTAGCACTATATCCTTAAAGGTTTTGGTCATTAGCATAGTTCCATGTAGCTAGCTAGCTATTTCCATGCCATCTTATGTATGGGAGTGCCAGCTATCTTCACGGACCCATTAATCAAAATGGTAATTAGATGACAAAAGAAAACAGGAATTCTATTTGTATCTTTTTATCTCTACTGTGAGCTGGGCAATTTAAAAGGATCAATAACATCATTTGTTTTTTTATATGAAAGAAAAAATGGAACTGATATTTCTTCACTATATAACGTATCCTATTGCTTTTCTAAATTTTTTTTTTATTCAGATTCAAACTCAAAAAATCTTTTAGTACTCAAATAAAAAAGATTAACCCTTTACAAAAAAGAATTATTACAATGCTTTACGTGCCAATAAACTTAGACATACTTTGAATTACAGTAATTCAGGATTTTAGATAATCTCTCCAATGTGAGGAGATTGATCAAGACGACTTCTGGTTTCTTCAGTATTTTTTTTCTTGTATTTGTATGTTGCACCAATTTCACTAAAATGGCCCGACTGTAAAGGCAATGTTGATTAACTCAGTGGTGGTACATTTTTAAAAATTCCATTTTTTAGGGAGGAGAATGAATAGATTTCCACGTATTTTTTTTTTTTTTAAATCTAAAGCAAATAATGTCCCATGAAACTCTTTCCAGCAAGTTTTGTATTTATTGTTTTAGGACATTTGATTCCTTACTTTTTACGTACACGTCAATGAGTTTGTTGCAGTTGCCCCAAAATTGCCACTGATACCATGATGCCATGTAGCTTTGAAAGGATTTCACTGGAAATACTCGTTGTTACTCATTTTTGTTGTGCAGATTGTCGTTGTACAGTATAAGAATAATTAAGAAAAAAATATTTGTCCAGGTGGCAATATTGTGCTTTAAACCTGTTCAAAAAATATCAAAAAATAAATGTTATTGAAACAAAACTTGTTTTATTGTTGTAATGCTCAGAGATGGTATGTAATTTCAGAACTCTTCCAATCTCATCAATGTTTAAAGTCAATGGTCAAAAACAAGTAAATAATGCAAGCTAATTATCAGGAAGCACTTTGGATGAGTTAAATAATACAATAGAGACAGACCAGAATTACTGCCGTCACTCAGGGATCAAAAGTAATATATATTCTTGGTGCACCCTACTGATACTACTAAGACTCCTTTATTATTTGTATGAAATTGTTTTAAAAATAAACAAATAAAATTACAAACACTTAAACTTTAAACTACATGTGAATGTTTTTAAAAATACAAAAATTTTATTCATCTCAAATAGTACAAATCTCATCAAAATTGCAGCTAGACTTGTTGAAGGAGAATGCAGGGAATCTCAAGATTTCAAGTTACAAAAATCCAAAGTGAATATTATTTGCATATTGTATAATTACCTAAATCTTTTTTTCCAAAAAAAAAAACTAAAAAGATTTAACATTCTATATAAGTTTAATGGTAAATTTTAAAGCAGCTATGCAATATAATGGCACATTCTGCATCTATTTATGTTCAGAGACCTTTTAAAAAAACAACTTTTCTATTTGGATGCATTATTGACCAATTTCTCAAAAAAATTAAAATCTAATTAATTTTTCCCAAGTATTTTCATGATCCAGCATGTACTATGTACTTTATCTACCAGTTAAAAGTAAAACTAACCAAGCACCATCAGATTATAGATTCATATTTTAAACAGAAGTGCATTAGTTCATTTATTCTTAACTACATTCTTACAAACTAAAAATTATACTGAGGAAAAAGTAGTTTTATATGAAAATTGAAAATCCAATTGAACAGGTTGAATCTGGAAATAAAACTGCAAAGAAAGATGCATCAATGTAAATCTAATGTTACTTAATTGCTGTGTAGATTATAAGACAGACTCTTACACATCTTAAAGTCTACGTTAGAAATGGAACTTAATTTGTGGAAGATTTTGTGCTTGGTTATTTAAATGAGTGTATCCAGATAAGATAATGGATTAAGTAGATGCATATTCATCAAGAAGGCAATTATATAATTCTGAGCAAGTGCATTTAGTTTTTTCTCATTATCGCATGACTGGCATTGCTGTAGCAGCTTGGCCACTGGTGATGTCCTCTTCATTCCACATCTGCGTAACTGTCTTTACCTGTGTGTAAAACTGAATACCCTGAAAGTACACAAAAAATGCTGGATGCCTGAACCAAATGATGCAACTAGTTAAAGTTACCAGTCTTATGCCAATGAACATCTTGAAACTCCCAATAAATTTATATTTGTTTAGATGGAATGTTTGTTTGGTGCAGTAATCCTGTTACTTAAAATCTGTGATTTTAAATTGTTTGTTTTCCTTAAAACTGCCTAATTCTAAATTTTCAACATATTTAAAAACAAATCTAGCTTTATTTGGAAAAAAAACTTAGAAAAACCTCTGTACATTGTAAATAATTATGGAATGTACATGAAAGAGTTTCTCTCATCCTTGATAAAGTAAACTGGGAAAAGATACTGCACAACTTACGAGAATGAAGATTCTTTGAAATGGTAAAATCAATTAAAACTTTTTTTCACCATAAATACTAATTTCTGTTCAATTTGTGCAACTTACCTGCTTTCCATAAAAGTTTGTATCTCCTCTAAATGATCCTCTTGATCCAGTGAAGGAAAACATTGGCAGAGGGACCGGAATTGGAACATTCACACCAACCTGACCACAAACAAGCAGTGTACTGGTAATGGCATGTTTTGATCTTTGCAATGGTTTTTAAAATAACCTGGCTATGCTTCAAGTTTTAACTTTAAGAAAAATGAAATTATTTTCTTAAAAATCAATTTGCTTTTTAAAAAAGCTGAAAGAATTCAATAGGCAAATGCCAAACTCCAGACCTGCCCTCCCCCACTCCTTAAATCATTTGTTTCTACCTATTTAATGTGTTTTATTCCACCTTTGCTCACCTGAGCTGTATATAATATTGCCAGTATTTCTTTCTCTCTTGCTTACATTACATTCACATGCTCACTGCATGTGTGGTTTCTCACCTTTATTTATTTATTTTTCACTTCATTTTAAAATATTTTCCATACTGCCTTTAGAGAAATGGTGGGAATTGGGTTATCTCGCTCTTAGGGTCAGATGGTAAAGTCTCATCATGTGGAACTGTTGAATGGTGGTGATACTGAATGGAGAACAGCACAACTACTGACTTAGTAGATGGCACAGAGTCGGTGTTGGTCACAGAACCTGAATGGCTGTAATTCTGGAAAATTTGTTTAAATTTCTGTGCTGAGACTTTGAAGGCTAGCACCTCTACTGACAAGACAGTAATATCACAGAAGAGGTTTGCTGATGCCAGTCTGTTGGTTCTGTTTTACTATGAGAGAGAGGTATAAATTACAGGCACCTGCTTTTGTAACAGAGCCAATGCGACTTCCCCCCAGGTGTTGTTGTGAGATGAACTGTTAGTGATGAACAACAATTTGGGGGCCTTTTGCTAATTAATAAATCGTACCAATTTTATCTCTAATAAAACACAACATTATAATTAACCATATCTTTGATCAGTCTGCACCTCACATTTCAGTCTGTTGCCACACCAAGTATGAAAATGTGTACACTCATATTTAATGTTCAATAAAATAAAATTAGTTTAAAAAAAAGATTCGCCTTTAAAAATCTTCTTTACCTGAATTTATGTAAAGAGAATCTACAAATTAAAAAATAAAATTTTTAAAGATATTATTTTCTCTTCTCCCCCAAACACTGCAATGTGGGAGTCAAAGCTTGTGTTGCTACTCTTACCTGTCCAACATCAATCTCCATTGTGTATTTCCTAGCTGTGGCCCCGTTTGTGGTAAAAATGGCTGTGCCATTTCCATAAGGGTTGGCATTAATCAGTGAAATTGCATCATTCAGAGTATCCACTTCCATAGAGCAGAGAACTGGTCCAAATATCTCTTCTGTGTAGCACTTCATTTGAGGCTGAGGACATCAACAAGCATAAATAAGCAGAAAATAAATCTTTTTTTTTCTTCCTTTTAATAAAAGTAAAAACAAAAGGGAAGCTACAATAAACCACACCAGAATTTTGAAATAATTAAATTAGTTTTTTTTTTAGTCCAAAGTCTGAGACCAGCACTGCTAAGAAGTCAACTCTAGTATTTGTATGAGCTACTTGTTCAATGAATTTAACTTCTACTTCAAATCCTAAGCCAAATAATGCCAGAAGAGACAAACTAAGCTGTTCACATACACAGGAGAGCTATAACAGAAACCCCAGGTGACACATTCCAATCTTCCTACCAGCAAGCAACTGAGACACAGAATGAATGTGGTGTCATAGCATGAGATGAGAAAAAAAGGCAATTTTCCATTTGTACCAGCACTGTCTGATTGGTTGATTTATATCTATTCAAGCAGTATTTGGCAATTTTACAATAATTAGTGTAGCACAGCTAGTCTGTAAAGTTACTACACTGAAACAACAACTAAATTATGTTGACTACAACATAATAAGCACCATCAACACACAAAAATCAGCAAAAATTGTCTGAACATTATTGAGCACTCATAACAATATTCTGGATGATGTAATATCACATAACACCAGGGTTCCAGTAAGTCAACACCTGTTTTGACACTTATTGCTATGGCACACGCATGAAATTGCATGTGTCAGATCTGGCTGTAAAACCTGTGGGATAATCCCTTGCTCATCCAAAACTTTCCTTATAATGTCAAGATCAGAGGCATTGTCCTGCAGAAACATCAGGTGCAGTCATCATTCTGTAGGAAAACCTAGCCCAGAATGTTGTCCAAATACTGTTAAGTTGTCAGATTCTGGGTCAAAACTACTACCTGAATCTGAAAATTAGTTCATAGTAATCCTCACCCTGACACTACCACCAAAAAATCTGTCTGATGTAAGTCTGCAAACCATTCAAGTAGATGGTGATAAATCCAAAACTTTCCATCAGCAAAGGACACAAATCACACTCGATTTAAAAATCTGTAATTTTGAGCCTACTAGACATTTGAAAATTCATGGATAGGCACGTTAATGCTGGACTGTCCCACTGAATGACCTCCTGCACTGTGTGTTTTTTGGTCTTGACATCCTGACAGTAACTGGTTGCACTAGTATACCTGGTATTTCCATTTCACTGACACACTCTGTTAAGCAAGTACATGATTGTCAGGGCCATAATCATCGGCTGCATTGTAACTTGAGGTTGGGAAAGCTTGAGTCATGTTTGGTGTTGTCTGTAGGTTCTTAGTGAGATATACAAGGTAACTTATGGTGGACACATGCGCACCCACTCAAGCTGTGACCCATGTTTGGCAAAGACCCCTATCCAACATGCTTAGGGCACAGTCTCTGTCTGCTCATTCCAATCATGGCATCTCAATGCTTTGTGATACAAATTTACTCAATAAGCAATTATTTACACTTTCCATGTGCAAAAATTCTAACATAGATAAAGAAAATTAGCATGTTGTGCTCATAGCATGTCATCATGTTAGCATGTGACAGAAACTATACAGCATAATCACATTTCAAAGGGTGTTACATTTTTTGATTTGTTTTAGTATACTTATTAGCATTTTATTTCAGCAAAGTCTCACTATAAATTTTACATTAACATTCTTAATTTAATTGGGGAGGAGAAAATACCTTACAAATTAACATACACTGGCGGGAGTAACTGAAGACTCAGCAACAAAATAATCTGCCAAAGCAAGAAAGATATTTTGATGAAAAACAAGTCTTAAGTTTAAAAGTTTTTTTTTTTTAAAATTTTTTGTTGTTGCATGTTTCTAACAGTCAAATGCTTAGATACATGTAATTATATGCACTAATAATTAATTTATGCATGAAATATGGTGTTTTCATTAGTGAATCCAAAAAAATATGGGCATCAGTGTATACATACGGGGGAGGATCCAAGATTTTGAAAAATAGAGAGAGGTCTAAGTTTTAATGTGATGTTTTCCCTAAGAGGCAAAGCAGAGGGAGACATGGTTCAGTCGAGGATGGTACAGTGGTTAGCCTACTAGAGAGCTAAGCTTGGAGATCCCAGGTTCACCCTCTCGTGAAAACAGCTCCCTGGTATGCTTTTCCAGCTTCCTCCCACATCTAGTGAGGAATTCCCAGCTGAAGCACCAAGACACCACATGGCACAAGATTGGCAACACTTCCTAGAAGAAAATGCAGCACTACACTCCTTCATCAGGGCTGTCACCTTGTAGATGTTGGTTTACAAGGGAAAAAAGTGATAAAAAAAAAAAATGAAGCTAGAGAGATATTCAGGACCCAGCACCAGCCAGAGTAAGTAAGGAAGAAAAAAAAAATAGTAAAAATTAAAGAACTATTTATTAAGGCTGTCAAAAGATCAAGTGGCTTCAACAAGTCACATGGCCAATATGAAATAATGCTATTGCTATCTATTATTAAGAATAAATGTGTGCTTCATTGCTGCTGCTGCCAACATATGAGGTCTGTCCAAAAAGAAACAGAACTTTTAAAACAGTGTGCCAACCAGATGGCGCAGTGTGCTCGCTACTGCAGTGCTGTGTATAAGTGACCTTGACCTTCAGTCTAATAATAGCCGCACCACGCCACATAAGTTAGTCATCGATCTACACACATTAGAGTGAACGTATGTTTAGTGCACTTGACGATTTTTTGCAAGTTGAACAATGAAGGATCTTGAAGAACAACATGTTTGCGTGAAATTCTGTTTCAAATTGGGAAAAACTTTTGCGGAGACTTTTCTAATGTTGCAAAAGGCCTATGGGGAGAGGATTGTTTGAGCCGTACACAATGTTACGAGTGGTACCAGTGTTTCAAATCAGGAAGAACATCCACTGAAGACAATCCCAAATCTGGACGATAGTCACATTGAGAAAGTGCATGCTGTGATCCATGGAAATCGTCACCTGACTGTCTGTGAAGTTTCCGAAGAAGTAGGCATCTATAAAAGTTCGTGCCACATGATTTTAAAAGAAAAATTGAACATGCATCGTGTAGCCACAAAATTTGTGCCACGTCTGCTGACAGATGAACAAAAAGAGAACTGAGTCAATCAGTCAGTCAGGAGCTCTTTGATCGTTCGAATGCTGATGAAAGCTTTCCGAAAAGTGTCATAACAGGTGAA
Organism: Nautilus pompilius; assembly: GCA_018389105.1. Taxonomy (NCBI): domain Eukaryota; kingdom Metazoa; phylum Mollusca; class Cephalopoda; order Nautilida; family Nautilidae; genus Nautilus; species Nautilus pompilius. The sequence goes on from JACATO010002222.1 coordinate 658,546, forward strand.
AAAACGTGGGTGTATGGCTACGATGTCGAAAGAAAAAGGCAGTCATCGCAGTGAGTTGGATCATCGCCACTGTAACCAAAAAAAGCAGGTCAGCGTTGCAAAAATGTGAAGGTGATGTTGATTGTCTTTTCTGATTGGAAGGGCGTCATTCATCACGAGTTTGTTCCACGTGGTCAGACGATCAATAAAGAGTTTTACTTGGATGTCCTGAGGCAGTGTGAAGGAGGCCTGAGGCATGGAAAAACAAAACCTGGATGCTGCACCATGACAATGCACCTGCTCACGCATCACTCCTTATCCATGACTTTTTTGGCAAAGCACGAGACGACTCTCATCCCCCAGCCACCCTACTCTCCGGATTTGGTCCCTGTGGACATTTTTTTGTTCCCAAAGTTGAAATCCACCCTGAAAGGTCACCGATTTCAGATGATAGAAGAGATCAAAGAAAATTTGCTATGAGAACTGCACACTATCCCTGAAAACGTGTTCCAGGATGCATTCCAAAACTGGAAAAAACGTTGGGATCAGTGTATCAACAGTGGAGGGAACTATTTTAAAGGAGACAAGTCTGATTAAATTGTAAGTAAAGCAATAAATTTGTTTTCTTTTATAAAGTTTGGTTTCTTTTTGGACAGACCTCATAAACTGGCTGGCCACTTTATTAGGACCTGTGTACCCTTTCAGACTGGGGCCTGACCTGAGCCACAGAAGAAAACTGGGTGGCCACATGCTGTGACGGGTGATCTCTGCAGCACTATAAATGACTTTGACAGGTAATTTGCAGTCAGACTAACAGATGTGGAGAAAGGCAAAAAACATTACAGCATTTGAAAGAAGCAGATGCCATCGTGGCCAAGACAGTTTTGTTGGTGGCTACTCCAAGACATCAGTCATTCAGGTTTATTAGCAATGGCAATGGCACAAAGTAAAGAAAATGTCGGCTGCAAGAAAGAATAACGAACTATGGCAGTAGGAGGCCATGGTGTAAACCACTGATCACAGTTACGAACATGAAAAGACACCTTGTGTGGTGTAAGAAGCACAGACATTGGATTGAGGATAACCAGCAAAAAGTGATGAAGTCTAATGAATCATGCTTTAGCCCTTTTTTTTGCACATAGGGGAGAACAGATTTGAAGAAAGCCACATGAATCATTTGACCCTCCTCCCCTTATGTGGTCCCAACTGTCCAGACATCTGGTGATGGTGGCTGGCATAGCATCCTGAGCCCTTCGGTCTCATTAGAAAGCAGAACAGATACCAAAGCTTACCTCAGCATTATTTCTGATTGAGTGTATACAGCGATGCTTCATGTGTATCCAAATGCAGAAAGCTACTTCTAAGACCACAATGCTCCAGTGCATTCATAGTTTGAGGAGCACGACAGAGATCTCAGCCATCTCCCATGGTCTCCACAATCCAAATGAGCATTGTGGGATGAACTTGAAAGATGCCTGTGCCTATCTTGCTCCACACATTGTGCACAATATTAATGACTGGATGGAGAAATATCCATCAAGACACCTTCCAGCAGCTTGTAAATTCTAAACCACAACGTGCCATAGCTGTTATAGGTATATGTCCTAATTTAAACAGCTGACCAGTGTACATGCTAAAAACCTATATTGGAAAAGGAAAGAAGGTCATGCAACCCTTGTACTGCCACCCAGATCCATGTATGATATATACTGAAGATAAAACAGAATAATGAAGAAAAGAAACATATTTAATTGTTAAAAAGCGAAAAAAAAAAAAAAAAGACTACAGATGCTGTCCAGCCTCTTTTGATCTTTGGTCATTGCTGACATCTATTTTTGGGTGATCAAAATATTTTCTTACCTTCACATGATGTAGAATTGTGGGGCCTACAAAATTTCCTTTTTCATAACCCTTCACATGAACATCCCTGCCATCCAAAAGCAGTTCTGCTCCCTCGTCCACACCTGACTGGACAAGACTGCAGACTCGCTGCTTGGCTTCTGGTGAAATCAATGGACCCAAGTCAGCCCCTGGCTCATGTCCTATGACAGAGGAACAAGAACAAAAATACAAACAATTCCAATTTTACAAAACTCAAAGAGTTTTACTTTTGGAAAATTTTAAGGGCTCTAGAATTGTAATCTAATTGTACACTAGAATTGCAACTCCAAATTTTTTTTTCCTTCACCTGCTTTTACTTTCAGCTTCTGTGTTTTTTCTACCAGCTCCGGTATCCACTTCTTTGATTCTCCAACAAACACAGCTGTAGACAAAGCCATGCACCTCTGGCCTGCTGCACCAAATGCTGCACCAATAAGCTGAAGTAAGTAGCAGAACCCCATGTAGTTAGAATACACAATATTGTTTTTTAAAAAGCAACACAAACAGGTGATAAAATACTAACTTAATGATTTCTCACCTGATTGAGTGTGGTTTCTTTGTTGGCATCTGGCATAACAACACCATGATTCTTAGCTCCCTAAAAATGAGGTAAAATAATTATTAATTAAACAAACAAACAAAAGTAAAGATTTAAATGACTATTTCCAGATTACTAGTCTAAACAGACTGAGTAAGATAATCTATGATATCGTCTCCAGCATTCATCAGACTAGCTGATGATTAACCACCAATTTGCAGCAGACTTCAACATGGTTTATGGCAAAGAAAGGTGTAGTGGGTTGCCTTTACCTTTTGCATCAAAGCCCCTACAAAAATTCTTCATTCTTAGATGTGGGAGAAAACTCATACAGCCAACTCTGTCTGTGCATGTGTGATTCTTGACAGCACACTTTACCTTTGCATTAATATCATGTGGCATAGTATACATCTATTTGACTAGTTATCCCCTACCAGTGTACTGAGAAACTATCAGTGTCAAAAAATTTGCAGAGTAACTCATTTAAGAGTAACCAATGTTCTTGTAAAGATGATATCAGGATCTTACAACTACAAGTGTGCCATTCAAATGTAATTTGCCAAACTTTTCAGAGGGAGAGAGATCTTGTGTAATAGTAAAATTAAAACAACTAACTAATCTGTGAATAACACTCAGCATGCCTTGCAAAATAAATCAACTGATCTCATTTGCAATGAATGCTTTGACTGTTGTCCAGGAAAGAGCACAAAAATAACTGACCCACCTGGTTAGTAATGCATTAGTCAGCCACGTGTTAATTTACAAACTTTGTTATCAACTTTTGATAGTGTGTATGGTACTTCTAATCAAAATAAGTTTAATTATATTCTCATCAGCCTGGACTTCATGAAATAATGAAATTTCATATCAATTATCAACATATTTCATGCATTTTCTTAATTTTAAAAAAATCCTTATTTTCATATTTTATTAATATTATAATTTTATAGGCAATAGATATTATGGTTAAATAATAATTGGTAGAGTGAAATCTCTAATATAAAATTTCACAATTAATTTCCACTGCAAACAAAAAATGTCTATACTAAGCAAATATAAATTCACTCAGAAAACATAATACTATTCATTAATGATATTTAGTCAAATCTCACCATGTTAGACTGAACTCTCTTGCCATTCTTTGAACCTTTCTCATAGATGTATTTTCCCTGTAAAAGAAAACTTTCCAAATTTCACTGTGTGTTAGGGTTTGTTAATTGATTGTGTTTAGTTAAAACTTTCTTTATTTTAATGGTGAATTGAGCAAAATCCAGAATTTCAGATGCACCAGTCATGGTTGTTTTAATTTTGAGATGGGGGGAGGGTTAAAAACAAAAACACTTTTTAATCTAACATATTCCTATCCCAGCAGAATATTAAACATCAGCGCAGAAATTTTATAAAGTATCCAAAACCATCTCTAAACAAATGTTTTGTTTTCACCACTTCAAGCTTGGTTTCAAACAATGCCATAACTGTATTTGTTTATTTTAATTAATTAATTTGTGCACAGATAAGTGTTTCCACAGAACTGACATTCTTCTGCTTATTTTTCGATTTTCTTAAAAAAAATGCTATTCAGAGCTGTCTCCACAAGAATTCTCATTCTTGTCACATGATAATAGCATAACACTCAGGATGCTGCATGTGCACTGGTCCTTGCTCCACATAAGGTGCTACAACATTTACAGATCTGCAGCCAGAGCACATCCACATGTGCTCCAGCAAGATCCTGGATAGTAGTAGTCTTAATGTCGCTCCCATGATGACCCTAGACTAAAGCATCCTGGTAAGGATACCACTCCTCTACCTAATCCCTACTTTTATTTTTAGACAAGAGGACACCCATGTGGCCAGGGGCAGACTGACAACATTTTTTGGACTTGGTCACTTTCAAAAATGGCCCCCCCCCAAAAAAAAATTTAAAACATACGTAACAGACAAAAAAAAACATTTTCATTATTAAAGTAAGTAAAAAGAACTGCTACATGTCAAAACAAACAGTAGCAAAGAGCTTAGCTCCTTTGCTGTGGATGCATATTTATTGATTATACAATCTTTGTTGTTCCATAAGTTGATAGCAATGTGTTTTGCGACTGCAATGAGCATCGGTGCCTCCAAGTTTTGTGTTGTTGATGCTCTTAAGCGAGTTTTTAGAATCTTCAATTTTAAAAAAATATCTCTCACATGAACATTGAGTAACACTCAGTGTTATGATATATTTGTACTCCTCATACAAGTTTTCATAGGCAGAAGAACACAATCTATAACTGCATAAAAGTTTAAATGCACATGAAAAAAAATTTCTACAAACAGCTTCTTTCATGAGCGGATGTAGTTGAGGTTCAATTTCACTTGCAATTTCATCAGTATATCACCTTCTGTCTCTGTAATATCACTTTCGCAAGCCTCTTTTCAAGTGTTTATAGTTGGAAGCAAATGATGCCAACATGCAGTGAAATAGAATCAATTTCTGGAATTGTTTCACAGATTTTTCGAAGATCAACTTTCTCTGGTTCAAATTGATTGGGACCCAAACATGAAATTTCCTTGTATAGATCTTTGCGAGAAGTAAATCTATTCTCCAAACTTTTCAGAAAGGAGATTTCAAAGTTTGTTTTTGGATCCTGGACAACAGCAAAAGTTCTAGAAGTTCTTATTTTTGGGAAAACCTTTCGTATTACAATTTCTTCTTGTACAACTTTTTCACTGACTATATCTATGAATGTAGATGTAGTTTCAAATAAATGGTCAAAATCTTTAGAAATATTTTTCAGATGCAAAGTAGCATCTATCATATGCCATGCTTGAAGGAAGTCAAGCCCAGGTGATTGCAAATAGTCGGAAACAGGAGTTGCAATGTCAAACATTCTAATATACAGGGTGCCCCACAAAAAACCAGGAAATTTGGTACAGTTTATTTAATTGTTGGAAATTTTGGTACTTATTTAAAACAAAAGCAAAGGATAGAAATTTGTTTGCTTAAATCAGAACAAAAATGCAAATGTTAGATGTGGTGTTCAAAATGCTTTCCGTGGGCAGCTGCACAACGACATAGACGGTCTAGCCAACTTCCAGTTGCCCTTTGGATAACTTCAAGTGGGATATTGTTCCAAGCTTCCATCAACAGAGGTTTTAAGGATTGTATGTCTGTGACCTCTCTCCTCTTTAATTGAAGTTGATGTAACAGTAAACCCCACATGGTAAAATCCATTATCTTGAGATCTGGACTTTTTGAGGGCCATTTGTTAGGTTCAATGAAGTCAGGAGTATTGGTCTAAAATTTCCTGGTTTTTTGTGGGGCACCCTGTAGATGAAAGCCATCAAAACTATTTCAAATTTGGTAATGTTTTCATATAGATTCTTAGCATCATATCACACTGACTGACCGAAATCACTGGATTCAATGACTTGTTTCAAAACTTGAGAAGATCAGAAAGCATCTCATTTGAATAATTTTCATAACTGCCTAAATTGCTTCTAAGTGCTCCTGCTCTACCTTGTTTGACTAAGAGTGTCAAACATTCGAAGCTTACCACATCCCAACTTAGATTTCATTTGATCCTCCCATACATGTATCCTTTTGTATGATTTCTAAAAAAACCTAGACAATTCAATGAGTATTCCGACAAGGATAACTGCTGCAATACAGCCACTACTTGCATCACCAATTACCAAGTTCTGGGCATAACACCAGATGTGGACGTGACTTGGACATACTTTCACCGCCCATATCAGCAGCACCATCAACAAGTCTCTGATGCATTGTTTAAAATAAGGTCCTACATCAGTTAAGATTTATTTTAATAGTGAATACAAGATTTTTCCACTAGCCTCTGTTACAGCAATACGACACAGAAGTCTTTCCTTGGCCTGGTCATCTACAACACATCTTAGAACAAAGGCACAATGGTCATGAGCAGAGACATCTTGTGTACAATCCATTTGTAATGAATAAATTCCAGCCTTTTTAGCTTCTATAGCCACAATATCTTTGATCATATTTCCAATCAAATTGAAAAGTTTTGTGATAATTGTTTTGCTTAGGAGTGTAACCACTTTTCTTCTACCCCCTCTTTGATGATCTCCGCTTCTTTGCCTTCTGTATGACATCTTTCAGAGTTGGATTACATTCTGATACCAATTTAACTACTTCTAAGAAATTTCCACAATTTTTAAAACGGTCTTCATCAAACACATGCAGTTGCTTCTGAATATTTACTTCAATAAGTCAAAGTCTGAAATCCAATGAAGATAATGTCAATAATACAACTCAAGACTGCTCGTCTTTGAAGCCCTTGGCTCTATTGGACTAACAGATGATCACACCACTATCTGTGCTCATCCGTTCTTTTTGGAGGTGCATGAAATAAGCTTGTGTTAAGTCCTGATGGCATAGCGATTTTTTGTGCGCAGATAATCTTGTGGTGATGCATCTACAGTCTGAACATCCTGTTGTCAACTGATTACCACAATTTCTTTCAGATGCAAACATCAAACAAAATGAGCAATGCAAACTCTTTTTGTCACCGTTATAGGTCACCGAGGAGCACTTGACATCAGTACCATAAATATCTTTGTGACAGTAAGCCACTTTGCTATTGTAAGGTATATCTCTAGTTGGTTGATGTGGATGGAAATACCAGAAATTTTCTTTTGTAATATTTTAGGCTTTTTTTTTAAAAAAAATCACTTGTTGAATGAGAAGATGCTCTTAGTTCTGGGACATTTGTGTAGGAAACTTTTACAGGTAATTCTTGTGATCTGTGTTTGTATAATAGTATTTTCAGTTTCTTCAATCAATGTAATACTACTACTATCAACACTTTTTTTCTGGAGCATTTGAGGATTAAATTTTAAGAATTTTCAGGAGAAGCTTGAGTGGCTTTTGGTTGATCTGATGGAAATGGTGACTGTAAAACAGTAATATCAGTTCCTTCTTCAATCTGTGTAGCAGATGTATTGGAAGTACCTACACCTGCATCTAAATCAGTATCCTTTCCTTTTGATGATTTTTTAAAAGGTGCTAATTTTAGTCAAAGTTTTCAACTTTCTAATCTCTTCTTGTTTTTGTTTGCAGCTATGAGCACCACTTTTGTGTTCATATTTTCTTCTAGCTTCATCCATTTGTGTTATTTTTAAAAAACAAAGCAATTTTCTAAAACAAAAATATTTCCATATCATATTAATTTTAGATCAGAAAAAGTAACTACTCAAAATTAAAAAGGCTACTAAAAACATGAACACCTTGAAAATAATAAAATTAAATTACAAATGTCAAATGCACAATAACAGTTACAATTAGAAACTTATACTTTTAGAACAGAGAGCAATAATTTAATATTATATCTTAATTAAATAAAAAAAATCACTTTATAATCTAAATAAAAGAAAATTTGGTAATTTTGAAGAATAGTGTTGGATTATTTTCAGTCATATAAATGTAAGAACAAATTTAAACAAGTATTTTTGTAAACACAATGACTGTAAATGCATTATATGTATAGTGCACTACAGTGTTTAAAGAGTTAATTGGCATGCCAAACTGTCATGCCAACCACAATTTTTTAAAAGTAAAAGTCAATTTCCATTTTAAACATTTTATTTGGTATAATAAAAATATTATTTTTTAAAATTTGTTAAAAAAATTTTTTTCTTAGACTAGTTTATGGGCCCTCGATCCACATCCTATCTGCCTGTGGCCAGCTATGGTGGAGGGGGGAGGGGCACCACCCAGCCCCTTGACTTTACCAGTCCAGTATTCTAACCACTAGAGTACTGCACCATACATACTTTGGATGATTAACACTAGCAGTAACAACCCTGACTAGGGTGACCATACATCCGGCAAAAGGACATGTCCTCATCTTTAATCTCATGTCCTCTGTTCAGCAGGCATTTTAAATATGTTGATATTGTCTGGCCTTTTACTTAAGTATGATCCAGACTTAAAAAAAATTAGCTTCCCACAACTTTAAATTAAATCAAATCGAATCAAATCAAATCAATTTGTATTTATCAATGGTTTACAATGGCATGTATGAATGGATAGAAGAAAAGAATATGGTGAACATGTACATTACGACCCTTATACGGTGGGCAGTACTGTACTACGTGAGGTACTATGTGAGTACAGGGGCCAATTGTTCAGATAAAACAGATATGGCTTCAGAATGGATATCTATTACAATTATGGCAAAACATACCTGAGAGAATACCATTGGAAACTGGTTGTTTTACGATCGCGAAATTGCTTCGGAAGTCAGTGAATTAAACTAAACTAAATGTTCATTAGCTTCAAGTATCTGAAGTACTGACCACAAAACTTCAAAAAACCATTAAAAGAACCTTGATCTCAATTTTTAATAGTTTTTTTTTACAAAAAACCTAATTTGTTCAAATAAAATAATTCCTGTACAATTTCCTTCACCCAGATAAACTGCCTCAAAATGAATTGGCTTTCTCGTTTCATGTTTTCCATTTTCACCCTCGCTGTCCTCCTCTCAGTACTTTTGTGTCTGGTCACCCTACCTCCGACACTAAGTACACTATCAGTGGCTAATCACTAAACAGCAAAAATTTCTCGATAAACATCAACACTTGTAATACCTAAGAAAAATTCTGCTGTTCAGAGTAATATTGACGATTCATGTAAGCTGCTGGTTTTTGGTGAACCAATGCATGCACACAATAAATCAAGACTTCTTGCTAACCTTTAAGAATATAAAAATCAGATCTATTTTGTCCTGCAGACCATGAAAGCTTACTAAAGTAGTACAAAGGCATAGGTCCCCCATGACTAAATTAGATGAAATGCAATGATTAATAATCAGAAGTAATGCTCACTCCAAACAGCTATAAAAAAATAATATTCTCCAGAAATTTTCAATTCAATAACTTACTGCCTGGTCAGATCCGACGAATGAAATAGCTTTAATGTCAGGATGATCACAGATAAAATCAACAGCTGAAATAAAATAAATAAAATTCACATTAAAAAAATTACCTTAATCAATGCTGACAAGAAATTGTTAAAAATGGTTAACAGGCTCTCTCAGAAGACAGATGACTGACTGGGATCATAATGGTAAAGACTTGTCCAAGCCCTAATTTTTTCGATTTCGGTAGCTGCAGTGAATCTTCAGTCTCTAACATAAATAACCACCTCACAACACTAAACAGATTTGGACCGACCATATGATTATTCTAGATTTCTTCATGTTCAAGATCTAAAAAGGGACCAGCACATCTAAAAACTCTGATTAAAAAAAAAGAAGGGGGGATGAAAAAACAGAAGAAGGATAAATTAAAATAAAACAAAGTGATCATTTGTAAACTATACAAATATTTTAAATATAGAACAGGTGCTTTTAAAAATTAGTTCATACTTTTAGAGGAATGGATTTTAATCCACTAATTGAGCTTTGGTCACAAAATTGTAGTAAAAGAGCTAAACAAATCCTAATAATGTTACATGAAGTGTAGATACATCCAAAAACTACTTCCCAAAACCATTATTTCAACTCATGATTAGAGAAGTACACCAAGGACCTGACAATTCAGTCCAATTATAATCATTAGAAATTATGGAGATTATAACAATAAAGTAGAGGGGAAGAGAAAGAAGGGACAAAATGAGAAGCCATAAATTATTCTACTATTTTCATATTCTGAATTAATTATATTTGGACAACTTCATAAACTTTTCTGTTTAGCTAATCAGAAGGTTTTTTTTTCTTTCTTTCTAAATTTCCAAAAAAAATTGGTGATGGTTTATACAATCTTGACAAAAATGTGCAAGGTCTATTTTCATACCAGCATGTCTGCCATGGAACACATTGAGAACACCATCAGGAAAGCCTGCTTCTTTCACCATCTCCATAATCAGCATGCATGCACCAGGATCACGTTCAGAAGGCTTCAAAACCATTGTATTTCCACAAACAAGAGCTAAAGGAAACATCTGAAAGTTAAGTCCAAAACCATCACTTAAAGCTTGATCGTACAAATAAATAAATACACGTGCAAGCATAAAGAGTCGCTGTAAAAAAAAAAAAGTTCTTCTAAGACGAATTTTTGCCCAAACAAATTTTCCTTCATTTATTATGCATATTAAAATTTAAAAAAAAAAAACTGCATGTCAGTTAAAGGAAAGGTCTAGAAACACACTAATCTGACATTATATATTTAATTCCACTTGTGAAGAAACACAATATAATCATAAGTTATAGAGAACAGTCTGATCTTTAGCCAAATTAGTTTATGGATTCCATTACATGTTAATCAAAGGATATCACAATTTCTACTGCTACCTATGCAGTCAAAAATCACAAGATGTTTGATAGTATTGAGTGAGACCACTCAGGAACCATGCAGCTGGCATATTTCTGCATGCTCAAAATGAAATGTCTGGTCACCTATTAGTATTGCTTGCCACTCCTGGACCAAGGCCATGTCTGTTGGCTCTGTGGAGGGAGATTCCTATACCTTACATATCTACAAGAGATAATCAATGAGTGAAAGATCTGGGGACACTACTAGCCATTCCATTGTGTAGGTCCTGAGAAATGCAGTAACAATCTTAACCCCGCACATCATAGCACTGTCTTCCTAGAACACAAATCCTGGTGCCCATTATTCATACAGGACTGTCGGTCTCACAGTCTCAACCAGGTACCTCTGACCAGTCAGGTGACCTTGGACAATGACTGGTGGAGTCCTTACTGCACAACACTGGTGGAATCATAGCATTCTAATGCCACCATACATGTAACACACCATCAGAGAAATTAAAATAGAACCAACTTTCATCAGAAAACATTGCTTGCTGCCTAGACCACTGTCCAACAATTTGGAACTTGCTAGGCTAATTGAGAATTGTAATGGCAATTGCACAAAAGGGGACCAACAAATTGGGTGTCTGGCACATAACCCTGGATGGTGAAAATTATTTTTCAAGATTTTTCTACCCTGCTCAACAAGGCCTATAGTTGATATCACCACTACGGTGATAATGTGGATACAGTTGACAAATGACTGAATGTGCAACATTGCAATTTGCAGCAATGTTGACCTGCCTGGAACTATTTTGCAAGTGACTTACTGCAAGCAGCCTTTGATCATGTTTCCAGTGGATTTTACTACACAAATGATGTTGATTACATCATGCCCACATTTTTACACACAAAGCATGCATTAAAAAAATCCATGGTTTTACCTACCATGAGATTTAAGACACATATAGTGCTATCAAATGAAAGTGTATGCCATCAGTGTGCACGTTTCACGTGTTTCTGCTGTTAGATTTCAGACTTACGAATCAACAACAATGATGTTTTGGTTACTCATAATAATTCTAATACAATATACCCTAGACTTTTGTGCACAATATATGTTATTTTATCAACATGGCATTACCTTTAATTTATCTTGTTAGTTGAGCTGTGTATTTAGTGTCCTGTTACCACAGAGGTAATTGGCCTGTTTTCTTTTTTAATTACAAGACACAAAGTATCATTAATAATAATAATATATCAAAATTTCAATTTTGTCAATTACTTAATGATTCCAGGAAACATGAAACTCCAGTTTACCTTTTTTTGTATTCTTATAAGTCCCTCAGTTCACTTGTAACAAGCAATACTATTTTTGCAGTGATGTCAGTAAAATGCCAGCTGTTTATGCACATTATTACAAATGTAATCACAAAGTGACAATTTTGACACCAAGTATTTCTTAGCTATGCTGGGCTATCCTGAGCTGCTCTTCAAATTACAGAGTAATGCCAGAGATCCCACTGCTAAAGTTTCTGCATGATTTTATATTTTTAAAAAATTTTAGCAAAACAATTGTAAAAGAATGGAATAATTTACCATTGTTTCTGGCCAGTTTAAAACTGCATTAATGAGCCTTTGTTTTCCCATGGGTATGACTTACTTCCTGGTTCCTAAACTAAATGGTGTTATCTCACTAGAGGAACTCTGTTAAAAGGTATCAGGGAAGAAAATAAAAATGGTTGATAAAACAAAGGCAATTTTGATAATTAGAAAGATTCTTGTTGCTTTTTTATTATTATAAAATTTAAAATAAAAAAATAATTTTGTAAGGAAAAAAACAAAAAAAAAGCATACATACCCATAATGGAATCATGGCAGGAAAATTAAAAGGAGTAATGCCTGCGCAGACCCCTAGAGGCAACCTGTATGTCATTGTGTCAATGTCCTTGGCAATACTGTGCAGTGTTTCTCCAAGCTGTAGCGATGTAATACCACAACAGTGCTCCACCACCTCTGCAAAAATTGTTTCTTCTTTTGAAATACTGGCATAGAGCAAGAGACTTACAAACCAAAAATTCTCAAAACATTATCATATACATTAAAGATATTAATCAACTACAAACACAAAAACACCAAAAAGATCCATTCTGAACAATAAGTGATTGTGATCTCTGTCCACAAACACTGATTTAATATATAAGTACTATCACTTTACTTCCCAGGTGAGAATCTCTCTTCTTAAGACTCACTGCTTGTTAGATTGCTATCTAAGGAAAGACTGGACTCAGGGTCTATACAGGGGTGGTGGTTGTTTAGAAATCTGAACAGAAAAAGACTAATAGTTAGTTAAGAAATTGTTACACAAATTTCACTGCAAACAGTTTTCATGAATATATAGTTCAGACAGCAGCTTGCAGTCAGTTACGTGTGCTAACCACACTAATATTCGCCTTGAAAAAATGTGAAAAGTCAGTATCACAAACAGTTCCCAAGTTGCCAAAAAACGAAAACAAACCAGTTGAAGAGAATCACCCCAGTTGCTAAAAACAAAATCCATCAGTTGGCAGATTAAAGAGAAGCAAGAATACTCACGAAGACCCCTAAAAACATCCCCATTGGCATCAACCAGAGTTTTGCCCTGTTCCAGAGTAATGTTGTCACTCAATTTTTTCTGAATAAAGCCAAGTTAGCAAAGTATCAGCAAAATACAGAATAAAACTACCCAAAATTGCCTTTTCTTAGAGTATCATTATCACAACATATCTGTGTAAATGCCTACCATGTTTCTTTCTTTCAAAAGGCTTCAAATCCACATTCAACTTATCTTTAGGAAAACATTGCAGTTTCATCGATCTAGTCATCAAGCAAAATTATTGTAGTCTGTACACACAGTCTCTTAATCATTGAATCATTAGATAATTTAGAAAAGGATGCTGTGACCAACTTTTTTCTTTTCTAAAAAAATTATAATTCCCACTGACGTATTACTAACATCTAAAAAATAACCAGGTGAGCTCTATTTATAAGCTAGCAAAAGTCACCCACATATTTAAAGAGTAAGTCTTTTTTTTAAATGTTGTTTTAAAGAATTTTTGACTGGGCACAATAAAACAAAGATGTTTGAGTACAGTTACACCTTTAGAGTCTACACCGAAAGATGCAGGAAAACAAAAATCATGGCAGAAAATTTATGACTACATATTTTAAGTAAAATAAGATCTGGTATTATAAGAATAAAACAACAGCCCAATCTTAAATCAACAGTTTAATGTGCAACCACACTTATTTAATTTTTTTAATTCATTTTTACGATTATCTACAAATAGAACCATATGATCCTATCACACGTTTTTACCATGTTGTCTTTTATGAGTTGCTGTAGTCTAAACATCAACTGCTGTCGTGTGAGGACTGTTGTTTGGGACCATGAGGGGAAAGCCCTCTGGGCTGATGACACAGCTGCCTCCATTTCAGCAGGTGTGGATTCTGGGACTCTGGTGATGACTTCATTTGTGGCCTATCACAAAACAACATGTACAGCATAAGATGAGGAAAGTTACAGTCTTTATTACTCTAAATAATTTTAAAAAAAAAAAAACTTTCTAGCAAATAGATCTTTGAATATAAGATTATTCCATAATAAAAATTCCTAGTTTGTTTTCAGTACCACTGCAGACAAATTTTCATTTTTTGTTTCCTTTTTGTGTGTGTGTGTTTGTAAATATGAAAACACTACAGCAAAAGTAGTCCATACATTACATAATATTTATTCAATTACTGTCTGAAACTGTTTTATTTAATGTACCCATAGTGGTAAAAATATGTGGTGCACCAGAAAAACTATGTTACAGACTAAATACAGCATCCAATCAGTAAAACTATTTCCAACCAAAGCTTAGCCAATTCACTTATGCCAAATGAGATAGTTTCTAAAAACAATCATATTAACATAACAATAGCAAAGGCAGTTGTTATCCAACTTGTCCACATGCAGGCTAACTATGTATTATGAAGAACCATTATGAAAATTGAAAGCAGATTTGTCTTAGCAACAGTCTATAATAAAATACATTTCAAAAGTAAGGGTAACAAAGGCAAACCTCACTGAAAGACGCAGTGCTCGTAAGTCATGTGATATGTAAAACAAGTGCGAACATCTGGGGTGGGAGAGTGGAAAATAAAAAAACTAGGTGGCTAACTTTACTCATGGTACTGTGTGTACTTCGGTGTGTTAGTGAGCATTCGTGTGACACTTTAGCGGACAACACAGCATACTGCATTCATTTACTGCAACAATAACAAAAAAAATAACCACAAATGTGACTAGTAATCTGCCTTCAAACAAACTTCCACAAGACCATAAATATGACTGAGCAATTTCTCCAACAATAAAAAATGAATTTAAAATGGAAGTTTACTTGCAGAGACACGAGGGGAGAGGTATTGTGAGGGAGGTGTTTGAAATCCTAAATAAAAAAAACAAAATAACTTAGAAACAAACAATTAACGATGCAAACCAAAATTTTTCAGTCTAATTACACAACAAATTTCTTTTATAGGAAACTTACTAAATTTACTCACAGGATTATGAAGGTCAATCCACTTGTCTGTCCTTGACTCCACGAACTGTCCGTCAATGAACAATTTTGTGTTTGGCTAGAAATAAAACAAAAATCAACATGCATTTCATTTGTTCAATTTTCAAAAGACTATTTTCACCTTTCTTTAAAAATCCCAGATTCCTTCAGAGAAAGAAAGACAGACAACCAGTCAGGGATCTCCCTCTTCTTAATCAACATTTTTGGTTGTTTATAATACCATGGGGCTATTTATCTCTGTAAATGACATCTGCTCAGGTTATATAAGCAACTATAAAAATGAAGTTTGGTTGGTGCAAAGAAAAACCCTTGAAGTTTATTTTCTGTTAATGTTTTATTACCTATTTGTCACTGGATTAAAAAAACAAAACAAACAAACAAAATCATTTGTTACCAATGTGAAATGAGCCACCAACCAATCCACACAAATCAACTTCTGAATTATAAGTGAAAAGATACAGGGAGTCCTAACAATAGACGTCTGAATGGGAGCATCATAAGGATAACAATCACAATAAATTTATTTTTTTTCACCTTGAAAACACCAAAAAATCCAACATAATCTCAGAACATGATCCCTATTCTTTTTTTTAACTAAACCAGAGTAATGTAATTTCGTTTTACCAAATATCAGTGAAAATTAAACAGTTTACTAACTTTATGCTTTTCATGTATTAGAATACACACATTAGATATTCTCAGATGGTTAGTAGTCACCAAGACACTCATTTATATGTGGACAACGGATTTATCTTTTTCTTTTGTTTTCTATTCTTTGTCCTCATAGTTTGCTGAGGTAGAGCAGATAGTCTCGCAATGTGTACGGATCTACTTTAGTACTTACCACTGCACATAAATGTGTGTGTGTGTGAAACTTTGCTACTCCGTGACTGCGAACCAAGCTCTGAAATAAAAAATACTTTCTTTTTAATTAATCCAGATACGTAATATAGATAACTTAATCTAGTGAGTGTAGAATTCCAGGAAACATTATCCGAGTGGGTGAGTTTGTTCAAATGATAATAAAAGAAAATACTCTCAAAGCTGTACTTGAAACAAACATTTGATGGATAGATATGGCACAAATTTGCTATAATTTCCAATCCCATCTCTCTAAACTTGCATTCTCTTCACAGCTAGAATAGTGATATCAGAATCCTCATATTATTCACGATTTGGTAATGACTTAATAAATTATCAACACCTTCTTTACAAGTTTACTACAGCAAAGTTTAAACATTGCAATGATCACTTTCCCAAATGTTTGTGAGCTATCTGCATACAATCCTCTTATGTATTGATGAATTATTTAATATATCTAAAGAAAAAAAATTGCAATGATTCTTCAATAATTGTTTTTTAGTAGATGAGAAATTAAAAAAGATATCTCCCATTGGATATAGAGAAAGAGATTATGTAGTGTATTACGGTGTAGCCTAAGGCATAGAATGCTCACTGAAAACATTGTAACAACATAAATAAAGTTACCTGCTTAAACTTCATATTCTCCACTCTCTCCTGTCCTGAATATTCATGCTTATTCTACATATCACATGACTTAATAACATATATTACAGTCACTCTTTATCTCCAGTATATAAACTATCCAAATAACTGTAAAACTAGTCAATGTTCCACTAACTCGGTACATAAATCAGTTAATACTTGGTAGCTTTAGAAGTTTATCCACAACTTTTTTCTTTAAAATTTCACTTGATTGTTCAACGCATGATTTGGATACTTTGTCCTTAAGTGTTAGCTGCTTTTGCTGTGAGACTGTTCTCTATCTAGTGTCAGGAAACACTCAACATAATGTAGGTTCCACTTGTACTCTTCATCTTGTTATGACCTTAGTATAACTAGGTCTCCACAGAATGCAATTATTTTGTATAATTCACTTTCATAAGCTGAGGGGGAGAATTGAATTAAGCAGCACTATAACTTCATTTAGATCACTCAGAGGCATGCTATCATAGTCTTTAACCTGTGTTTCCTCTCTGACTTTTTGGTATACAAATTCTCCTTCCTTCCTGCTCTCATCATTGAAATTTATCGACTTAGTGCTTAACTTTCTACTACACAATAATTCAGGTGGACTGGTTTCTGTTGTGGTGTGATTGGTTGATCAATAAGTGAGAAGAAATTTGTTGAGTTCACACTGCCAACTCATCCAAGCTCTCATAAATTTAAGAAGTCATTTATTATCTTACAACTTCATTATTGGCTTTCAATCATAATGATATCCAATGCCCATCTCTTTCAAGTATTTCCTTAGTTCTTTAGATGCAAGTGCCTTGCAAAGCATGCTTCAAGACAATCGCATTAGTTGTTGTGCAGATGATAGAAACTTCAAACTACCACTAAAATGAATAGACACTCTACATTTGGGTAGTGATCCTAGCAAGTCCAAGGCTAACTCAAGCAAATCTGTAAGTTTCAGTAGTGCTGGTGAAACATACTTTATTATTAACTATCAACCATAACTCTGCTTATACAGTAAACCCCTGTCATATTGCAGTTTTTTCTGTAAGACCTATTAATTTTCATATCGCGTATGTTTTCGCAATTTCGCGGCATTCCATAGCATTGTTTATGAGTTTAAATCTCCGCTGATTGGCTGTTGTTTTAGAAGCATCTTGCAGGGAGAGAAGCTGTTCGCCTTGCTGTTTTATTGATAACCCCAAGGATGCCACCCAAACGCCCATCATCTAAGGCTTCTGCCAAAGAAGAGGAGAAAGTTCTTGATGATTCAGGAGGTGGAACTTCTCGATATGATAAAGAAAGGACAGAGTTACGCTGCCATAGCCCACCATTACGGTATGAATGAGTCAACGGTTCGCTACATCAATAAAGATGAGAAGAATATCAGGGCAACCGCTTTGCTGTGCATCAATGAAGGTGCAAAACGAGTTGTTTCCATCCGCAATAAAAACATCGTCAGGATGGAAACTGCCTTGGCTTTTTGGATCCAAGATTGCCAAAAGAAAAGCATCACTGGATGGTAACACCATCAGGATCAAGGCAAAGAAGCTGTACGACACTTTTGCCGATCAAAGAGGTTCTGAAGATGATTTTTGTGTTTTCCATTGCTCTTGCTTTCTCTCAATATCTTTTGTGTGTTTAAATGTGTTTCTATTGTTTTAAAAGTGTGTTGAAAGGCCTTAAAATGCATTTTAAAGTACCGTAAAAGTTATAAAAACATGCCTAGGGTATATTTAAATAGGGTATTTCTATTTCACGGATTTTCACTTATTGCAGGTGGGTCTGGAACGTAACCCCCGCAATGGAGGGGGAACTACTGTATTTCTTTCTGACCTCTTTATCAGTACCAGGACACCACAACTTTAACTTCAGTACTACCCTTGGTCTTGACTATTCCTTGGTGCCCTTCATGTGCTAAATTAATTACCTTTAAGCAAAGCTCTCTTGGGACGAGTCTTTCTTCTTCCCAGTAAAACACAGCCAACATTGTGTACTGCTATATATGGCTTTGGCGCCTGTTCCCAACTTATCACCTAAGCAATTACTCACAACCCTAATTCTTCAGCTCTCTTTCAGAAGAAACCTTTTAATCACTTCCAATCCATGTGATCAGAACTGCTTGCAGAGCCAACATGCAAATATATACGAAGTCTGTCCAAAAAGAAACAGAACTTTTAAAACAGCGTGCCAACAAGCTGGCACAACATGCTCGCAACTGCAGTGCTGTGTATCAGTGACATTGACCTTCAGTCTAATAATAGCCACATCAGTTAGTCATCAATCTACACGTGCTAGAGTGAACATATGTTTAGTGCATTTGGCAATTTGTTGCAAGTTGAACAATGAAGGATCTTGAAGAACGTGTTTATGTTAAATTCTGTTTCAAATTGGGAAAAATTTTACGGACTTTTCTGATGTTGCAACAGGCCTATGGGGAGGATTGTTTGAGCTGTACGCAATGTCATGAGTGTTACCAGCGTTTCAAATCAGGAAGAACATCCACCGAAGACAATCCCAAATCTGGACGACTTTCCATGACAACGGATGACGATCACATTGAGAAAGTGCATGCCGTGATCCGTGGAAATCGTCGCCTGTCTGTGAAGTTTCAGAAGTAGTAGGCATCTATAAAAGTTCGTGCCACATGATTTTAAAAGAAAAATTGAATATGCATTGTGTAGCCGCAAAATTTGTGCCATGTCTGCTGACAGATGAACAAAAACAGAACCAAGTCACAGTCAGTCAGGAGCTCTTTGATCGTTCGAATGCTGATGAAAGCTTTCTGAAAAGTGTCACAACAGGTGACGAAACATGGGTGTACGGCTACGATGTCGAAACAAAAGGCAGTCATCACTGCGACCAATATAAGTAATTCAGAGTAGCTCAAATGTGAAGGTGATGCTGATTGGCTTTTTTGATTGGAAGGGCGTCGTTCATTGAGTTTGTTCCACGTGGTCAGACAATCAATAAAGAGTTTTACTTGGATGTCCTGAGGCAGTGTGAAGGAGGCCTGAGGCATGGAAAAACAAAACCTGGATGCTGCACCACGACAACACACCTGCTCACGCGTCACTTCTTATCCGTGACTTTTTGGCAAAGCACGAAATGACTTTTGTCCCCCAGCTGCCCTACTCTCTGGATTTGGCCCCTGCGGACTTTCTTTTGTCCCCAAAGTTGAAATCCACCCTGAAAGGTCACCGATTTCAGACGATAAAAGAGATTGAAGAAAATTCGCTACAAGAACTGTGCACTATCCCTGAAAATGCATTCCAAAACTGGAAAAGGTGTATCAACAGTGGAGGGAACTATTTTGAAGGAGACAAGTCTGATTAAATTGTAAGTAAAGCAATAAATGTGTTTTTTAAAAGTTTGGTTTCTTTTTGAACAGCCCTTGTATTCTTCTTGTTGTAGGTATTATGGTTAAGCAAGAAAGTGCATCTACAATGCTGTTATGAGAAAACACAGCATTGTTTGTAGTTGTACAACCAGCAGCTGCAATCATATTACTCACCATTCAATCTTTGTTGATGGCTTTGATATTCATCAATAAATAAACTTTAATGCCTCACCATCTATCACTAAGTAAAACTCTGGCTGCCCATAAAATATACAGGTGCATCTCAAAAAATTAGAATATCGTGGAAAAGTTCAATATTTATTGTCAGTTATTTCAGAAAGTGAAAATTGTATATATTCTAGACTCATTACATGTAAACTGTTTCAAACATTTTTTAACTTTAATTTTGATAATTACGGCCTACAGCTTAAAAAAATAGAAAAAACGTATCTCAAAATATTAGAATATTCCATTTCGAGTTTGAGTAAATCATTATTTATGCAGATACCATGAATCTCTCAGTCTGGTTCAGTATACAACCACAATCATGGGGAAGACAGTTGTCCAGAAGACACTCATTGACACCATCCACAAGGAGGGTAAGCCACAGAAGGTCATTGCTGAAAGGGCTGGCTGTTCGCAGAGTGCTGTATCAAAGCATCTTGATGGAAAGTTGACTGGAAAGGAAAATTGTGGTAGGAAAAGGTGCACAAGCAAGAGGGATGGCTGCAGTCTTGAGGATTGTCAAGCAAAGCCGATTCAAGAGCTTGGAGCTTCACAAGGAGTAGATTGAGGCTGGAGTCAGTGCATCAAGAGCCACCACGCACAGACGTGTCCAGGAAATGGGCTACAAGCATCGCATTCCTAGTGTCAAGCCACTCCTGAAACAGAGACAACGCCAGAAGCGTCTTACCAGGGCTAAGGAACAAAAGAACTGGACCGTTGCTCAGTGGTCCAAAGTCCACTTTTCAGATGAAAGTAAATTTTGCATTTCATTTGGAAATCAAGGTCCCACAGTCTGGAGGAAGAGTGGAGAGGCACAGAATCCAAGTTGCTTGAAGTCCAATGTGAAGTTTCCACAGTCAGTGATGATTGGGGGTGCTATGTCATCTGCTGGTGTTGGTCCACTGTGTTTTATCAAGTCAACGCAGCCATCTACCAGATTTTAGAGCACTTGATGCTTCCGTCTGCTGACAAGCTTTATGGAGATGCTGATTTCCTTTTCCAGCAGGACTTGGCACCTGCCCACAGTGCCAAAACTACTAGTAACTGGTTTGCTGACCATGGTATTACTGTGCTTGAAAATGTGTCTGCTGATTTACTGTCAGTTTGCATTAAATGCTTTGATACTTGTCTCCATAGATAACAGAAAGCAAGATCAAAACTTGTCATACTCCAATCATGCATATTTATCAAACCAAATTTTGACAATTTCTCTTTTTTGGAAAATTATACTTCAAAGTTGTCCTGTATAGTCACCATGGTCTTCAAAAAGCTTCTGTTGGAAAAAGCCATCAAAACAGGAAGCACATGACACACACAAAGACTGTTTATTTTAACTATAGAGAGGAAAAGACTAATTTTTTTCACCTGTTGAATTATACTTTCTGCAGTCGTGAGACTTCACTCTTGTTTGAAGCTTTGAAATAAAATACTTTAGTACTGAAGATAGATGTTACAGCAATTTTGCAGTAACATGAATATTCAAAAACTGAAATACTTCATTTATTACGTTCAAGGCTTCAAGTTTTAAGTCACACAAAAATAATGCTGGATTCAATAAACCATTAGTATATACCCAATTCAAAATATAAGGTTAAATATTACAGTGTTTGGGATATCAAGCTGTATGCTTAGTGAAACCAAAATCGTTTATATCTGAGACGAAAATATATTGGTATTCCAGGATTTTTATAAAATATTTTTAATATCAATATTCATATAATGCAATTTAATTAAAATTGAAAATACTTAAATAAAATTTATATATATATATGCTGATAACAAGTTTAAAGTCTTCAAAGGTTGTATTCCCATTCACCACCTTTATTCATGAATTCTTCGCCGAGTCCCTTAGTTTTTCAGCTAGTTGTGGCTCCCTCCCCTTTCTTCAGCCGTAACCTTGAGATAAGACAGCATGTCACCGAGGAACATAAATGCTGATGGACTCGATGTTTAGCTCGCAGCAGTCTGGGGAGGGGGAGGGGGGGTCCGAATTATCTTGATACGGGAGGGAGGGAGACTGCAAGCATTGCCCCCCTCCGCGCTCCCTAATTCCATATTGAGGCCTTCCCACGTCTCTGGTGGTGCCTAGAGAACCCCCCGCCCGACGACTCGTTTCTGCACCCCACCGACCAGCTCGAACGAACACATTGCCACCACTAAGATATCACCGAAATATATCCAAACAAACAATAAGTGCAACTGTAATCGGCGAGGACTTCAAAATGAAAATTCGCACTCACATATCTGTACATCGCAGCACGAAAGGCAGACGCCATCTTTGATATTGACCTCGATTTGACCCTTAACCGGGTCCAACTCCCCCCCCCTCTCTCTCTCTCTCTCAACAAACTTTTTAATAAAAATTAATTTTTTTTTTAAATTAAAGAAAAACGTAAAACCATTATAAAACAAAATAAACATTAAAATAATAATAATAATAATAACAGTAATAATGCCTTCTTGCGCAAGCGCAGAAACCTGGGGCGTTTTTCGTCCAGAGGAACCTAATCAAGGTGGAAATAACTGCTGGGTGTCGGACAGTAGTTAAATGCTCTACATTCGTTCCGTCAGTCATTCACACGCTCTCCTGTTGTTTGATTAGTTGATGGGATATGTTCCCTTAGGGCCCCAAAATATATACTTTATGCGAAACGATTTTTCGCCTTTGTTTGGTGATTTATCAGAATTAGTTTTAACGTTGACTTTAAAAAAAAAAAAAAAAAATGTTTGTAGGATGTTACTCCCTCATTTGAAGATCACATTTTGTAGAAAAACGTTATTATTATTATTATTATTTGTAGGCAGTCATGGGAGATAGCATCAATCAGTGGTAGAGATAGCCTTTCTGACGCCATTCAGTCCCCTTTGGGTTCTTCTTCCCGGATTTCATGCCAAGAACAGCAGAAACCCCAGACCCAAGTGGTGAGAGAGTTGGGAAATAGTGGCAAACAAGGCCACATGAACTGTAAATAGTTTCTTTGGCCAATTTTTTCACTCATAGGTTGGAAAACGTGGCTCTATAGTTTGGCAAATAGATATCCACTCTCTCTGTAATTGGAGAAGAAACAAATGTATCAGCTTTTTGTAGCTCAACTTAATTTTTCTTTTTTAAAAAAAATTTAATTGAAATAAATGTATGTAAAAATGGAAGAGAAAATTGCATAGGCAGTCTTTCAAAACAATCAGATCCCTTCGTTTCATTTGGTATGCACAATTTTCGTCAAACGTTTGATAATAACCTTGTAGCATATAGTCATTTTCCCTGCTTTGACCCACAAAAAAAAACAATAATAATTTGGTTAATAGTCCTTTGCTTTTAATTATCAGCAGTTTTGGTCATGCTGCTAAATATCTTGCCAATCACAAGCATCCTGGCCAGATGTCCGATGTTTATCGAACATTGGTCTTCTAGGCATATTAAAAAAAAAAAACTGGCCATTTCCCTAGTGAAGACAATGAATTAATTTATATGATACTGTTCACCCAAGTAACCTAAAGGGTGTCGTCAAGCAAACCCCGACCCTTCAGCCTGTTAACCCATTCACTTTTTTGTTGTTTGGCTTCCTAAATGATTAAACTTTAGAAGCAGAAGAGAAAGAGAGATTATTCATTCTGTTGCTGTTTGCAGTTATTTTTCATTCTAGAACCAATCTGTATGTCAGCTTGTGTTTGTACAAATGCAAACATCATGGATGGTTACTACATTTAATACCAGGAGCGTTCAAATGAGACCCGACCAGATATGACTATGGCAATCCTACCTCAGGCGGGCCTCATTTGAATTCCCCTAGTAGGTATACTAAATAATTGATTACAGATAATTAGAATTAAAATTCATTAAATTTCTCTAACTCATCTATTACCCTGTCTGGATGGTATAAAATTTATGAGATTTCTTGTTTAGAATTGTACAGTAACAGTTTTAGTTTTGTTGATGTCTTTGTTTTTTTTTAAAGATAAAAGTTTCCACGAACATACAAAAGCTAACCAAATTCAACCACTAACACAAACTTTAGTGAAAACATTCAGGTTCATAAGAACAAACATGATAATAAAGTAGAACTATTTTATTTTCATTAGTTAAAAAAAAATATATAGGATTCTCATTTGCTGTCATTTGGCCCAAAGAAAAGGCAGCAGATGACTTTGTAGTGTACTGGGCTAACCTGGTTAAGGCCTCAGCTAGGACCATGAATTTCTTGTCAGACAGTTTCTTCTGTACAAGTCTTTTGATGGGTTTTTTCTGAGTACTCCAGTTTCCTCCAATAACTAGAGTGATACAGCTGTAAGGTCCAGGATCTATGGCATCAATATTAATAAATTTTCAGCCAGATCTGTTGGAGCTGACTGGTATAGCACCTTCCAGATCACTGTATTATGAGCATAGCCATTGAACAAAAAAAAACTAACTTGGTAGTTTGTTGCACCAAATAAAAACTAAACTTGAATTCATCTTTAATGTCATAAACATCACACAGAGATCAACTTTTTTGTATACATGAGGTAATATCTAGATTATATTATGGACATTCAAATAAAACCTGCCAGAAATAGTATTACTGTAATGGTATCTGGCCGGGTTTCATTTTGATATCACTAATATTATTGCAAACTGTTCTTATTTCATTGTAGTGCCATGGAACTTCTAAAGCTAGCCTGAACAGCATTTCATTACTTTTTAAAAGCTTTTCTGCCTGAAACAAACTCATTGTTTAATGTTCCTATTTTATGCTGTGTAACCTGTCTAAATTAAAACTTACAGTTAGTTATAATGTGGTGATGTAGATTTGTAAATTCTGTCTTGCATTTTTTCTTATTATTTACCACTGAAGAAACAACGCTACCAAGTTTTCATGTTTATTATCAGGTTCGAAAATTGTTCCATGATTGTGTTGTCAAGAAGATAAATGGGCATGAAATAACAATCACAAAGAGGAAACAAACAACACTATTTTTCCTTTTTCTGAAAGGCTTCTAGCAATTTCAAGTAATGACTGATCAGCATTTTTTTCACCATTGGAAAACCATTATCTTCAAGACTAAATAGTTCTCAATCTTCAAACATAAACTAGATTACCAATGCATTATTCTAAATGAAGACGGGCATCACAGATCTAACTCTTTAGCAACAGTACTTCTACAAGACAAACTGACAGTTTTACATTGTTTTTAATACTTTTAATTTCAAGATACTTCCCTGGAATGCTTAATTAACAGTTCAGCAGCTAGTGATGAAGATCTATCATCACAGAGCAGTACTTTTCTTTAAGAATTAAAATGAAGCAAATGATAAACATTTAATTTTATAGAATGATTTTTACCCAAAACTTCTTACCTTTTAAAAAAGAAAAATGATTTTTAAAAATGGCTGTGATAAAGTATACATATATACTTGTACATAGTTCATACAAAATTAATTGCAATTGTTTATTACATAAAGTAACAAAATATTTCAGATCATTTATATTGCAAACCCGTATATCTATATCTATCTATATATATATATAATAGATAATTAAAAAGATAAGCATCATGTTCTTACAAAATATTTTTGATTTACTCAATATTTATACATAATACTGTTTATTTATTATTAGCAGTACATTTAATGATGATTATAATGGAAAAATAGTAAAAGAATCCTAAGTCATTGGAAAACTCATTTAACTATAATCAAAGCATTACTTTGGAATGAACAGAATGGAATGGAGTATAAGACTATTGATATTGGAAGCATATGAAGTTTGGAAAAGAAAAAAAAAACAAACACTGGTAAACAGTAAAAAAGTTGTATCTTATTAATAGTTGGATTTTCATTCAGTAATCAGAGCATTTGGAAAGTTTTTGAAAGTACAATTTTACATTAAAATTGCAGTAATTAGTCTTCAGTTTGTGCAATCCTTTAATATATTCCATTGTTTTTACATTAAAAAATTTGATACTGTATACAAGAGTTTCTTGAAAAACAATCATTTTGATCTCTGCAGGAATGTCCAAAATTATGAATTGGGTTATCCTCTATAATTACTGTATGGAATGTATGGTATAATATTATTGTAAACATTTTATTTCAATCTCAAAATTTCATTTGTTTACTTGCAAAGATAAAAGCATGTCTTTAACATTATTTTGAGTTGAAATTTGTTGTATGGGGCAGTACAATAGAAACTTTGTGATGAGTGAAAAGCAGCTACAAAGATTAGCTTGATGTTTGTATGCTGTGCTAAGGTCAAAGAACCAAGTTCACTTCCAGTGGGAATGGTTCAGTTTAGCAAACCTCTTTTAGGCAATTTCCTTTTGCTCTTCTTCCCTGGCCATCTACATGAGTTTCTTCTCCAGTTTTCTCCCATATCATTTTAAAAGGATGAAATCTAGTAGGAATTTCCCTGACAAAGGCGAAAGTGTCAGGCACCCCAAGTGATGCAAGTTTTTAATGCTTTCTAGTGGACAAACCGCAGTGTCATGCCCCCCTCACCAGGGTTGTCTACCTTGTAGACAGTGGAGCACTCCATCATCATCATCAGGGATCTACTGACAGAAAAAAACATTGTAGGCTGTACTACAGAAATGCCTGGGCAATCAAAGAGGTGCTTACTGACAATCTGCAATAGAACAGGATCTATTAAATAAAAGGGCCAAGTTTAAAAGTCAGTTTCTAGATTGTAACAAGCCATGGCCTGAGTTACAGAGACGGGGAAATTCAACAGGTCACACACTTAACACCAGGTTGTTCCAAACAGATTCTATTTGCAGGTTTTGTATCATCAAAAACAACAACAAAAATAAGGCATTATTTTGATTGCTAATCTGAATATTAAAAAAAAATATGATTAAAAAAAAAGACAGCAAACACAAAGAAGAATGTTCATTAAAAAGTTGGCAAAACTTATTGTGTGTGTGTATTCTCACAGATCTATTTATTGAGGATGGGCCACTTTTAAAAAAAGAAGAAAAAAACTGGTTTGCTTTATTAATGATGCAAATAATAATTGAAAACTGAAATGTGTTTGGTCACTTGAACTTAGCTTGTACCCACTCATCAGTGAATTCCTCAAGAGTTCGTATATCAAATACCTGCAATTCAAAAGAAAATATACTTGAAAAGCAACATTTTAAGCAAATTAAAAAACAACAAAAATAGTAAGATTGATTGTTTAAAAATCACTATAGGAATCTATGCATAAACTGTAAAATCTCTCCTACCTGTAATGATTAAGCTAGATTAAAATATTCTGGTCTTAGCAGAAACTAGAAATAAAAAAACAAAACTGGGATGTTGTTGGTCAATACTTAGGTTTCTAGGAAATTTCTATTTTTAAAATATTAATTTCTCTGTATAAACATTCTTGCTAAAATGCATTAGGTTTTGATAAGTCCCATGCAGTAATGTTGAGAGAGTAATATCTGGTTATTAACAAACTTTCACAAACCAAATAATTTACAGTGTATTATTGGTAGCTGATTATCTGTGTGACAGATGGTACCCTATTTACTCCACGAGCAAATTTCAGAATATCTCATTATTCAATGCTTCAGGATATATATTCTTCTAGTGAAGAAATCTAACTGTTTTATGCTCAAACTTTTGACTGATTTATATTTGAAACAGCAAGATAAGAAAAATATAACTGGATTTTTCAGCAGATAAATCCCAACTTGTTTGAGGGTTTGCCCTTGTCCTTTATCTCTTGTTGGTGCAAAGGCTAGTTGTACTGGGATTTGCCTTTGCTTTAGGTAAAATAGATTTGTATCACTTGCACATAAATTTGTAATTTGCAGTATGAAAGATCACATGCCATAAAATACACCTGTCATAATCTCAGTATCCAAGACTTTACTTCATAGCATAGGGTGATTGATAGTCAATCTAGTACTGTTGTAAAGTCCCTTTACCAGATCAAGATTCTTTAATGAGATAATTGCTCAAACTTTCATGGTCAATTTAAGTGGTGGCATATGCCAGGGCATCAACAAATGCAGGAATTCTATCATGTAATTTGTTTCCATCTTTGCTCTGGCCTACTAAGTCAACATCACTATATGTCTGGGGCTGAAGCATCAATACATTTCAAGATGCATTATGTGAAAAGTGACTTCATTTCTCAGGATGAGTATCACTCTTGACAATATGTAATAAAAAATATAAAACAACACATGCTTGCTTGGTAATCGAGAATTAATAAACAGATAACAATTGAGCTTTAATTAGTACACAAAAGTAAACTAAATTAGATAAGAAAAGAATAAAATAGTAAACAGCAAATTGGCAAATCAACAACATAACCAAATGACTCATTTTATAGGGATAGCTGCACACCATTAATTATATCTTCTTGAACATCACACAACTAAATTAACTTCTGAACAACCACAAAGGACTATTAGAACTTCAAACAGTACCGTAATAAAAATGTGTTTTTGAATATTTGTTTCCAAGGGACTGCATATTAATTTAGTGAGATATAATGGTCTTGCTGTTAACTATTTACAAATGTTTAGATTATTGGTCTGGCCACATGACTTTCAAATAACATTAAATCATTAATACCAGTTCAATATTAAAGGAGGAATTTGTAAACAGAGTGACAGACAAGAGTTTAAAAACTTATTATTACAGATAATCAAAACAAAGGCTAAGAAGCTGGTCAACTTCAAAGTGGTTTCTAATTTTTCCAATCCAGACTGGCATACAAATATAAGCCGAGTTTATTATTATTATATTATTATTATTATATTATTATTATTATTATTATTATTATTATTTTTAGTGCCAATACTTAGACTTGCAAAAAATAAGTAGTACTGATTACAGAATGTTCCCAGTCCTTGTCTCTCTATCATTTTGATTAAGCAGATATGCATTAAAGAAAAGAATAAGGAAAAAAATGGAGTAAAGGGATGAATTATTTTTTTCTGGTTAGAATGAAACTTGACATTATTTTCAGGGAGACCGTAAAAATGTTTTCAAAGGTGATGCCTGAATGACAACCTTTACAGATAAACAGCATGCACCTGAAAGTAGCTTTTGATCTGAAGTTAAGGGATTGTAAAATAATATTCATTTTAGAAAAACTAGAAACAACAGGAGTTACATCTTTCTATGCTAAAAAAGCAATTTATTCACCTTGTTAATTCCAATAGCATCAGTTATCAGTGAAACAGAATTTGTGTACAACATCTGCTGCAATGGTTTACAGCCTGGAATGGAATTGAAAAGAAAAAGAAATTAACTTCATTGACAGGTAAGCATTGCTATCAGCAGTTGCCTATTATATTTCAATTATTACTGTATTTAATTTAATTCAAATCAAATTTATTTTTTTTTAGAAAATGCCAAACCAGAAATTAAATAGAGTTCCTGATAAAACCCAGTTCCTAAAGAAAAGAGGTTCCTAATTACTTAAAGGATAGTTTATATTTAAAAAAAAAATTCTATTAACTCTCTTATGCGCAGTGAAGGGAAAATTAAAGATTGAACATTTTTAATATCTCACAATTAGTTCCCCTCCCTAAAGTTTTAAACACACATCATCAAATTTCTGGGTCCCAGATAAAATTTTATTTGCACCAAGAAATTCATTTACATTTGGTTTTGTATTGTGACTCTACTACCTTCCATTATTATTCTCTGACTCTTAATAACAGATTTAATGAAAAAGTAAACGCATCAGAATCAACGCTGTTTAGTATAAAAACCTAAGACTAATGATGGAGGCTTCAGAGGGAGTTAAATAGAAACACCAGCAGTGTAATGGATTAGTTGGTCACCAAGAGAAGCATCATAGAACAAAAAAAAAAAAAAAATTTGCTACAAAGAGCACCCAAGGATTTTAAACTATACAATCACAAAATACATTTAAAATAAATTTACAGTAGTTTATAATTAAATTTTATGAAAAGTATAAAATTATTCATGGAATAATTTGAACTTTTGCTGAAAATCAAAGATAGCCAACAG
The DNA here is from genome assembly GCA_018389105.1 of Nautilus pompilius. Lineage (NCBI taxonomy): Eukaryota > Metazoa > Mollusca > Cephalopoda > Nautilida > Nautilidae > Nautilus > Nautilus pompilius. The sequence goes on from JACATO010002222.1 coordinate 688,820, forward strand.
GTGCTGCTTTAAAAGATATTCATCAATTTAGAATATTAGCATTGAGGATGATTTAAAAAGAGAGAAAACAAAATACGAACAAACAAAACAACTAATGTGCATAAACTGTACAGTTTAATTCTTAAAGAACAGATTTTCTAAAATATTCATCTAAAGGAAATCCATTTTAAATACACAGTTGTGTAAGTTACTTTTAATATATATGTGGTCTGGTTTCAGTTTTTTTTTTTTTTTTTGGGTAGCTTCAAAGTAGCAGGAGCACATAAACTTGTCAAAACGTAAGTTATCGTCGCTTACCTTGGGGAGTGAGGAAGATAAGAATCTGAGGATAGGATACACGGCCGTCAACATGGGTGAATACGTAACTAAGAAGGATGAACCGCGGCTGCTGATCAGGGAGGTCTTCCTTGATTTCTTCCAATGTACAGTCCTACAAGTGAACAGACAGAACAATCACAATAAAATGATTCTGAAACATTAAAATAAATAAATATCTGCATAAGGGCATCTCCAAAAACTGCCAAATGTGTATTCAATTTTCAATAGGAACATTTGACAGCATCAACAAAAGTCTAGTTGGAGATGTTAAAGAGATTCCATGTGCAGTCAGCAAGCATGGTAAACAAAGAAAGAAAATGCAGTCAGATAATCTCACTTAAGACAAAGTCACACTGAAAAACGAAAAGTGTATTTGAGATCAGTTAACTTTGTACTGGACTGCAAATATGCTTTAGTTAATTTTTGGTAGACATTTTCTTCATTATACCCTTTTTCATTTACAACCAGGTGTCAGTAACTTCATATAGATGATTTCAGTCCATAAACTGTTTCTGTGATGGTTGGTCTGTAACTTTTATCCTCCTGTAGAAGACTCATGGGAAGGGAAAGTAAGGCCAATAGATGCATGAATTTTAAAGAGCAAAAGATAAATTTGAAATCAACAACAAAAATAGTAAGTCATTCAAATGTTAATTAAAAAAAATTAAAATTTAGAGGAGAAATTTTCAATTTAGAACAGTGTGAAACTGTAAACCAAAATGATTAATCTGCACACAGCAGGTGTTAGATCTTTGGATATTTCTAGCTTAAATATCAAAAATGTAAATTGGATATAGAAGGAAAAAATAATTGCAAAAAAAAAAAAGAAAATTAATTAAAGACATTCGGCAACAAACTCTAAAACTCAATACCTAAAATAACAAAAATAAAAGCAATATCCATAATCCTGTAAAAATTTAATCTCTGGAAAAAAGACATCATAATAACTATCTTTTTTTTAAAAATCTTTTTGTGGTGCATGCGTGAGGGTGCATGTGAAAGTTCTTGTATGTGTGTGTATCTCCGAGGAGAAGGGAGTAGAGGGTGGTGGCCGAAACCTGGTGTGGAGCAAGCTCCCATTAAGACCTAAAAGGACGGGTTGAGGCGCTGAAGCACCTTGTGTATCTGGCCGCCGAGACAGCCAAGTTAGGGGCGCGAACACCCCACGTTAGAGTGACCGCTTCCCCAGCCAAAAATCAATCTTGGGAAAAAAGGCCTCAGCATGTCAAGTCCGAAAACCAGTCTCGACGCACCTAACCTTCCCAGCCAGATAGGCAGGCCAAAGGCAATAACTATCTTAACCAAAATCTTTGACGTGTTTCATTTCATGTTACCCTATGTTTCAAATTTACATTAATGACATGCAAAATGCTTTCCAAGTTTAGGTGGAAAGAATCTCACCAGGCCATAAAATGATGTCATTCATGTCAAATGGAAGAAACATTCAAGATCTAGACATAATCAATCGACTATTACAATTTGGCCACTGTTATTATGATTTTTACAGTGAAGTATGCCACGAATAACTGTTTAGAATTACATCTATCTGAAAGCTGCACAAGATTGAGTAAATTCAGACCTCTAAGATATATTTTAATTCCCTATTAATTCATAGATTGATAACTTGGGGAAGAGTTAATCCAACATCAACTTCTCTTCAATTTAGTTTCTTTTTTCTCAAAAAACAAAAGAGGAGTCTTTGAATTATGTATGTAATTGGTTAAAAATTGAGTCAATCTCAAAATAAAAAGAGCAGCAACCTTTGTCCACCCTAAAGTAAATTTCAGGGGTTAATGAGAAAATGGCACTATTTTTTAAAGGTGAAGTAACTAACTGACCAAAATGGGAGGAGCTAAAAAACAAAACATTAAGGTATCAAACAATATGTAGTTTATCAAGGTATGAGACAAAGGATGATGAGAGTTTAAAAATGTAAGGGAAAATACACATACATACCTCATACTCCTCTTCAATCTCAACTTTGTGCGTTTTACTATTAACTTTCACTAAAATTTAAAAAAAAAAAAAAAAAAAAATAAAAGTGAATTTTGGTTGTCAGGTTTTTCCTAAAACCTAAAGAAATGACAGAAATATAAACAATGCTCTACTGCCACAGACAGACAGACAACCTTAACAACCAAGTGTCTCAGCTCCCAGTTTATATTCTAGTTAGCTTTAACACAACTGCTAAAAATACAGAATAGATCCTTTAAATAAGATGAATTAGTTATTATTCTTGAGAGTTTGAAGTCCTCATTTAAAAAAAAAAAAGTTTGCCATTCTCTTCAAAATGTATACCTTTTAAACATTAAAATTTAACCAAAAAATGTTGGAACATTATAAATTTTTTCTTGAAGTGAAACAGTAGTTTTGCAGTTCATCAAATTAAACTGCAGAAATATATGGAAAATTTATTTTCTTAGAAGAATATCTTTATTTTTTTAAAATGATAAATTAAGGCAGTATTTTTGTCTTTTCCAAATTTATACAGATAATAAAGTATCTATATTCCATAGATTCTTCAAGCTAGTTCCATCCAAAGGATATAAATATATACATACATATTTCTAACAGTGCCTTGGAATATAACTTAAACATCAATCTTTACAATTTACACTAGAAATGTCCATGAATCGTCATGGCCAAGTCACCTATAAATGTGACACTGACTAGCCATGCGTACGGTTTCCATAACCCTTGATCAACACACCATAAGATTCTCTTAACTAAATTGTTTTTTGATAAAACCAAGTATTAGTCTACACAATAACACCAATCACTGTTACTTTATTTATTGTCGCAGCTTCAAGTTCAAATGCTAGCTAGATCTAAAGCAACCATTCCAAATATAACTGTAAATGAACTCTTAAAAGAAATGAGTTACTATTCTTTAAAAAAAAAATATTCATAATGCTCTTATTAACAAATATATATACATAAGAAAAGAACCCTTGTAACCTTTAAAAATTTTACATACCTATAATAGCTGCATTGTTTCTGGCCTTCCTGAAACGAAACTTTTTAAATCTATCCTTTTCTTTATCGCCAATATCACAGATTTGATCAGATGCCTAGAAAAGGAAATGACACAAATTTAATAAGTACAAAAACTAGATAAACACTAATATTAAGTCATTGTCTTTTCAGATCTCACAGGATAAATAATTTGTGAACTATGGATATCTGGTAATATATATGTAGTCTGATAATCTCATTTAATTTCATAAAACTATGTTAGAAAACAAAATATTATGGAATTTATATCTCATTTTACAGGACTGTTGACATTGTGTTAATTCATCTTGACATCTGTGTTATACATACATTACATTTACAAAAAATTAACATAATTTCTTTTTCCAGTCTTGAACTTCTCTATCATTTCCATCAATGTAACTTTTTTTATTATTTTGAAAAAAATTGGCAAAGCTTAAAATTAGTGATATGAAAGATTTGAAATGTACACACACAGACAAGTAAATGGACACTCAAGTTTGAAAGAACATCTGTTTAATCCGAAACCACGCAGAGTGCCAGCAAAATATGAGTGGGACTGACACACTGCATGGATAAGATCAGTTGTCCTGGTCTGTGGGAATGCAGCCAATTTTCGGCACAGTATCTATATTAGGGAGTCCCAGGAAATGGGTTTACGAAGTGACTTTCTCAGGGTTCAGTTGTGGAAAGACCACACAATGGCAAAGTCGCAGTGATGCCAATATACCTGCATACATGACAACTGAAAACTATGAAAACCTAGACTTGTCACCATTCCAAAATGCAGAATTGTGTGGTAGCATCGGCAGTGACTAATGCAACCAATGATTGAGTGTTTAGAAGTGAGGATTGAGTTGTATCTCACTGTCTGTTGACCCTATATTGTGAAGATAACATCTGATGGTTCTCAATAATGCCTGCATTTGTTCTAGTTGCAGTCAACTGCCAGGATTTCATTTTCATGTTCTATTTTACAGATTGTAGTAGTGCCCATTCTGTTGGCTTTGGGTACTCAGAATGCACATAAATGGCTGTACTACAGCTTCTCTTAAAGTGAACAAGCAACCTGTTAACAGTCAATGGCTGAATATCTAATGGAAGATTTCCTGCTAGCTTTGGCCAATGGTGTATTGGCCAACTATGCATACCATTTCAGTCCATCAGTTCCAATGACCCACCCATCAAATTGATGGTTCCTGGCTATCTGCAAATTGGAGAAATCCTCTGGCAAACAGCTTACAGCCATGTGCTGGTAAACCTGAACTCTTCCCACAGCACATAAAACTGAACTGAAAAAGCATTTGTCAAAAAATATGACACCATATATCTGTGAAAATTGCTTCCTGGTGTGAATAACAATGACATTCCATCATGATTGTACTATTGTATAGCCTTTCTACATCACATTTCCTGACTTCAGATCCTGAAGATATAATTAGATGTACCAACACTGCCATGTTTCTACAGTTATTGAGGAATTTTCACTATGCACCAGTTGGTCCTGATGCTGCATCAAACCCCTATGTTCATTTCATACACCTAAGCCTATCTCCGCTGCTGTGTATATCTTTGTAATGAGCTACAAGGCAACTCACAGTGAACACATGCACAACTAGTCAAGCTGGAAGCCACCTTTGAGAAAGGCCTCCACCCAACACACCTAAGACAGAGTCTCTACCATTTTGTTCAACTCTCAGGACATTGTTGCTTCAAGACAGCTATCGGCATATCTGATGAACTTGTGCAAAGCACCGTTAACTAATGTGTTCTCTGAAAATGAAAACCATTCTGAGTATGAGATTAAACCAAAAGGATGGCCTGTTGAGAATTCATCAGATGCCTTGACTAGGTGACCAGTTTCTTGATGCATAAGTTCAGAAACAGATGCAATATGTTAAGAGAGTGGGGGTGGAGTGGGGTACAGTAGCTACTGTGTGGTCTAAATGAACACCAAATTATGTAAATCTAGAAGTTGACTACATCTCAATAAGAAACTTCTTTAACAGGGTTGGTTTAATTAGATCAAAGGGGCAATATATATATGCCATAAACATACTTCCTTTCTACAACACTATTTCATTTTATTACAATATAACCAATCCTTATTTGAGGTATTATTTTTTTTTTAAAGTTTATAACTAAAATCACCGCGAGCCGAATAACTAACCAATTGTTGCTGTGGGAAACCCATGGTGGCCCTGCGAGTCCAAATGTCTGTAAATCTAGATATATATATATATAAAGCCTAGCAGAATATATGCTACTACTAACATCAGATTAGAAACAACAACAACTAACCGTAGTTTTAGTTTAATGTAATAATAATAATAATAATAGTAATAATGATAATAATATAGCATAAACCATTACTGTTAGTGTGGGATGCGAACAGCTTCTGATGGTCAGGGGCGGATTTTCTCCACCCACCGAAAACATCCGTTTATATCGTGAATTCTACTCATAACGTAAAGGAAGAATGGAAGAGCCAGAGCCGTGCAGCCCTCCCAGCTTTGGAGCAGTCGTCTGGGAACGACTAAAGCATAAAGGCGAAGAGCCCCGGCACCACGGAAGGACCCGCAGACTACCCAGGAATAGCGATGCTTACCATTTTTCCTTCTTTTTTGGGAGAGCGTCCCGGACTCGGTCGGAAATGACCGGAAAATGTCGAAGCTCGCTCATCCTCGATTCTCTGAAGCGGTACCTCACCCAGGATTTAATGATAACGATAAACTGATCGTCTTCACAACAGCGATAACAATACATTCAGCCAGCCAACTGAAACGATTTCCTAGCCCGTTCTGTTCGTTAATTCCGCGGTGCTTAGTTAATATTACAGGTCTAAAGATGATGATGGCTGCCGAATTCGGCTCTGAACCTTCAGTTTCATTAACTTCATTCCCAGATGATGCTGCCAGCGGTACTAGATATTGCAAACCGCCACCACCAACCCCTTTTTTTAAAAATAAAGTCTGTCCTGAAGATAAAATATTTAATCTATATTATTATTATTATTATTGTTGTTTGCCATTACTATTATCACGTGGTAACGCGCGTTCACGGAAAAAACCACTCTCAGAGACAGAAGAGTTCCGTCCACGTGCTTACTGACGTCTCGAGACGGAGATGAGTGGTTGGACATTTTAATTCTTTAAAAAAAAAAAAAACGATACCGAAAATATTAGAGTAAATAGATATTTATTTTTTTTATATATATATTTTAGCACAGCCGTCAGTTCTGTGGTCCCTCCGTGTGTCTCCGTCCGTGTGTCTTTTTAAGAATCCAGCGCCGCCACCGTCATCACCATCATGGGCTCCACGTCGGATTCGGTCGACGACGGGCTGCCGTTTGCTTCTAATGCGGATTCGCTCCACAACCTGCTGCGGATATCGTTCAGACTGGGCGAGGGAATGCTGTCGCCTGCCTCGCTGGTCGACGCTATACTGGAGGAGCTTCAGCAGCCGGACGGAGGGTCCCCGGCTCGGAAGGGCGACTCCGCCGCCGCGGACATCGTCGACCTCCTCGACCACGTGATTTCTTCCGGGTGCTGGCGCGGAGACGGGCCGGGGCAGCCCTTGTTCGAGTCGTGCCTGCGGAGGACCATGGATCTGGTCTGCATGCCTCGGCTGAAGGCGCTACGGGGCGGACTCGACAGGGACAGTCTCCGGTTCGCCGTGCGGCTGAGCGGGTTGCTGTCCACCTGCCTGACCCGCTGCGCCGACGCGTCCCGGTGGAGGTCCGTGATGGCGACTCTGCGGGAATCGTTTCTGTTCTACGCGAAGGAGAGGCCGAACGTGGGGGACGCGCTCCCGCCCCACCGCGGCTCGGACATTCTCAGCGTGGAGGTGTCGCTGGAGGTCGTGAAGGGTCTGCTGGGGGGTTCGGACGCCGTCCGGAAGGAGCTGGTCGGGAGCGTTTTCCCGGCGGTCCTGGAGATTCTGGAGCACTCCGACGACGGCCTGGCGGCTAGAATCGTCTCCACCGTGCTGGCGAAACTGCTGCTCTTCGAAGAGGGCGGACTCTCTCCGCAGATCCTGGAGCTCTGGAAGATCATAGCCGGCATTCATGCCGGGGGCAAGAGGCTTCCGCGCGAGGGGTACAGCGACAAGCCGCTGCTGCTCCTGTGCGGCCTGGCCGGGTTTTTTTTCCCAGCCGACGGCGTGTGTGGGCACGGCGTCGATCCGCGGGCCAGGGGCGAGTTCTGGGAAATTCTCCAGTGCGGGATGATGCAAGACAACAGCGTGGCGAGGAAGAGGGCTCTGTATTTGCTGAAACGAATCGTGGACACGTGCGAGAGGACATCCGCGAACTTCAGTTGTGTGAACGACTCGTCGGGCGGCGGTGATGCTGTGTTCTGGTGGTGTACAGATAAGCGAGACAGACTCTCTAAGGTCTGGCAAGACTTCATCATCCTGATGGAGACTCTTGAGGAAAACCAGGTAAGTGATGACACATGTGATGCTGTGTTCTGGTGGTGTACAGATAAGCGAGACAGACTCTCTAAGGTCTGGCAAGACTTCATCATCCTGATGGAGACTCTTGAGGAAAACCAGGTAAGTGATGACACATGTGATGCTGTGTTCTGGTGGTGTACAGATAAGCGAGACAGACTCTCTAAGGTCTGGCAAGATTTCATCATCCTGATGGAGACTCTTGAGGAAAACCAGGTAAGTGATGACACGTGATGATGTATTCTGGTGGTGTACAGATAAGTGAGACAGACTCTCTAAGGTCTGGCAAGATTTCATCATCCTGGTGGAGACTCTTGAGGAAAACCAGGTAAGTGATGACACATGTGATGCTGTGTTCTGGTGGTGTACAGATAAGCGAGACAGACTCTCTAAGGTCTGGCAAGATTTCATCATCCTGATGGAGACTCTTGAGGAAAACCAGGTAAGTGATGACACGTGTGATGCTGTGTTCTGGTGGTGTACAGATAAGCGAGACAGACTCTCTAAGGTCTGGCAAGACTTCATCATCCTGATGGAGACTCTTGAGGAAAACCAGGTAAGTGATGACACATGTGATGCTGTGTTCTGGTGGTGTACAGATAAGCGAGACAGACTCTCTAAGGTCTGGCAAGACTTCATCATCCTGATGGAGACTCTTGAGGAAAACCAGGTAAGTGATGACACATGTGATGCTGTTTCTGTGGTGTACAGATAAGCGAGACAGACTCTCTAAGGTCTGGCAAGACTTCATCATCCTCCTGATGGAGACTCTTGAGGAAAACAAGGTAAGTGATGACACGTGATGCTGTGTTCTGGTGGTGTACAGATAAGCGAGACAGACCTCTATGGTCTGGCAAGATTTCATCATCCTGATGGAGACTCTTGAGGAAAACCAGGTAAGTGATGACACGTGATGCTGTGTTCTGGTGGTGTACAGATAAGCGAGACAGACTCTCTAAGGTCTGGCAAGACTTCATCATCCTGATGGAGACTCTTGAGGAAAACCAGGTAAGTGATGACACGTGATGCTGTGTTCTGGTGGTGTACAGATAAGCGAGACAGACTCTCTAAGGTCTGGCAAAACTTCATCATCCTGATGGAGACTCTTGAGGAAAACCAGGTAACTGATGACACATCTTAAATGATAAAAGCAAAATATTTAAATAGCAAAACAACTATTAAAATGTGATTTGTTTGTCTTTATGAAAAATACCTTTTAAACAATCTTCTATTATTCCATAATTAATTAAGATGACTTTTCTAAAGGTTACCTTTGGAAAAAGATAGCTTATATACTGTTTTAAAAAGAGATAATAGTGTCATTAGCAAAGCAAAATCTTAGAGATACGACAGATTTATTTCTGCCTGAGCACTTATGGACTTGGCTCCATCTGTTTTCTTTAGTTGCATAGTATCACACAATGGCACACCCAAAAATGAGCAGAAATTGAAATCTGCTTAATAAAACAAATCTTGGATAGATCTTGATATGCAAATATTACTTACTGTAAACCCACTTTGTACATTTTTTTGTTGATTTGCCTTGCTTTGTGGTCACTGATCAAGGGAAGAATAATAAATTTTAGAAATGCTTGTTGCTGCAATCTGTCAGAATGACGATTCATCTTCATGTACAGTAGAACCTACGTTTTACGTACCCTGATTTTACGTTCCCTGGATTTTACGTCCTCGCCAAATGATCGATGACGTCATCTTTTTGGTCATTAAATGCATTATTAATACGTTTTTTCTTTGTGATTTTATGTATTAAAAAGTTTATAAAGGTTAATAAATGATTGTCTTTGAGTTTTATTTCACTATGAGTAATTTAAATAACGCTAATTAGATCGCAAAACAATGCATTCTAACACTGAACGTACTGTACAGTGTACTTGTTATCTCCGATGCTATTCTTGTTGTTTTCGTATAATGAGCGCGCATTGTCAAACATCAAACGATACGCCGCCTTGTGAATGAATGGGCTATCAGCGAGTCGCAACACGTGTAAAGGATATCCTCATATACAACTGTCAATTACGTCCAGGGTAGCCAATAGTCAGCTGATAACGCTGTGTTACAGACACAACATTTTCGTGCGAAACGTAAACATTAACTTCACACAACTTACATGATTAATAAACAATTAAGATCATTGCACTTCCTGTAATTAAAATCCATTGTTTTTCTATTTTAATAAATCGGTAGATAATTCATTCGCAATCATGGCTCCCGTGAGAAAGCGTCAAAGTGTTTCGATCGAAACTAAACTAAAGATAATTGCCGAAAGAAGGAAGGGTAAATCCAACCTTTTAGTTGCAACGCAATTTGGTTTGCCTAAGTCAACCGTATCCACCATCTGGGCGAAAAGGGAGGAATTGGAGAATTCGGTTTCAAAATGTGAGTTACCAAGTCTGTTTTTAGCTAAATCTTATTTGTCAAAAGCAACGTTTTCGAAGGTTGATGATGCGTGTTTTACGTGGATGACGCAGCAGCGAAGAAAGGGCGTACCGATATCTGGACCTCTTTTACAGGAGAAAGCTCTTCTTTTTGCCAAAGAGTTGTATCCCGACGGTCACTCAAGTTTTGAGGCCAGTAACGGATGGCTAGATGGTTTTAAGAAACGCCACGGTATCCATTCCTTATCAATGCAAGGCGAATCCTTATCAGCAGACGCCGACTCAATTGGAGCTTTCCAATCTGCGTTAAAGAGGTTAATGGAATCAGAAAATTTAACCAGAGACCAGATTTTCAATGCTGACGAAACTGGTCTCTCTTGGAAATTGATGCCCAGCCGCACCTTGGTTTTACACGGAGAGAAAACGGCAAAGAATTTCAAGACAGCTAAAGATCGAGTTACCCTTATGGGTTGTTCGAATGCGAGCGGAACCTGTAAGATTCCATTAACATTTATTCACAAGTCAGCTAAGCCGCGATGCTTTAAAAAACCAGAACATGGACCGCCTGCCAGTCGACTACTATAGTCAGAAGAACGCGTGGATGGATGCGGCAACATTCAAGAGATGGTTTTTTGAGAACTTTGTTCCCCGTGTTCGTGAATTTTGCCGAGAGAACAATGTCGAGGAAAAGATTGTGCTACTGTTAGATAATGCTCCAGCCCACCCTTCCGTTGAAGAACTAACGACAGAAGACGACATTTTTAGTAATGTTCCTGCCGGCAATACAACCTCCCTCATTCAACCGATGGACCAGGGTGTTTTAGAACCATTAAAAAGACGTTATAAGAAAAACCTTCTACGTCACGTCTTGTGCAAGCTAGATACCCCGATCCCAGAGGTGATAAAACAAATCACAATTAAAGATGCGGTTTACTGGATTGCAGATGCGTGGGAAGCGGCGACACAGGAAAATCTTCAACGCTCTTGGCGAAAACTAATGGAAAATGTTGAAGAAAGAAGTGAGGATGAAAGTGTTTCAGAAGAACAGACAGAGAACGTAGACAACATGGAAGCGGATCGTAATATATTTGAAGCCATGTTTCAAGAACTTGGTTCTGGAACTGAGGATATGATGAGTGTGGATGAGTGGCTCGCCGAAGATCCCGGACACCAATGGCTCACCGACGCAGAGATAATCAGTGAAATTGATAGGGAGTCATCTGATGAAGAGAGTGAAAGTGAAGAGGAAGAAATAGTCGACCGAATTAAACCTGAGCAAGCGTTTGAAGCCCTTGGAGTTGTCGTGGATTGGTTCGAGCAAATGAAGAAAGATCCGTGCCACATCAGACAGATTCGCCGATGGAGAGACGAAGCAGCTCAGATGAGAGCAGCATCATTAAAGCAGAAAAAGATAACCAACTTCTTTCAGTAAAAAAAAAATAAATCTCCAAAACAAAAGGCCCTTTTCAGGGCCAACAAATTCGAAAGAGAATGAATAAAGTAGTTTTTCCTTATTTTAAAATTATTTTCCCCTCTGCATGCATTATTAAAATAATACACATACACTGAAAATAATACACATACACTGATATTTTTTATTTAAGACTTTATTATGAAAACAGCTCAACTTCAGGGATGATCATCCAACTTCACTGTAGTAGTCTTCTTTAGCTGCCATAGTCCCTCACGTCGTACACGGTGTGACCATGTGTGATCCAGGCTAGGATTTTCGTGTTGTATGTCAATTTAAAGGTCAACCTGGATTTTACGAATCCTACGTTTTACGTCCGCCGTTCGGTCCCGTGCCGTACGTAAAACGTAGGTTCTACTGTACTGGTTATTAAAGTGCTTGTTACCAATGAGGGTAAAATTAGTAGCAGGAATGTGAGAACTTGGATGTAGGGGAAAAAAAGGTTGGCTATCCTGTTTTATGAATTTGGGAAATCTTGTAATATCATGCACAAGAAACCATCTCGCTGACGTAGCCTGCTAATTTTACGGGAGAGTATTGATTACTTGCAGGTCCATGTCATCAAGCCATTGTTACCAAAGTTGGTTCATCTGACCAATGCAAGCTCCAGAAAGGAAGGTAGGAACCATCTCTCTATCCTTATAAGTATGGAATATAAAACAAGTTCCTATATACTGGTAATTAAGATATTTAAAGAATTGATGTACAACTCGGTTAAAAAGTCATGCAAGAGTTGATTTCATAGATCACAGAAATATAGATGTGATAATATTTTACAATTAAAAAAGCAGCCACAGAGAAATGTATTCATGTCTAGTGTCAGGACATGATAAACTTCCCATTGCATTTCCTTAACTATTGGCAATGGGAAGCTTTTTTTTTTTAATATATTTTTCTTGTGGTTTCACAATATTTATTAACCAAGCAAAAAAGTGGTTGTCTTCCTTCTCATATCTCTATATAAACTATACTTTTTCAGGAGTCAGAACATCTTTCTTAGTTAGTTGTCCTCAGTGCTGTCTGTAATTATAAGGACTACTATGCAGAACTGTTGAAAAACAAACAGATGGATACCAAAAACTAGGATTGGTCAGATTTCCAGAAACATCCTTTTTTTTTTGTTAGACAGATATTTTCAGTTGCAAGCTCTACTTCCAAGAAAATAAAACTTTGACAGTTGTTGGTGGCTGAGAACAGCTTATGTATAAGAGTTGTTTCTCCACTGATATTTTTGCATGCATTGTCAGAACCATAGCTTGCTGCCTTACAGGATTGTCATCTCCCTTTTTGAATCATTAGCAGCAGATGGCAGCCTTATGAAATCACTTTAGAGAGGGGAGAGGATAACTTGCACTGACCCCCCCTTTTTAAATTAGGAAAATGCAATCTTTGATTAAAGATGATGATGTCTAGAATTTAAAGGAAAGATTGTTAACATCTGTTTTATACTTGTTTTGATGCTGTCTGACTGTATAAATAAACCTGTGTATTTTTAGGTTGTTTATTACACACTTCCTGGCTGACAGTAATAATTGGTCGTAGCCTGATTCACGAAAGCATACATATAATCCGTTGGGCTGTGCACAGTGTGCTGGATGTCGATTTCAAGAGCTGTCCAATGTTGGAACAAGATCAAGACAGTGTAAGTTTTGGTATTATATCTCTCTCTCTCTCCTATTTTTTAAAAAAAATATTTATGAATTTAATAAATGCATTGTTTGTTTCAAATGAAAGTTTTGCATTGAAAATAAATTGGGAATTAATTTTCATATTCCTTTTCTCCTAAGACCTTGGTTCATGCCGTTCATATTGTAGGAGACTGGCAGGGTCTGTGAATTTTATGATGGTGCCAATTAGTGTTTCCAGTGTGTGGTAAAAATGAAAGTAAACTTAACAACTTATTGAGGAAGACTGAATAGTCTGCATGCTGGTAGCTGTTCCAGTAATAGTAAAATGATCGATGCCCATGTACTCTTCTAGATTTCAGCAAAGTCCGGCTGTTTAACATGTAGTTTTGTAAATGTTGGCAGACACATTCGTTTTGAGTTCGACATTTTTTCTTCAGTTACCATGCAGGGCAGGGGAAACAACCCAGCAGAAACTCTCACTTGCTAATAAATGGTGGGGGGGGGGCTGGTCTCTCTCGAATGTCAGCTGGTAAACTCCAAAAAAATCTAATTTGTCCACCTTGTCACAGCTATAAAGTTTTGGTCTGATAACGAAGTGTCAGAAAGCACATTCAATCTTGGCATTGATTTGTTTGCTGTGAATCCTTCTAAAAGACCAAAGGAAGGAAAAAAAAACTAAAGAAATGGCTGCGATGGCAGGAAAATAGTTTGGTAGACTGCTGGAAGCTTTCTTCATTTAATCCATTGTGTTGTTGTTATCTTCATTTTATATGTTATATATAACTGTTTTTCCTATTAAAAAAAAACATTCTGATTATCCTTGGTGGTTTTTGTTGTGTGTTTCATTTATTTTGCATACATGGGCATATGAGATAGTTCTGGTGGAGGCTCATAATACACTATTTCTCTTTCCAGTTTCTCTGTGGCCGTTTCTTGAATGGCTTGCAGAAAGTCAAGTTATATTTGAGGTAAGGGGTCAGACCTTTTCATCAGTTTCTTAAAGCTGTAAGGTAGCAACAGTACTAGTTTTCACTAACATGTATTGGTGTGTTTTTATTTTTGAACTGACTGAAGGTAAAAGTGTTTTCCATTGCTTATTTGTTCGTGTGTGAGGAGTGCATAGTGTTCTGCACCTGTGTACATTCAGGCTGAGTACTGTTGGCTTCCACACAGTGGGAAGAAGACCATGCTGAACAGGCAGGCCATTCATTACACAAGAGCAAGAGAAGGCAGCCGGGCCTCTAACTAGCTAAATACCAAATGCCATCTGGATCCATTGGGGGACTGAACCAATTAATGGTCACTCCATGAGCTATAGTAACTCACCATCCATGATTCTACTAGTGTCATGTAGACATTGCCAACTATAATAATTTCTATATTTTTGTTTTTTAATAATATAATACCTTTTTAATGCGGGTTTTCAGATTTTTTCTTTTTTAAAGGTTGCACTATGTAATTAACAGGTCTCTATTGGCTACTGAGCACATTGTAATATAAGCTGGGAAATTCTGAGCAGCAAGAAGTTTTATGGACATTAACATGCGTGTGCACATGCACACAGATTTGATTTGAAAGCTCATCAACTGTAATGCGAGATTGGTTTGTTTTGTTAACCACTTGCATGCTACTGACACCTAAAATATTTTCTGCTATTGATGCATGTATACATGCACAATGTGTAATCATTGTCATCATTATCATCCTTTCAGTACTTCAGTTAAGCACCACATTGTTCATAAATCAGATTTGATTTTTTTTAAAAGAGAAATAAATGGTGATGTATTGTTTCAGATCTTTTGAGATTGTTTTTAGTTAAGTAGATCAAACTGCTCACCAAACAAATTTCAATATTAGATGATGAATATGTAAAATGAAGACTCCCAGAGAGACAGTGATGACATAAGAAACAGCATTAACAAGTTGTCATAAATTAATTAAAGTCCTGGTTTGTTGTCATATCTCCTCTGCATGAAGTTTTACTTGTGTGATATATAAGCACCAGGCCAGATGGCCTGACATCACTAATAATGGCTGACCCTCCAGAGTCTCCCATATGGAAGGAAATCCAAGAAGTTCTATGCTGGGTTAAGTGTCAGTTAAATATAAAGCACTACCACTCTGCTCATACATTGTATATTGTTGGAAATAGTATGTAATCACTGCATAATACTAAAAAAAATGGTGGAAATCTTGTTTAAAACTAAAGAGATGATGGTGAGAGTAGGTTTTGAAGTGAGATGTTAAAGGGAGAAATCAATGTTCATAATTATTTTATCATTTATTGGAAAGAATGAAAAGAAAATGTTTAATGGGAAACTGATTGCTGATTTTACCAGGGCTGGTTATTTGATTGTAAAATTTCAAGGTGGTGGCTTTCTCTTTAATTGATTTAATTAAACAGCAATGTTTGTGTATTTACATATCTTAAATTTAAAAATTTTAATTTTAAATTGATCAGGGAGACAGGGTCTTGTGTAGGATCCTGCCCCAAGGTTGGAGTTGGCCTGATATACTTCTTCAGATCCTGCTGGGAGGCTCTGCCTAATCCTCTGAAACAAGGTGAGATCCTTTAAGGGTTTCAGTGATTTGAATATGACATGGTAAAAAAAAAATATTTAAATAATCCAGCAATTTAAATTAATACATTTTTTTGTTTGTTTATTTTTTTAGAATTATTATTTTCTTTGCAATTCTTTTAGCAATTTGCCAATTTGTGCGTCTGTATTGTCTCCCTTTTTTGTTTAGCATGCAGTGTTGTAGCTGTGTGTTTGCTTTTATATTGACCCTCTTCTAAAAGTCTGTATTTGAACTTGTCAGCTACAGATAGCAGCTAATTAATATAGGCTGCTCCATGTTAACACTTGAAACTGAAGGGATAGAGGTGGCGTGCCAGTGTGCCTTGGTGGAGGGACCAACTTATCTCAGTTTCTTCTTTCTCTGTGTCAGTCTATTAGCATGAATTTCCTCTTGTTTCCTCCCACAAAGGTCAGAAATGGCAACACTACTTAGCAAGGGTACTATACAACCTTATCAAGTATGTCTACAGTTGTCAATAACCCTAATCTACAAAGAAAATATGGAGAATAGTTTTAAAATTAAAAACACACTTGTTATAGCTACTAGCTAAACCTACTATTGTTATTTATATCATTATTGTTCTACTTGAAACAGTGGACTCTGCTTGTAAAGATAATTTGTGTTCAATTTTGGATATAATTTCAAGTGAAGTTGCCATAATATTATAATTGAGGTAGGTGTTTGTTTGAGATGATCAATATACCATAAACATTTTATAGCTGTTTTTGCTTATTGTTAGTTTCTATAATCTTGTACTGCTTATAAGCTTTCATTATGAAAATCACATTTAAATTTGATTTCTACATTTTCTAATGTATTCGGTGTACCACCATCTCTCTTAGAAGCAGAAGTACACCTAACTTACTGTCTATATTGGTGTGCTTTAAACAATGTGAAACTAATCCACCACATCACATTATAAGAGTGACTATCTCCTATCATTTTTGTTTAATTCTTTCAATTTAAATAGTTGCTATATAACTTTTAAAATTATTTTTAATATTTATTCTAAAAGATTCATGTGCATCAAATGATTATATTTGCTCTTACTATTTTAGTACTATAACTATTAATGTTATGTATTATTATTATTTAAAATTTTTCTCTGTGAACATTGAATGCATAATTTAAATTATTTCTATGCTCTACTCAGCTGTTGGATATATCTCATTGCTCTTACATCTAGTTACATAGGTTTGAATGTAGATGTAGGAGTTGTTTGATAAGTAAACACATAAAGCAAACTTGGTTTACCTTGGTTATATTCAATTTCTATAGAACCTTATGTACTTTATACTAGGCATATTCAAGTAAAACCTGGAACCCAGATGCCATTATGGCAAATTTATTGTAACCAGGTGTAATTTGAATGTTCCTAGTATAAGACGTGCTCAGATTTTGAGTTGACTGAGTTTCATCCTTTTACTATAATAAATGCATTGTACTTTTCTTTCTAAATTTTAATAACAATGATAAATTGATAACAGTTTGATTAGTTTTTTCGATATGGGAAAGCTCTTTTGCCTGAAAAAGTGTTTTCTCAACAAGACATTGCTATGGAAGTTGGTACCTAATCACGAGCTAAGAATGAAATTGCTGAGAGAATTCAAATTTGTTGCCAGTGATAGAACAAGTGTGGTAGAAAACTTAGAATGTCTGGTCTATAGTGGAAGAAACAATGAAAGCAGACC
Source organism: Nautilus pompilius (assembly GCA_018389105.1). Taxonomy (NCBI): domain Eukaryota; kingdom Metazoa; phylum Mollusca; class Cephalopoda; order Nautilida; family Nautilidae; genus Nautilus; species Nautilus pompilius. The sequence goes on from JACATO010002222.1 coordinate 706,350, forward strand.
AGTACATCATCGAAGTTTTAAAGAAGGAACTCTTCCCACGAGTGGAGAAATGGTATTCTGATAGTGATGTAATCTTCCATCAAGATGCTGCCCTACATCACACAGCAAACTTTCTTAAAATGATCTGGAAATTTTCTGAAATGAGTCCTATTGAGAATGCAAGAAAACTGGAAAAGCTTTGGTTAGCAATAAGAAAAATGATCAGCAAATACATTTTGCATGTTATAAACATTCCTGCAATGCTTTTTTTCTTTTTGTCAGTCTGAATGGCATACACCTCCCAGTCATGGTTTCTTCCCAAGCCAGATGTGCGGATCTCTTCCCACAGTTCTAGTAGGGACTTTTGGTAGGTTGGCTGAAGATGGAGCACTTTTATCCTGGCTGTAGCTTCTTGTTTCACACAAGCAACATGAAATCTCTCTCTCCCTTTTTTTTTTCCCTAGTATTTATTGATAAAATTTTCAGTGGAAGTTGGGGGTGTCTATTTTCACTGCTAGCATTAAAATAACAGTTAAGTAGAATTCTTTGTCATGTTTTATGTTATTCTTATTTATTTTATTTTTGTTTTGGTTCAGGTGAGGGTATTGTGATTGAAAAACCCAGTTGTCATCCCTGGTTATGGGATCCCCACACATCCAATGTTGCCTTGAATGAGCTTCTGTTTAACTTTCAGCACAGTTTTTTAACAACATTCTGCTGACACTCAGCTCGGAGAATTGGAGTCCTGTTCCTGTGTTGTTCATCTGTCAAGCCTTGGCGCGTCTTCCACCTAGTCCACTCTGGGATGGCCAGTCACTTAAGATCATCAGGTGTGTTGTTTTCCTCCTCATCCCATCCCTGAGAGAAACCATAACAGGTTATTGGAAGAAGTATTTAAAGGTCGTTCATGAAATAACTGATAATGAAACAAATTTGTTTGTTTTTCTGTAAATCCTTCCTGTTCATTTAGATATGGATTGATCTTTTTAATAGTTAAACCTTAGAATATTTTGTATGTTATTACAACTTTTTTATTTTTTATCAACACGTTGGGAGTTTGTAAAATTTCGCAATGATTTGTGTTCAAACTTTGTTGTTGTAACAGTTTGGCTAAAAATCATCACCGTGTTTATTTCAGAGATATTGTGTCCTTGAACTTGTCCACTATGGCAGGTTACCTACGAGGGGCTGTTCAGGGTTTTCTTGCTGAAGCTTTGGTCAACCTTCTGGACACTGTGAGTATCTGTCTGTCTGCCACTGACCTACTGGATGCTGTGCCAGCAGTATGTCTGTTGCTAGAATTGTTAAAAGACAAAACAACAAATTAGAAGAAAAAAAAATACCTTTTTTGTCAGGTTTTTAGTTTTTTCGAAATATCTATATGTAATAAATTCTTTTTTACTATTGCAAACTCATTTTTATGTGATAGGTACAGTTAAACAAATGTTCAGGAATACCCTGACTTACGTAAGGGTTACTATGTTCCAGTCGGCTATATGTAAGTCGGACTCACATGCACATGGCAGTCTTACATAAGCATAAAGGTAGGCAGTGAACAATAGTTACGGATGAGAACAGTTTTAATGATAATTTACATATATTGTAAATAGATAACATAATTAAGGAATAAAATATATGGTTTAACCAGCATGTACCTTAAATCCTTGTGTTGGTCAACTCGCATGAAGGGACTTGCTGGATGGAGAGACGGACTGCCATTACAAAGAGGCAGTGGAGGGAGAGGAGGAGGAAAAGAGAACTTCCATATGGTCATTGGATCTAAAAGTTCAGGCTCTGTAATGACAGGAGAACATGGAGGCATTCGATGTGTAGACGTTGAAGGTTTAGAGTCGTGAGAATTTGAAGGAACTGAAGTGGATGGAGGCTCAGATGAATCTTGGGGAGCCTTAATGAACGTGTCAAGTGTTGATTGTACGGCAGCCCATTTCATCTCATAATTCATGCAGTAGCAGGACAGGGCATCTTCCAGTTTCCCAATCCCATCATCAATAAACTGAAACAATTCAGCCAGGCCCTTTGTCATGAAATTCTTGATAACTTCAACAGCTGATTCTGCTTTCTGATGATCTTCAACCCTCTGAGCCTCCAACTCCATCAGGTCTCCATTAGAAAGCTGCTTCTTGTGACTGTCAAGCAACATCTCAACATCCACTTCAAGCTCAAGTTGCTGTGTGAACTCAACAATTTTATTGGTCACTTCTTCGACATTGGGAATCCCTTAAAATCATGCACAAACTGAGGGCAGAGTTTTTTTCCACGTTCCATTCGTGTTGGTGGAATTGACTTCTCCCCATGCAGCAGTGATGTTCCAAATAGCATCATGAATATTGCAACCCTTCCAAAACTCCCTCAAATTTATCCCACTCCCCATCTGTAGCCTTGATAGCTTGGGGAAAAGTGCAACATGTAATAGGCCTTGTTGAATGTTGCAAACCCCTTGGTTCATGGGTTTCAATGGAAAAAAACTTACATAAAAATGAAAAGATTTACGTTCAACTGAACTCACTCGATGGATACTAATGCACAGCTGAGGTGGGAGGGGGATGCTGGCCGACTAACACACTCAGACCCCAGCGCACTTTACTTCATGTCTCAAAGTAGTGCCCACTCATACCCGGGTACCCATATGTAGTGCTACATAACATTTTTGCTGTATCTCAAATTTTTTTTTTTTTTTTGGAATTTATTTCTTACACAAAGTCACATTTACGTAAATCAAGGTATTCCTGTATATGCTAATTAAATAAAAGTCATTATGGTTGATCATTTAAGAGATGAGTAGATATTATTGGAAGAGTAAAAAGCCCTTTTAACGTTGTTTTGCCAAGCCCTTGGTAGGTGCACGTACTGGTCTAAGAACCAAAAAGAGAAATTGGCTTACACTTCAAATAATTTTGTGCAAATGTGATTACCTATGGATAAAATAATGAAAAATAGTTGTTTTTTAAATGTAAAAATCTGGGATATTTCAGAAGGCAGTCTCTCCAATGGACTGGTCATTCTGTCTGTCTGTGTTTACTTCTGGTGAATGTTTGGCTCGTGGTACCAGGTTGTGGAGCCACTACGTCAACTGGTTACAAGTTTGCTCCAAGAACAGCAAGTCCCATTCTGCCTGGTTGCCAGCCAATATTGCCAAACATCTGCTAACCAGTCTTCTACACTTTCTTCAGACAGGTAGCTTGTTATCTGTAATTAAAAAGAAAAAAGTGTGCACCTCTATTATATAGAAAGTATTAAATACTGATGCATTCTTAAATGTTTCCATTTTATTATTTGCCAATCTATGCACAAGTAAAACTACTTGCAAAGTTAGGTATCATTCAAGAGGAATTAATTATTATTTGACCGATGTGTTGCAGTTTTAAAATTCTAAGTTCCATTTCTAATTCTCCCTTGTTGAACTGTCATTTCATTTTTCATCTTTTTTGCTGATATATTTGGCAAGAATGTACATTTTGTATATTTACAAAAAAAGAAAGAAAAAATTATTAATGGGATGTAAGAATTGCAGAATAAGTTCACCTATAAAAAGAAAAGTTTTAGAAACAAGAAAACTTATTTCAGTATGAGCTGTGTAGATGTGGATTTAATGATATATCATGTTTTATTTTCATTAAACAGCTAAACTAACCTGTTTGAATACATATGCAAGAAGAAAGTAAAATATTGTGCATTTGTTTACTTGAAAGTCAATGAAACAGTAAACAATGCTGGAGGTTTTCATTGCCAGTTTTATTATTTTTGCAGCCCCGGGAACATCATTTGAACAGGATAATGGTGAAGCTGTTAAGCTTGCAAGAGTTGTTCTTCTGTCTGCTGATGCTCAAGTGCTTCCAATTACAGCAGCTGATTCTGCAGTCATCTCAATGGAGAAGCTGCTTCTCCATGCAGTAGATGTATTGAGCTCAGTGAATTCTCATGCATATCTGCCTGCAACCAAGGCTGATCGTGCTCTCTTGTTTTTGTCAGCTCTGTTGAGCGAGCACAGAAAAGGCAAGAAATTCATTGAAATTTTTGGAAGATGTGATTTTGATTGTAATTTTTCAAGTGCATATTTTAGTGGTGTAGTTTTTAATTATTTCTAAAATTTAAAATTGAAGAAAACGAAGTGGAGTAGTGACTGGCAGAATTAACAAACCTGTTTCAGTAAAGCTTTCTTTCTTTCTATTATCAGGGTTAGTCTTGAGAAGGACTGTGTAGTTGAAATTACTCCTGAATTGTTTCTACAATGTCTTTTTAAGGTTTTGTTTCAATACTGTTATAGGAATTTGGGATTTTTATTCTCACAGAAATTGGAATTGTCATTTCTGATTAATCGCTCGTAGCTTTTTCATATTCATTGTCAGAACTGTGGAGGAAAAGAAATGACCATGTATCTGAGTGATTTGCAGGCCATGTTTTGAACTGCAAAAATTTGGCATTGATATACCACATAACCTTTGTACATAGTATCTTGGGTGGCTTGGTGGTCCAGTGGGAGATTGCTGGGTGAATCCCAGACTGGATAGGTTGGCATGGCTTCTGTTTATTCTTCACCAGCCAGCACTGTATGGGTTTATTCTGCTTGCTTCAATTTTCTCCCACATCTGTAAAAAAAAACAGAGTCCTAGTAAAGCTTTTGCTGCCACTGAGGCCCCTGATGCACAGGACTGGCAATACTTCCTAGCAGATAGTTGCAGCACTATGCTCTTTGCCAAAGTTGTCTCCTTGTGGACATTTGTGAACTATAAACTACAACAACTTGGTGTCTTGATGACATCAGGATTTTAGCCACATCATCTTGACTACTGTTACAGAGCCCCCTATATTCACTGCATTAAACAAGGAAGAACAACTCACAATGTTCTTCTTTACTTGGAATTTTGTGTTTTGTTGAAAATTAACTTTATTTACTTTGAAAATTCACCATTTTTTGTTTTGTTTTTGTGTCTGTTCATAATTTGAAGGGTTTTATTGTTGTTTTATTTTCTTAATTTGAAATAGATGTGTATATATTTATAAAAACAAAGTGATAATTGTTAGTTTGTGTATCCATGAAGCAAATAGCAAAGAATTTGGGATAAGGAGAGGTGGATTTAAGGAAATGCCGATCAAAAAGTGTTAGTGATTAATTAGTGATAGCCACTGTGGTGACCTGGGGTCCAAATTCAAGCTCCAGTCAAGACTGGACCAGACCATTTTGGTTTGGTGTATCTTCCTAGTGTGTTTTCTTCTGTCTCTTCAGCCAGCCAGCTGTGAGTTTCCTCCCATAGGTCTTTAGTGGAGACTTTCTGCAGTAGGCAAGTACCTGAACCTTACAGCCTAGGAAACAAGCCAGGGTTTCGAGTTGTGGCAAAAAAGACATTGCCAATGTTTAACTACAGAGCTGCTAAATTATCAAAGAATAGTAAAACGTCTGCCTCTTCCAACTCATTTCAGAGTATGATGCTGAGCCAGGTCGCCTGCTGAAGAATATAGTTGTCAGTTGTGCAGCAGAAGTTTTCTTCTACATTGGCACTAGGATCAGAGACAACATTAGACAGGTATTTACTTTATTTAACATTGTAAATTTGTTTCTCTTTTGATAGTGAATATCATGTGCACTGATAGAATAGTAAGGAATGTAGATTTAGAAACTTGTATCTAAAATTGTGCAATTCTATCTGGAATATGGGATCTTATCATAAACCCTTTGTAATGGCTTACACCTGTTGGAAGAATATAGTGGTTCTCTCTGATTGTTTATTGATAATGGGAATAATATTAAATGGACTTAAGTACAGTTCTCCATCTGTGTAAATAAACAGACTTAATTTAACATTTTCTTCCACATTCATTATTGTCTACAGCTGCAGACATAACTGATCAGGTTGCATTGTGCAATGGTTGCCACTATCAACTGTTGCCATTCTTGCATCTCATGTGGATCTGATACTTGTCTTCAGCCAGAAATGGGAAGTTCCTTCTGGAACTCCTGTGTAATTGTGGGAGGAGTATCTGGAGAAAACTCATGCTGATGGACTGGTACAGAAGAGTGAAAAGCAACTGTGTTGTAGGAGGTTTGCCAAACCAAGTGAGTCTCCAGTGGGGATTAAATACAAGGTGAGACTGTTAAGTACTCATACATCCACTGGTGGAAATTTACTTAACTACAAATATTTTTAATAGATTTAAACTTCTCTGCTCTTCAAACACATTGGAAAGAAGAGTTCTCCTCAGAAAAATCACTAACGATTTTGTGCGCATCATAGTTGTGCACAGTTCTGAATGACATTCTGTGGTGAGCCCAGATGTGCGAGATGATGTGAGTTTTGTCATTGCTACTTTTTATGCCTTCACTTCAAAAGAGCTCAGAACACACGGCAGTAGTCTCCATGATGTGCAAATATTTCGCCATTTCTTTCATGTTGATTTTGGTGTGGTTACTGAATCATGACAAGGAGGTGCACAGGTGAATACCACAGCAAATGCTTGTACAACTATATCTCTGGGATCTCCTCTAGATTTTGTCTGATTGGGCATGTAGTTTTGGTCATGCAGGACTACAAAACTCACAGGCTGTCGTTGAGATGCATAATTGAAAATTCATCTGACCACCAAAACTGTTAACCCTTTTCAATTTGCTAATTCATTCAGGAAATTGAAAATAACAACAAAAAAAAAAATAATTAAGAGTAAGTAAAAATAAATTATTTAAAAAATAGATAAATAAAATGAAATTCATTGGTTGTGCACAGATTTGGGTAATTGTATGCTAATAGTCTGTGTATATTATAGTTAAAAGAAGAAAAATGCTGCTGGTTAAATGTTTCTTTTAGTAAAAGAGGAGAAATTTATCAAAAACACGCAGAATACCTTTTATTTTTGTTTGTAGTTTTTGGGATTAAAATGTTTACTAATACTTAGTGCATTTTGCACCATCTAAAATGATTTTTTTTTTTTCCTCCCTCTTTTATTTTAGATGGGCGATGTTTATATTCTGGATTTGTACACTTCAGTTATTCCAGTCCTTTGCAGCACTGGACAGTGGCTTAGAATGGAGTCAGCCATTTGTGGACTGGTGAGAACCTGTTTCAAAATGCTGACCGACCTGACTTTAGCCCAAGAGGTAACTAGCTAAAAGTTAACTGCTCAACCTGAGACATCTTTCATTACTGTAGGTGAAGTATTTCTAGAAATGAGCTCATCCGACAGGGAAGGGAAGCAAAAGATTTTATTTAAGATCCTGTTAAAAGTTATGCTTTATCCTACTATTTTTGGTTGCAAGATCCTAGAATTTACTGAAATTTTTTTTTCATTTTTGTTGGTAGCTTTTACTTCCAAATATGAAGATCATTGCCAGTGACTCTAATAGTTTTTTGGCATTGTTATTTAAAGAGATGAATGTTATTTTCAGCATTTCCCTTCCCACTGTTTGTAATCAAAGCAGCTGATGAGCTTCTTTCAGTGATCATTCACTGTCACCATCGGCAGATTTATTCCTAAAAAAGGAATGTTTCAGGTGTTTAAATATTAGTGTTTAATGTTATTTTTTCTTTGCTAATTTTTTAACTTATGGCATTGGATGATGGGTCATCCTGACATATTTATTATTTTTTTAACAATCTATCCAACACACATAAAAAGATCTTTTCTAACTCCGTAACTCTCCGGGCTTCTAGTTGTGATGTTATTTATTTGTCAGTATATCTCAACGATCAAGGTAGCATTTCTAAATCAGACCTGTTATGTTTGGCCAAAAACCTGAAAAATCTCTTACTAAATGATAAAAATTCGCTCACTCGCATAAATATTTTTTTCTCAAAATTTTGATTTGATCTCATTTTTCGGAAGTCAGATTTGTATTTTACTCAGTATTCTTGTGTGTGTGCGCCCACCCGTGTCCCTCACACACTCGGTATTGGGTATGGCAATGTCTGCTGCCAAATTGTCAAAGTGAGCATTTTCTCCATAATTCTTTTATCTATTTAAGGTTCCAATGGTAATCTTTAAACTGAGATGTGAGAGAAAGGGTTTCCATGTTTGCTTGTGATAAATATTTGTATAATTAATTCTTTGATATTTTTTTTGGTTGTGCTGTATATATTGTGTTGGCTGTCTATTAATTTTTGGCAGCACTGTGAATTCCGTGTTCATTAACTTTTTGCTATACATCTACTTTTGTCTACAGGGGAAGTTCAGCTTGGAAATTTATGTTAACATTTTTAATATTAACTTTCTTTTATAAATTGGTGGTTTAAAAATAAAAAAAATTATAAAATGTACAGCAGAAGCAACTTAAAATTTTAACAAAAATGCAGATTCAACTAAATGATTATTTTAAACTCTGCCTTAGTTGGTTTTGGTTCATTGACAATTGACTGAGGCACCATGTGGACGGAATGCTGCAAAAACAACAGCAAAGAAATGCAGATTTAAGAAGAGTAATAGGGGCATGGAGGTATATGTTTTGTCAAAACTGGCTTCAGATATCTGATGAGCAGAGATTCCTGAATTTGCAAGTTAGAAAAAGATGTGGCCAGCATCCTGACATGCTGCCAGACAGATATGACACAGACCTCTCATGAATGAACTCTACTCTCTTTTGCAAATAGGCAGCTTTACAAAATCACTAAGGTAAACATGGGATCTGTCTGTATATGGTCCTTAAACAACAACTAATCACTTCTATTGCAGTTCAGAAATAGAACTTTATAGTTTCAATATTATCAGTTTTAAAAAAAAAATAAAATTAAAAAAGATTAAAGGTGTAAAACAAAGCATTAAAGAGAACAGTTAAATAAGTAACCTGTTCGGGAACAGTACATGTAGTCAGTTTAGGTGAATACATTTTGCAGAGCATTTATGTACATTTTTTCAAGAATGTGTTTAGGAAAACTGTTGTTGAATTACTGACAAGTTAAACAAAATGCAAACATTTCAATATTTAAGACATTTTCAGGGTGTACATATTTTAAACTAATCAGTGATAATTGTGTATCAGTAGTAGTTTGAGGATGACAGAATGATGTCAATTTGTTGTATAATCCATGAAATGACTGCAGCAGAATCTTGCTCTTATCTCAGTGATTCTGGATAAGCAGGATTTGATAGTTGATATAAACCACTACCTGTCATTGCTTAGTAAAAATAATACAGCATTCATGAGAATAGATTTTTAAAAAAATGCTATTTTCTAAAATGAAAAAAAAATGTCCTTTTTTTGTTGATGTGTTTTGTGGAAACTTAAGCAGCATAGTGCTGACTGTAACATGTTAGAGATGGTTGGGAGGTCATGAGACCACAAAAGAGAACTGATTCTTTTTGGTGACAGGTTGGTACTACCTGGAGGAGGTCATTATTAGATCTGTTGTTATACTGTTTGTACAAAGTCATGGTAATCATCCAATGTCTTTCTCGGCCTGTTTGTTTGTCTCTGCAGTCTAAGTGCCATAAAACATGTTTAGGACAGTGGCCGAGTGTTCTTCTGGAACTGTCAGTTCTTGACAGAAGAGTGGAACACTTCCACATCGGACTGATGAACAATATGAGACAGCTGCAATATTGTAGTGCAAGCTATAGTTAGTCATGTCTGCTACTAAAGGTAGTCACTATCTGTTGTTATATCATCATAAAACAAGGTTCAGATATTGTACAAAATGAACTCCAAACGTCAGACTTTACGGTCAGTTTTGAATTGTTTTCAGATATTTTATTTTCAATAGATTTGTATAACTTGTATAAGTGTCCCCCCCCTATGTTGTTTTGACCAGTGTCTGTCTATGTATTTCCCAACAAATACAGTATGGTGTTTCCTTGAAAAATGCTTTGGCTGTTTTACTTTCCAAAGTACTTGATTATTTTAACCCTTTGTACTCAGTATAATTTTACCATATTTAATGGTGGTAAAAAGAAAGGATAAATTTGATTGTTGTAGCTGAATTTTTAAAAATCTGTTCCATGAATAAGCAGTTCTTTCTTTTGGGGGGGCTGCTATTGTAACAGAGCCTTGTTTTCAGATGGTCTTGTTGGATGGGATTTTAAAAATGATAAATCTGGATTCCATTATTAATTTTTATAAAAAGTTATTTAGTGGATTATTTATCTCTTAATAGAATTTGTGTCGAAGATAAGTTTAAGTGACTTGTAAGCCACCCAGACTTAAGAGACTTTTAGGTAGTGATATTTGAGCTGGGGGAGGTAAAATGTCTGCCAATGATGGGAGTCAGGTTGGCAGGCTTGGTGTGAGATAAAATGATTAACAACAGAATTGTGACAGCATTAGTTCATGGTGTAAACCAGATTGAAAATCACTGATAAACTTAGTTCAGTTAAGTAGAGGTTTGAGATAGAAGAGGCTCTACTTATATCACAATAACAAAGAAGCACAGAAAAAGTGGCACATCCTATGCAATTTTTTGCATTTTGGTGAGTTGCCCTCACAACACTTTTGATATCTATATTAGAGGAATTTTTTTAAAAAAAGAAAGAAGATAAACTGTTAATTATCCTCTCTTCAGTAAAACATTAAAACAGTCAAAAAAAAAAAAAAAGATGCATTTGCTGATGATTCAGATGAATATCAATTGTTCATTATTGTTCTCCCAGGTATCTCTGGAACTCCAGATGAAGAAAGTTGCCGCCACATGTGTTCTAGGCAGCATTTCCAAAACTTTTGTTTCTGATCCAGGCCATCAAACGTCGCAGGCCCTTGCCCTTCTGGACAATTATGTGGAACATTTGAAGCAAAACTCAGGCCTTTTCAAACCTAAATCCAAGTGTAGAAGGTAAGTTAAGGAGCAAAACAAAACAGTTTTCTGCAGTTGTGGCTGCCAAGTTTAAACCCCCCCCCCAGTTTTTTATGATTAGTCACACATTTGTCTCAACTTTTATTTGAGTGCATTAACAGAGACCCCAGCTGAATGAGCAAAAAAGGTAAACTACAGTAACAAAGGGACGCACAGGCTAGGGATGGCTTAAACTCTAAAATCTGCTCATTGTTTGGCCAGCTAATTCCCACAAGAATGGTGAACTGCCACCTGAATGTTAGACATTAGAGGAATGAGAAAAGGAAATTAGTACCGAGGAAATTGAATTGTCTAAAGAATAATTCATAACTTGAAGTCCAAAAAAGTTGTGGCCAAAATAATATTTTAGATGCCTTTCATGATGTAAGTGACCTTGACCATCATAATATTGATAAATGTCATTCTTAACTTATTAGATTCAGGCATCTCCAGAATGTCTTTAGAATTCTCACTTGATCCAGTAGCAGTTTCAGCAAAAGCCTCTGCAGTTGTTTGTGTTCTCTGGTTTTTCAAGATGGTTACCATTTTATTGAAGCCACATGACCAAAAAATATTGTTTTTCAGCATTCTGAGTGTACCAGTTTCCCACAGTTCATTGACTTGTTGACCCCTGCATCCCATCCTCAATTGAAGTGTACCACCACTTGTCTTATCCTCATGGATCACTGTCTTCAAACTTTCTGCACTCATTGTTACTTGGCCTTTCTCTTTTTTGATGCAACAGCACCATCACACACTGGCAGATGCGCCCACGGTTGCCAGTGCTATTTCAATTCTGCTTTATTTTTCACTACGTTTTTGACTGCAGTTTTACTACTGTAGCTGTTCTGGTAACCATCATTTCAGTAGGTCCTGATTTAGGTTACCTGCTCCAGGTGTGTGTTTAAATGGAAGGTCAAACAACTCAAGTGCCATAATCTAGCCAGCCAGTTTTCCTCTTGGTTCATATTGACTGCTACACGGAGTTGCTTTTTGGTTAGCATCTGTTTTAGCTGATAGCCACAAACATCCATATTCTCACCTGATTCCATCTTGCATTGATGAAAGTCCCAACCAACTTTTGCTTCCACAAGGCTGTGTTTGTGTTTGTTATATGTAACAAATTCCCTAGCACAATAAATTGGCAAAAATTTTCTCCCTTATATCCTCATTGATGTTAGCACAAACCTGAAAACATTGATAAAATTACCATCTGCAGATATTTAAAGGAAGCAGCACTAAAGTAGTATTTTCTGTACTTGTCATTCCCCAAACTGATGGCAGTTGTTGAAGATATTAGTCTATACCAGTTTTAAAATCACACACGAGTAATTTCTTTTCTCATGGAAGGGTGGAGGGACTTTGTGTAAGCCAAGACAGCTTCCTTTCACTGTAATAGCAGCAGCAGCAGCTAGCAGGATTAAAGAATTGTGCTGGTGTGTGTTAATTCATCAATCACTTCTGAATACACCTGTAAATGCTGAAGCTTCTTGTCAAAAATGTTGCAAAATAATTGTTCACAGATTTGGTCACATTGTTTGATGTATTCATTTTGGGATAAGGATGGAGAAGGTTCTGGTAAATCAAACAAAGAGGAGGAAATAGAAAAAAGTGCAGGTGTAGACATTCACTAATTTGGATAGAGGGTTTATTGTTTATAACAAATGCTGTTGGTGGGTTTTTTCTCTCCCTCCCCTCCCCCTGTCTGGGAGAAACAAATATATAACTTGAATAAGGGGCAATGGAAAATTGTTGAAATAGTGAGAAGAGTACGGATTAATTAAATATAATCCCACCTTTTTTTTTCCAATGCTTTTGAAAAGTGAATTTTATTTAATATTTTAAAAATCTCGATTGCAGAAAAATTCATCTTTTATGTGGGATCTTTAAATAATTTATAGAAAACAACCTGAACCTGACTATGTAGTCAGAGAATGTCTAATTAAAGCAACCACCTTCCGATTTCCTTAAGATGGAAACTAGTGGAAAAAATTCCAGACTACATAGTGATTCTTACACAGCTTCAAGAGTTATGACGGTGAGTAGACCTGTCAATTACATGACATGAGGAATGCTGCACTTTAGTTTCCTGAGTAATTATTAAAATAGGCTCACAGGTGGGCAAGTGGGTCATCAAGTAAAAGAGGACAAAAACAAACTGGTTATCGTAATGCTTGACTTACAGTTCTGAAGGAGATGAAAGCAGCCTAAAATCCTGGGGGTGGATGGCATCAAAGTTCATGGCCAGCCACTGGTGGTGTGTAAGGTATCTGCTGGTTAGAAGTGGCCATGATGTCTGTAAAGGAGAATGGCTTCTACACCAGGGAATGGATGCTTTGTACCTGGTCTCCAGGGAGTGCACTTTAGTGATTCTTGACTGCCTCCGCTACATCATAGCTTATCAGGTAGGTTGCTTATTACATACCTGTTGAAATATCTTCTTTATGATCAACTAAATCTTGAATCAATGAAATCTGTTTTATTTATGATTTAATACTTTATTGAGGTTCAAAGTTTGAATCTTCTGATTAAATAATTCAGTGTTTATTAATGTCAAGTATCCAAGTTGTTGTTAAGGGAGTTCATTTTAACATGAAAAGCTGGCTTGTTACTGTAAACGTATTCAGATATACATTTTGAGTTTTCATGTGGAATCAGACCATCTGCATGAGAAGATGCTGAACATGTTGCTCTAACAAACATTTATTTGTTGCAATTCTTGAGGATTTTTAAAATGTTTTTAAAAGTAGTAGTACTGATTCCTATTATCATAGCAACTATAAATGGTGGTACCTACCATTTTTCACAATTTAATATATTTTAATCCTACTAAACCATGAAGTTATACCAAGCCTACTTTTATGCTACTTATTTTTTCCTTACAATGCCATCCTGTAATTGTATACTTTTCAGGCTACAGTATGTAATCAATATGAAAGTCTGTTGAAAGTTTTAAAAATGGCATGGAGCCAGGTTGAAGAAGACCACAAATGCGCCACTTACTGGCAAGAGATGGAAGCATTTGTTGCTCTTGCCTATCAAGTACCATTGCTCAAGTTACCAAGGGAATCTGAAGTCATTAAGTATCTACAACAGGTTAGGTTTTGTTTTTATTTTTAAAAATTAAACAGTAGAATTGATGTTTTCAGTACTGTTAAAACTGCTGCTCTGCTCTTCTAGTTGTATTACTATACATCTCACTTGTGCACACTACATTCTGGATTCTCTCCCTCTCTCCCTCTCATGTATGCACAAACAAGTGATTAGATAACAGCATATAAAAATGTTTTCTCCTTGTCTCCATGCCTAATACTTGCAGAATTCATTTATATTAATCCCCCTTTACATTTCCTGTCTCCTCAATGATTAGAGTGTTGAACCTGAATAGTTGAGGTGATCTGATCACCCAAAGTGTAGAATTATAAACAAACTTTTCAGTTTTTGTATCAGAAGTGAGCATCATGGATTACCATATATTTTGGTCCATTTGAATGTGCCAAGGACATGAAGCTTGGGCAGACCATACTGCAAAACACATTCAGGTGTGCTAATTACAATTTGACAGTCAGAACCATTTGTTGTTTCAGAATTCCAGGCTTATTCTCACCATGGGTGAAGCACGTAGTAACATGGCAAATTTACTGGTCAGGCAACTGTGCAAGGTCTGGCACACGAGTGGAATATCCCTGGACCTAGCTGAAAACTTCCTCGATGTAGTTTTGGAAGCCAGCATGTATGGGTCAGTACATAAAAAAGATGAAAGGTTAGTTGGTACATTGGCTTCAACTTCTCTTTCTACTCCAGTTCTTCATTTTTGTTTGAGTTTTTTTTTTTTCAGATTCCATTTTTTGTTGTTGTAATTTTTATCCTAAGGTAACAAAATGGTCGCAACAGAGCTACTGTGATGCAAGCTAGGATTGCACTGTATTTAATGCAAGGCCCCATCCAACCCCACTCCCAAGATCTGAAGTTATTGTGTAGGTATGTGACTAGCTTACCAGCAGCCCCCTGATATTGAATGTTGTTTGAGGCTTTATCGTTTTAAGTAATAACGTGTTGAGCTTCTTTGTTTAAAAATGTGAGGTGACTACTTTAACAGTGTTTCCTAACCTCTTCTCTGTCAGCAGCACCACCACCCATCCACACACACACATTGCACATTATATTATTATTATAAACAAAACTTTACCTTTCATGTAAAACCTTAGCTGATAAAAAAAAACTAGGGGTCAGTTTTTTTTTTAATTCAGCTGTAGCTGAATCTGATACCTGATTGGGAGGTGGGAGAATATCCATAAAATTGGGAGATATCACGTGTGCATTGTTTGTTGGATTTTGAAAAAAAATATATGCCCGCACTTCAGTTTTGCTCACAAGGCTGAGGAAGTCTGTCAACATAGCTCTTGCTCCACTGGTACCATTGGATACACAACTTCATTTTCACTCCCCTATGAACTTGACCTTTCTTTGCTTACTGTTTGTTGCCCATTTAAATACCAATTTTTTAGCTTTTACATAAACTTCAAAATCTGAGACATTATGAACAAGACTTGGGTGGCAGGCAGAAAATCAGTACTTGCTTAGGTTCACCTCTTCCATGGAATGTGACCCATCCTGACTTACTGTTTAGCTCATTTGTACCTAACTTTTAATATCACATTTACTTGGCTACTATCCATTGGTTGAGAACTTTACTTCCTTTGGAATTTTATTTATTATTATTATTAATGTGAATAAATGTTTTTGCATTTCTGATTACTTTCCTTGACCTTGAAAAAAAAAACAACACTAGCCATTCAATCTGTAACCAGAGGTGGAATGCCATTGGTATCAAATTGGTCTTAAACACATCGTTTTGGCAGTGACTAGGGGGCAGGAAAGTGCTGTAGCTTATGCAAATCTCCAAGGAATTTGATATAAAAAAATGCTTAGTGTGTGCTGAAATGTGCATTATAATTTGTAGAACTGTAGTACAGAAACCTACAGCTGCTGTGACCAGAGTTTTTAATTAGGCTGTTGCAGGCAGCCACATAATTTCAAGACACTCAGGCCTGTATACATTGCCACTGTTGATTGATCAGCTTGTGCTAGTATTTGCTTCAATGTTGTTGGATACTCTCCCATTTTAATTTACAAGATTTATTATTAAAGATAAAAAAAACAAATTAAAACTGTTTTCAGGAGCAGATTGGATGTGCTCGCATACATCGCAAGCTTGAAGGAAACCTGTTCTGTGAACGAACTGATGGCAGAGTAAGTAGTAAGCACCTATTAGTTGACAGTGACAGTACATCAGTTGTTCTCCAGCTAATGTAATGGAATGAGCAAAGTTGCTAAGAAACCCACAGAATCATGAATTATGCACAAAATGAGACTGATAAAAACAGCCATGGTGACTTACATTATTAGTTCTTATTTGCTTGTTTTACTACCAAAAAAGGTAACCTCTCCTGACATATGTTCTAGATGCAGTTATATTGGGTTAATATGAGCAGAATTGTGGACAAGCTAATCAACTACACCACCATAAAAAATTGTGGTGTTACTTCAAGAAAACAATGGTTAACAGAATTCTCATGCATAATTGATAATCTATTAAATTTTGTTCATCATTGACAGAATGAAATGTTTTTTTTCTTTACTTCTACAGATTATTATTATTATTTTAGCATTTCCTGCTTGGATAGTGTTGTTCGTGTCATGGTCATCAACTTTTTGTCGATTCTCCGCCCAGGTAACCCAAGCCACCATTCATTTGTTCGGAGTCTGCTTTCTGCAATAACAAAAAAGCACTTGGCAATCGCAAAAACCCAGGTCTATCGTCACTTCTGTAATTCTCTTTACCATCGGCAGAAACACAGACTTACACAGACATTCCTACTCCTTGAGCCATTTATAACAGAGGCAAGTGACTCCTGGCTTTTAGCAAAACCTCATATTTACATGCAGTTGGGGGAAAGGAGATATATTTCATTTGTTATTATAAACAATGTAAATTGTGGTTTTTAATTTGCAGGCCAATATTGAGGAGCTGTGGGTGTGTGTGTGGGAACTGCTGTATATAGAGAGCCAACCCTCTGTTCGTTTCATGGTGGAATGGTTGGCTGTGAGACTTGCTGCCAGGTTTCCAACTATGATTTGCTCCCTTTGGCAACAGTTCACATGCATTAAGGTATAAAAACCATTGCTGCCTCTCTTACAAATCTCCTATACTAAATGATGTTCGAACTAAGAATTTAGGAAAAGATGATATTGAGTTATATGCTGAACAAACTTGTCCTAGGATAAAGATTCTCAGAGTATGTTGTTTGCAAGGTGACTCAATAAATACATTATACTTACTATTTTGCATTACAGTCATCTGAAAACAGACACATGAGCATCTGTTCACTGCTGTTCATTTTGTCTCACCTGGGACCACACCTTACTGAGAAGCAGGTGAGTAGTAAATTTTGTTTTTCATTGCAGTGTACAGTAAAGAATGAGTTCACCGATGTTCTTTATCTATTTACAGTCAGAGTTCTATGTGACAGCAATCCCCCTAGTTCTGCCTTGGTGCTGGGCACAGCACTTTAACACCAGGATATATGCACAAGCCACCCTGGCCACCCTGTGGCAACAGGGGAAGGAGTTGGGACTGACAACTGTTGCTGATAAGTTTGCTCTGGTAGAAAAGTGTCTGCAATTCACTGATGACAGGTATATTGCATTGTGCATTCTAGGTAATAAGACATCTTGAATTATTAAATTGCATGTAACAATTTTACCTGTGAAATTATCCACTAGCAGTAAGGACAAACATTGCTCTATTTTAACAAAGGTTAGAATTATAAAGTGAGTGAGCACAGATTTATAATAACTAAACTGCTGCATGCCGTTTAAAGAGTTTGGTTTTGTAACTCAAGCGAACAGATTCTTGTGAAGGTTTTGACCCTGGCCAGTACTCTGCCATGTAATGAGTACCCCTTAAACCCATTATAACTATAATTTTTTGAAGTTGATCTGCAAAGCTGAGGATATTTGAACTACAGCCAGGGACCTTAGATTCTTGTTTGGTTGGTTTGTGTAACAGCAGTACATACCGTTACAAACATCATGGATGAAAACTTAGCTTTCAGTGGATATACTTGTTAAAAGCAAACTCTTGCCACTATTTTAACAATTTGTGGATCACATACACATTCTCATTGCAGGGCCGCTGAGAACCTCATTTTAATATGGCAGGCTGATTAATTGCTTTACTTTTCCTTTTAGTGTTTCAGCCAACATGCACAAATTATTGCAACACTATTCTTTTGCCACTTTTGACTGTATGGCAGATTACAGCATTGAGGTAAGATCTGGTATTGCATATTTGAAATGCTAAATATTTCTTTTCTGTTATTAATGAAGTAAATAGACCTCAAAACTTGTTTATTGTTAAAGAAGAGAGATTTTAAAGCATTCACTAACTATTAACCACTTCATTCCTGGAGTGACCTTAGCACATTTCTCCCACCAGTGTGAAAGTTGACTAAATCTCATTACAGTTGTTGCTTTCACTTTCAGACCATTTTCCACACCATACCCAGGCTTACCTGGCTAAATGAGGAGGAATGGATACAACACAGTCTGTTTTCTTCCTTTGATGAAAGCTGGTACACTGATCCAACATCACACCATCTACCACTCACTAATCAGAATGACAGGCTGAGCAACAGCCAACCTGGACAATGGCGATCAAAAAGTACTATAGCAGTTTGCTGGTGTTTCATATAACATATTTCCATGTGGTTGGCTGTATTTCTTTCTTTAATACTAATAACAAACTAGACTGCCTTGTGTATTTCCAGATTATCTGCCAACAGAGAATGAAGAGGAACACAAATGTGGACAGGGAGATTTCCAGAAAAAGATAATACCTTGGAAACTGATGGCTCCTGATCCAGAGGTTCAGGCAGAGCAGGAGTATAGACAAAAATGCACTCATCCTGGTCAGCTGGTCATGGTGACAACATTAATTGACAAAGTGCCAAACTTAGGAGGTACAGTGCAGGAAAAACAAATCAAATTCTGATGTTACAGCAGTTAATGTTTAAAAATATTTGTCACATTTTCCTGGAAATAAATGAATGTCATCATGGCTGAATGCCTTATGCTCCAACATAAGGAAGCCTACTCTATTTCTCTGGGATCTTTTTATTTAAACTCATGTAGTTTTCTTTAGATGGAATATACTTGAATCAACTTATAACCTGTATAAATTAAAACTTTTCCTTACATCCAGGTCTGTGCCGTACCAGTGAAATATTTGGTGTGGCTGAATTCGTTGTGGGCAATCTCAAGCACATCAGTGACAAGAACTTTCAGGCTCTGAGTGTCACTTCAGAGAAATGGGTTCCAATAAAGGAGGTAACTGTTAAGTACTCAGCAGTGCAATTGTTCTGATCTTGTCTGTCTTTAGTTTTCCATTTGATCAGGTGTTACCTTAAATACTAGCTAAGTTCTCTTGCTCCTCCCCACACGGCATTAGGATTTGTGATTGTTGGATGTCATCTGGTTAACTAGAAAGTTATTGTAATAGATTTCATGCTACAAGGCTTTAACCAATGTCGTTAACAGCAGGTAATTAATTGGGGTTTACACTATTTATTCAAATACATCAGTCATGACAACAAGAAGCTGATTTTCCTTAAAAAAATCAGTTCTGAGCATTTGTTGTTTATTTTTTTCTAATGCAGGTGAGGCTGGGACACTTGAAGGAATTCCTGTTGGCAAAGCAGCAGAATGGTTACACACTTGTGGGAGCTGAGCAAACTGCAAAGAGCATCAGCTTAACAGAGTACAAGTTCCCAGAGAAAACAGTCCTCATATTGGGGTAAGTTTAAGGTTGGCTCTGGTGAGCATGAATTCTATCTCACTGAACAAGTTTCCTCTTGCCATTGTAGTATTTGCTGCTGTTCAGAACTGTAAATAAATTAACTAGTTTCACTGGCTGTTATGACTTCAGGTAATTTAAGAAACCAGATGTATGAAAGACTTTTCTAAGTACAAGTCCTGACCAATTTGCATGCTACTGGTCATTCACTCAACCAACCTTCTAGTGGTTATAATATTGTCTTAGTTGGTGCTGGAGTCTGATGTGATTATTGCATCACTTAGTGGTGCTTAAAAAAGGTTATCCCCAAAATCTCTAACTTCTGGTGCACCAGCTCAATTTGATCAAAGAGCTTTTGTGGTATGGATGTGCACTCAAGGCTGCAAGAGATTTAATTTCACTGCTTATTTATTTCTAAAAGTGGTGCTATCTGTGTAGACGCACATGCCTTTTCCCCCCCTACTGATATCTGCATCTTGAAGATTGCTTTGGGAGTACACTAATGTAGAATCTTATCTGGCTATATCTACTCAAAATCACTGGTGCCATTATTAACATTGCTGTGAAGAATCTTGATTTTAGTAACCTATTTGTTGCAGATGCTGTTGCTTTACCCAACACTGCCACTAGCATGGTTTCTCCTCCTGAAGTGTCATACCCCATGTAACAACTGATTAACTAGCTTTCTTCTGGTCCTTAGTTATTGGCATGGCTGTTTTCAAAATGTTGGCAATTCAAATAAATCTCCAGGCATAGAGATACTACTGATCTAATTTCCCTTTCGCTGGAGTTAATAGTACCAACATGACAATACAAACCCTCACCAGTTTTCGATAAGATGATTCATACTGCTACTTGATTAAACAGCAGTTCAGAGAAGCTTCCACTGAATTGTATTTAATCTAAGAATAGTCAATATATATATATATTTTTTTTAATTGCAGGAATGAAAAAGAAGGCATTCCAGCTGATCTCATTCAGCTTCTTGATGTCTGTGTTGAAATTCCACAGCAAGGAGTCATACGGTCCCTTAATGTTCATGTTAGTGGAGCTCTCTTGGTATGGGAGTACACAAGGCAGCAACTAATGAAATCTGATACCTAATAGTTTACATTAGTAGCACACTCTTTTACAAAAGAAAATATTTTCATATAACATTTATACTAGCTTCAGGATACAGTGCCTGTCTGTTCTCTCTCTGGAAATCACTAAAAATGCTTTGAGGAAACAAAATCATTAAATATTTAGCACCCTTTAGCTAAGTCTCCAAGAGTTATTTCTGACTGTATTATACAAACAAGACTAATTGAGGAATACACCTGCCTTACATCATGAAAAAAAAGAACACAAGTTAAAGACAAATGTATTATTATCTAGAGGAAGCTACTTTTCCCAAAGCTGAATCTAATTTATGGTTGCTCGTAATTTGTACCTGTTAAGTCTAGCAACGATTATCAAACAACAGATTCATCTTATCTTTCATCAAAACAGTTGCTGCGCCACTATACCATGCATCGATCGTCTCCTGTCCAATATTCTGGGAAGGCGCTCTCACTACCATCACTAAGAAAAAAAAGAAACTAAATGCATAGCCTAATCAATGGTACATTTAGATAGTTTCAAGTAAAATATTGTCCATTACCACCAGATAATCTATAATTGGCTAAGCAAGCAATTTTTTTAAGATGCAGATGCACATTTCCATTTGTACCACTATTTAGTAAAGCTGGTTGCGTTTGGTGCATGAAACAGTGACCTGTCAAATTTACGTATTTCAAGTGTGATTGCGCATATTGGATGTCTAGCCGAGCGGGTAATCAGGGCTCACTACCACCATCAGGCAGTCCCAGCAATAATTTACTTGAGGTCATGGCCACACCAAAAGCAACCTGAAAGGCCATTACACTATGAAAGAAATGTACCACAACATCCATATTTATCACTGATCATTTTGTTGACTTCGCTACAGCGGGTGTGAAGCATAGTAGAAACCATTCTGTACAGTAGGAATAGAATATTGGCAGCATAGTCTCTTCCTCATTGGCCCAGATTTCAGCAATTCACAACTGGAGGTTAGAAGACCTAACCCTAACGTTATACCTAAATTAAGTATGGAGGGGAGTCTCTCGTGGTATTGGCTGCATTCTGACAGAAATTGAAATCAAAAAATTGCCATCTACAAGGCATACTGAGATTTAATGCCCACATATCCAATATTACCACTACCACAAACTCCTTCAGTATGCAAATAGGGCAGAGCAGGTGAACAGTCTTATGTCCTGGAAGAAGCCACCTCTTTCTGGAATAAAAAGAAAGGAAGGAGATTTAATGTGATGACAACAGATTTTTTTTATGATCAAAATGGCTACATAATGTGATGGTAGCAGTTGTTATAAATTCCAATTCCTCAGATATGTAACTTATATTGCTGGGCAGCACTTTCTTGAGCCAGCCAGTGGAGTGAGTAATGAGTATAACTTGAAATATTTATTGTAACTTCAGACAAGAAAGCTTGTTCTCAAGGCAATTATGTATATGCCAGAAGTTTTAGAAGCTGGTCATCAAAATTCTATACATGTGCCATTAGTAGTATTGGATCCATTACAAGTGGTCAAGGTTCTCGAATCATGTGAATACTGAGGATAGCTCTGCCATCCTCATCATCACATTGCCCTTCTAAAAGCTGTCTGAACCATTTTGCTGTAAATGAAAACTGATAGTTGACAAGCCTTTTTTCACTGAGGACAGTTAACACACAAACACCAATGTGTTTAGCTGTAAAAATGCATCCAAAAACTTAATGCAGTTTCAGAGAGCAAGACAATCACCCTTAGCTAATTTCCTTGAAAATCAGGTGTAGTGTTTCTTCTCTTCAAAAACTTGATAAAGAATTTCAAAGCATTTGCCAGTGACTAAACCAGATACCGACATGGTTGTCATTGGCAACTTGGAAATATCAGATAATACTGATTAATGATCTTTTTTAAATCCATCGTTTACTATTTATCCAGTCTATGAAATGACAGGTAGCTGTGTCTCAAAGATCTAGCATGTGTTTGTCCCTTTAAAGCAGTGGTTCCCGACCTGTGACCCTCTGCTACACTTCCATAATTGAAAAAAAATCACATAAATAAGAGCTTTATTTGAATATATTTACCAGGAAGAAAACATCTTGCATTCAGCCTGTTCCTTGCCTTTGTTTTCATGTGAACAAGAGTTGAAAATCCAGTCTTGCAGAGATAGGTGGAGACAAATAGAAGCAGAACTCGGAAGGCAAGCATGGTGACATTGGAACATAACTGATACATAGAACAGGTCACGTGCCGGGGAATCGTTCTGCAGATCCAAGAATTCGTCCAGGGAAGCAGAGAGTAGCAGAGCTCAGGAAATACTGCTGAAATTCCTTTTCAAGGGATTCAAGGTGCCCAGTAATCTCCTCCACCACACTGCAGTTGTCGTTTAGAAGTTCATCAAAGCAAGCCACAAGTCTTTAATCAAGCCACAAGTTTGCTTCCATTCCACTTCCAGCTCAAGGACACGATTGACATCATTTCCTTTTGACAACCAGCGTACAGCAGTGTAGAAGAGAAGAATGGTCAGAATTCATGTCTTTGCAGAATTCTTTGAACAGACAGGTGTTGAGGGCCCCAGCTTTGATGAGAGAATAAAGTACCTGCACAGGGGCTGGAAGAGTCGTACTGGCAAGAGCATATCGGAGAATCATGCAGTGAATGCCCTTTGCTTGGGGAGCAAGTACTTTCTTCTGGAAGCCTGACTTCGACCCTAGCATAGCTGGGCTCCATCTGTACAAACTCCACAGATGTTTTTCCACTACAGTCCTTTCAGTCACAAAAAAGGTACTTATCTTCTCCATTATTTCATCAGCTTTTGTAGTGGTTTCAAGTGCATTACAAAACAGAAACTCTTCTTTGATGTAATCTGAATGAATATACTTCACAAAGACGAGAAACTTTGATTTCATCCAAAACCTGCTCTTTCACAAATACGGACATATCTGAAGTCCGCCTCTGAATAGTGTTATTGGACAGAGATATTTGTTGCATCTTTTTCTCGCTGGCTTCCCCATCTTCAACATACAGGGTTTGATGAGCGTTTCTCCAATCGTGTGGGGCTTTTTTTGTT
The DNA here is from genome assembly GCA_018389105.1 of Nautilus pompilius. NCBI lineage: Eukaryota > Metazoa > Mollusca > Cephalopoda > Nautilida > Nautilidae > Nautilus > Nautilus pompilius. The sequence goes on from JACATO010002222.1 coordinate 730,095, forward strand.
TGGCAATTTCCAATGTGACTTCACATGATGCCTGCACTACTGCTGTGCTCTGTTGCTGAAAGCTTCCTCTAGGATCAAGCCTCTGACATCTGAGACCAGTTTCATGATACTGAAAGAACTCCAAATCCTTTTTAGTCTTGAAGGTTTCAAAGATTCAGCACAGAGAACATTGCGGCTGATCAAGGTGGTGAAGCCAAGTTTCAGATAGTCTTCTGAATATTTACGCTTTTTCCTCCATGGGTATGGATTTCTGAAAATATAAATAAAGGTTAGAAGAACAATTTTCTAATGCACAATAATTCATTAATACACCGAAACTAAAAAAAAATATGAGATTATGAAGTTGAAATAAAAAGAGCTACCTTAAAGAAAGGGTGAACATAAAAAAGAATTGTATATATAGATTTCATTTTACAAAACCACCAGCTATTGAAAAAGAAATTCTCTCACAACGCTTTTCATGTTCGTTATTTGTTCTAATATTTCTAATTACACTGAAAATCTCATCAACACTAACAACAGGTTTTAAAGTTATTTCAACTTTGGCGTAGTAAGCATGGTAGGGTAGCGCCCCAGCCAATTTAGGGGACTGTTGCCAAAGCGTAAGAGTGGAGGAAGGGTGAATATTTTATAAAACATTTTGCCAACGTACTAGCTGGACAGCCCCGTCTATCTTTAGACTAAAAGAAAGAATAAACTTAAAGCAAAATTGAAATTTAAAACTACAAACGTAAATGTTCTCTGAACTAAAAAGCAACGGAAAACAATAATTTTCAATAAATGTATGACAAAATGTACTAGAATTCTTAAGTGATTTTTCGGGGAACAACACCCTTACATATAGTAAATTCACAACAGCTAAACAGAAATCTACTGGTATCACCGAACTCTACCTCTGATCAGAACAGCTGTGGTGTGTTGTGTTGGTGCCCAAGTTTGCCTAAAATTGAGCTGGCTAGTGTGTCCAGTCACAGTCCAGTCCTTGTAGCGTTCTCTGCCCCAGGCGTCGTAGTCTTTTAGCTGCAGGCCCTAATGACATTAACCAATGGGAGCGCGGCTCGATTGTGTCAGTCCTACTGTGGTAACAGTTTGAGTTCCAGCCTTTTGTCGCCAGTGTGTATTGTCTGTTTCTATGAGTGACAGGAAGCTGGTGGGGTGGGGGTTGGTGATGATGCAAGTGCACTATCACAGAGACCTGTTATGCAACTGGGAGTGCCTACCATGCGAGGGAGTAATTTTTGTATACTTTTTTCTGAAAAAAAAGTGCGTCTCATAAGCCGGTAAATACAGTACATATAAACAAAACAAATACATAGTCATGAACAGTTTCTTGACTCAGTCATACGACAAAAATTGAAACTTCCAGGGTTCTGTGACCCCCTTAGGGGGTTGGGAACCACTGATTTAAAGGTACAGCTATCCCTCACCAATGTGGAGGCTACGTTTTATGCTCCTGAAAAAATTCTGCAGTTGGAAAGTCAATGCTTACGGGAAAATGGGGTACTTTACATATCCTATTCATTTAATAACTATATAATATAGAATACAGAAGTTTTATTACCTTTAATATTAAAAATATAGTGAACAGAAATACTTTTATTTACCTTTAACATGATGATCAGGAGGCTGGTTGTGGACTTGTGGCGGTTCGTCCTTATCCTCTGAACTGGAGGAACGGTTAGTATCTCAGAATTGATGACTACTGTCTCTTTTGGAGATCTTTCTGAAGCTCCCTGTATGACAACATCAGGTTTTCCAGCCTCTCGTTAATTCTGCTATTATATAATCATCATTACCAGATTTCCTTTCATTTGGTAAAATTACCAAATGGTAGCCCTGGTGAAACTGGCTACCAGAGTTGGCAAGGGAAGACTGTACTAGCTAGTAAAGGTATGGTGTGTATAAATCAACTGGAGAAAATGATTACTGAATTAATGAATAAACAGTTTACTTCTATGACTAACAATATTAGAATTACAATAATTGATTTGTTACATATAAAACAAAAAAAATTGTTGTGCTATCTTCATTACCTTTAAGACTACTTTTCACAGGAATAAAAATAATGTGATCTCTTCATCACTGGAGACTCATCAGCTAAATTTTAAAGTATTTTTGGATTCCTTTAGTCCCCAGCTCTGGACATAATTCAAAAGAAATTTTTTTCAAAGATGAAATGAATGCCAGAATTTAGAAAGCTGTTAAGCACTTTTTCCAGATCCTATAATTTGTTACCTTGCTACATTATTGTAAACATTTTCAGCCCATCCCCCCTTTCTGTACTAACACTTTGTTAACTGATGAAAGCCACTGATCATGAGTTCAGGTTGCTGCTATTCCTCTGAAGGTCTTAGTGTTGTAATAGGAAAGGTAATGAAAACAAATTCCTTCCATACATACCTTTGTCAAACTGCAACTTTTCCCAATATCCTAAATGTAATCCCAATTGTGCTAACTTTAATATTTTTTTTTGTTTTTATCCCTATTTAACTCCCTCCTTCCCAAGAGGAGGAAACTAAAAGGTGAGTTAAGTTTGAGAAAATCTACATTTAAAAACACTATTTTTATGAGCAAATTATCTCCCCTGTTGACCCCTAACCCCTCCACACAATGGCGTAGCACTAGCCTTTATGACATGCTGGATGGACAAGCCAAGCCTCTTGTTTATTCTTATTTTCCTTAAAAAAAAAAAACAACAACAACAACAAAAAAAAAAAAAAGCTTCATATTGGTTTGATTTACAAGCAGTGCTGCCCAAGGCAGGAACCTTAACACTGACACACATTTTTAAACAATATTATAATCTGCACCACTATCACAAAATGGGACAGAAATCAATAAGTTAAACAATTATGGTGTCCCTTTTTTTCAAGATTTAAAAAAGAGACAACAATTTTTTTTTTTTTTTTAAAACTTCAATGATTACATGTACAGAACTGATCATTACAGGGAAGCACATCTTGATATTCATCTCTTTCTTTTCTGCAAGGTCTCTGATAATGGCACTGGTGTAATGGAATGTTGGGTACTGATAAATAACTACATTCACAACAAGAACCTACCTAACTGGAAGAGAATACTACACATGACTAGATTTAGTGTGACTGGCTTGGCCAGCAGAGCAGGAATATTTTAAAGGGCTGCGCCCACCATTCTTAAGGTCTTAACTCAGTACAAGAATTTGTGATGGCCCAGGTTATTGTGTCTGCTTGTTACAACAGCTCTGACCTCTCTCTCTCTACTGTAAACTGTACACAGATCACTCTGAAGATGCCCACAGGAAGGCTGAAATATTTATTTTGGAATAGGATTTTTAAATTTAATCAACTACCTGGTCTATTTACTCTGATGTAGTCAAGTGCTCAATAACAGAGTTAATTTTGGCTTCTTTTCATCAAAATAATACCATCAATAAGCAAATTCATTTAATAAAGACTTAAATAAACTGGTTTTATCTTGTTTACAAAAACCAAATTTTAAAAAAAAAAAAACATTTCTGAGTAAAAATAACTTACTAATTACTCACAGTGCCATTGCGTAAGATGTTAGTCTATTATAGAATCAAAACTATACTTGGCTATATCTTTGGCTTTAAAAAATACCATACAGATAATAAAACCAGTCACCATTTAATTTCTACACTGTGGAGCACTACATATAGCAATACAAAAGGTTTTGTTTAGTTTCTTTTAAAATTCCAAATTATTCACAAAATGTTTATATAACTAAACGGATGTCAAATGTGACAAGTATATAATCTGAAGACTTTATCCTTTCCAAAGTTAACTGTTCAATTTGTAAATAAGAAAATAAAAACATGAATATTTTTTACATCAGCACAAATTTCAAATATTCATCAAAGGTTGGCTCACTGTATTTTGCAAGTTGTATTATTTATTTGTCAGATCTGTTAATTAAAGAATAGGCAAAAAGAACTTTTTATTCTTCCTCTAGATGTAAAAAAACAATGAAGCATGCTCAAAAACCAAAACAGAAGATTCCATACCAAAAGAACCGTTTTCTTGTTCATTCCCAAAGTAGTTGTAAAAGAAGTGTAGAATAGTTTTGCCAGAATTTTTATATACTTGAAAAACAAACAGATGTACACCTTAAGCTTCCAAATTTGACAGGAAAACAAATATGAAGAGTTGAGAGATGATTGTGAATTGATAGAATCAGAGATTCTTTAGTTTTTCACTTTACTGTGCTGTACTGAGAAATTCTAAGATCAGGTAATTTGAATTCTTAAAATAAAATGAGCCTGATGAAAATTATTCCAGTAAGTTAGACTAAAGAAACTTGCAATCATTATAACAACAGAAATGCCAAACAAATGTTTTACGCACAGATAATAACTATTATTCAGAAAATTGCTTGAAATAATTAAGTAGCTACCTAGCATATCTGTGCTAGACTGATAATTGTTATTGAAATTTAAGAGACACAACATTCTAACAGCCAGGTAAAAAGATAGAAAAAGTTGCTGGAATTGATTGAATTCTAGAACAGAGTAAACCAACTCATCAAACAGTGACACAAAGGTATGTGTGTGCATTAAAAAGAGTTAACAGACATTTCACTAAAAGACCAGTAGCCCCTTTTTTTCACCTGCATGTAAATAGATATGATATGAAAAAAAAAATGAACAGACAGATCCAATTTTCTAATCACTTTGAATAGTAATTTAGCAGAAATACATACTCAACAAAAACAAACACATTTTTCATCTTGTTTGTTTTTTGTTGTGTTCTTTCATTCTAATAAATTTACTGGACATACTGCAGACATTACAAGCACAAACATCAGTTAACTCCAACTTTTCTTGCATCTACCAATTTACAGAATTCAATCATAATCAAAGCTTATACTACTAATAATGGCATTGTACACAGACAGAGCCATTGTACAGTACATTAGTCAATGCGAATATAGTTCAAAATTACTTTTCAGAATTGAGTTTTGTTAGGTATTTTGAAGATTTCCCATTAAAGCTGAGACCAAATCTGACTGTTCTGATTACATGAAGAGTTATAAACAGTTCTGACTGGGTTACTGCATACAAGCTACTAAACAAACTCCATATCTTATAAATGACACTAATAGTATGTGAAAAACAAAACAATGGAAGCTGCTCTTTGTAGAAACCAGTTCTCTATTCTAATACAAATTTTTACAAGACAAATATGCAAAAAATTAACAAAAAATAAGTTTTCTTGTACATGACTGGTCTGACAATGTAAATGATATGACAATTTCTTGCGTATATATTACACGGTAACACTTAACCATTGATTCACCTGGTAAAAATCGAGCAACGATTATCAAACAACAGATTCATCTCGCTTAGATGAAAAGTGTACAGGCAGCCATCTTATCTTTCATCAAAACAGTTGCTGCACCACTAGACCACCATTGGCCACTACAGGTCTGCCACTATACCATGCATGAAATGAGACATGCATTGATCGTCTCCTGTCCAATATGCTGGGAACCATGAAACACACACAGGCAGGCCCCTACTAGAAGTTTCTACCAGTATGAAGGCTGGCTCTCTCACTACCATCACCAGCCATCAACCAGTTTGTTATGTTCATCATCTGCATTATTTGGGACAACCAAAAGAAGTTTTTTACAATTATTTTTTATCACTAAGAAAAAAAAAAGAAACTAAATGCATAGCCTAATTAATGGTACATTTAGAATTCAATTAGGTAGTTTCAAGTAAAATATTGTCCATTACCACCACAAAAATTATACAAATTAATACATCCATTCACTCACCAAAGTATCTATAATTGACTAAGAAAGCAATTTTTTGGAACTTTCTATCACATTTTTTAAGTTGAAAATTAAAAGAAAAGAAAAATTGGTTGCCATATAACTAAATTTATCATTGTTATAAAAAAGTTAGCTAAATTATTATGGCAGGCATTGTAAATGACTGGGGAAACTCAAATAGCAGAGTTTGCTTTTTTGTGTGTGTGTATGCATACACCTTCTGTGAAGCCTAATGCTTTTTTTTGCAAACAAGAATGGTGAATGGGAGAACAGCATCTTTCAATAATCAGGTGTATGTGAGTACTACTTATTCCAGAAACACAATAGAAAAAATGTAGACATAACAGGTATTTTTCAACACAATTTAAAAAGCCAGCAATTAATTAATGCCAAAAAGGTGTTTCAGTAGATAAACAAACAACATATAATGTCAATTTATACTTACAAAGATGCAACAAGATATAAAGTGCATTACATTTGTTTATCATTTGAAATCAGTCAATCACTACTAATATAACAGGAATGATCACAACAAGGCAATCAGAAGCTCCCTCATGAAATGCCAAAAAGATGTGCCCTTTCTGACCGTTATGACAAATTTGCATCATCTAGATAGCAACTTGTTATCCAAAATAACAGCATACTCGTATCATTTGCAATTCTTTGTATCACAGCAGAAATTAATGTTACATCTTGAAATTTCTTTTTCTTAGGAATTTGTATCTGAACATTTAACACTTTGCTCCCCTTGAAAGATCTAAGTAGCATTTTAAGTGTTAGGTTAACTTTACCTATTGAGAAAGAGTGAATTTCTCACGTACATTCTCATCAAATTTCCATCTGTTGAAAGCTGCAATAACATTCAATATAATCTGAATACAACCCCCCCCAACAGATAAATCCATTTTTATACCGTCTATTTTTCAAGAAGTTGGCTCAGAAAAAAGTAATCGTGCTCAAAAGTTAACATTATGGCTACATTCTCTCTAGTTGTACTCAACCTTTTGTGTTGTTTTTTTTTCTTATGGGTTTTATAAGGAAAAATATTTATTTTTTTTTTAAAAAAATGATTGTCAAGATAATAACAGAATATTATTACTGAAAAAATTCTTCTTTTCTCCTACCATTCTTTTAAATTGACTATATCCTCCCACCACCACCCGCAGATCTGTTTGCCCTCAGATATAGATTTAACACAAGGTAATGCAAAAAAAATAAAATAGAGGAAATAAGAAAGCTAAAACAAACTATCAATAGTAACTGAATTTGGGAAAAAAAAAAAAAAATTTAGCAAAAACATTTCTCTTTAAAGTCAAGATTCTACACGGTTTATTGTCATTTATTTTTCGAAAGATGCTGAATTATTTTACTAAAACACCAGGAACGGATAAGATGCTGCTAGAAAAGAAAAACCAACAAAGATCTGGCTGCTGAGACAGTACTGCTTCAGCAAGTCCATTTGAGCTAGGAATAGAGGAAGGGGGCCTGGTTTGATTCTTGTTGCTTATGTAAGAAATCCTACATATGTACTGCTCATCTGTGCAACAGGAGAAACTATGTAATCCTATAGGACTATGGTGTTACAAACCTTTAGATATGCAGTGTAATCTAAGTGCAGTGTGACAAGACCATTTGCAAAGTTGCTTTTTTTTTAAAAAAAAACAAAATAAGATAAAACAACAGTCAAAATATGCAAGTAAATGCTTTTTTTTTTGTTGTTGTTGTAATTGTTTTATAAGCTGTTCTGTTCCAGCAAAAGACAGGCAAAAAAGCTGGCATTTAAGAGATCAAAAATCACCACCAGACAAATAAATACAGTAATACTTCAACCACTGTCCAGTCATGGCCAGCACAAGTGGAACAGATTCTTACACAAACACACACACACACACACTCTCCCTCTCAAGCTGTTTTCTCAGAATTTATGCAACAGTCAAGCATCTGAAATCACTATGGATTCATCAAAAGAAATCCACATCAGTAACATAACGTCTGTGGGTGCACTAGACATTTGCAGAAATTCCAAAGTTTGTGTTGTAGTATTTTTCAAACCATTTAAGAACTCTTCAGATTCATGGGTTTTTGTTTTTAAGAGGAAGAAAATAAAAAGATTTTGGTCCTGACAGGATGTTTCCAAACCTTAGAACAATGACCAATAAATTTCACAGTCCCCGTTAGAGAAAAGTTGATTCTTTAATTCAAGGTGCATCCTGATGAGGGAAAATAACTACAGGGAAATTCTTGATGTGTGTTGGCCACTGTGATGACAACTGGAAAAATTTCACACCATTCCATTCAACACCATCCACAACCACTGTTGTAAAAAATATATAAAAAAGAATAAACAATGAAGACAATTTCTAATTTAATCCCAAAATTCTAGTTTTTTTAAGCTACTTATTTAGTATTAGTAATATATTAGGAGGCAAAATAAGAAATTACACTATCTATGAGGCTTGACAGATGTTTCTTTAGCATAGTTATTAATAGAGCCTAATTAAATGCTACATGGACATATTGGTTGACTTGTGTAAGCCATGATAGAACCTTGTCTAAATAAACTAAACTGAATATCCAAGTATCATTAAGATTCCACTGAGACTGTCTTCCCTGAATATTTCAAGCAGGCAAGGCTTCTACACTTGGATCCAAATTTGGTATCTAATAACAGTAAAATAGATAATCTTGAACTTTTAAAGATTCTATACTGGGCCTGTGTGTGCCAAACATGCCGACTTATTGCTGTTGTACTAAGTTTATTGGTGAGAACTCAACTTTACTAATTATTTTGAAATAACACACAATTTTGAGATATACCTAGCTTGAAATGAAGACAAAGATCTAGTACTGAAACCGTTGCACTCACAGAATGAGAGTGAAGCAGTGCTCATGTAAATAAAGTCTTACCTTTTAAAGTATAGTTTTGGCTTTTTGAGGTGCAGATGAGACGACTTATACCTTCAATAACCTGACTCTTGGATTCTGGATCTTTGGATTTCTTGCCAATCCTCATAACTAAGAAAGAAATTTTAAAATAAAATCAACCTTATAATATTTTAATTACACACTGACATTTGTTATGTGGAGAAAACTTTCACTAAAACAGGAAAAAGATTATCACATTTCTAATTTTCAAACCAAATGAAGCCAGAAGCTACAAGCAATATGACTTCACCACACTATTTTCTATATTAGATTCTATCAAGACAACAGCAGTCCCACAACATGAAAGCCTCCCCTTCTTTTCTTACTCTTTGAGTAAGACAACTCTTTCCTTCTTTAGAAAATATATCTGGGTAAAGTAGAAATTAATGCTCGCACACCCAGTTTATCTTCAGGATAATACTTGCCGGAAGGAAGGACACATGAGAAGAAGTGTAAATGCAGTTCTAAACCCAAAACAAAACTGGGAAGCTGCAAAGGTTGAGAAAGAGACGAGAAAGCTACTGGATACACTTGGAAAGAGAGTAAGATAATCAATCGGGAAAAATCTGAGAACACACAAGGGGCTAGTGAAGACGTACCAGAGGGGTCACATAAGCATTGTTCAAATCAAGGAACGCTGCTAGATAGATTAATGTATCCATTATTCTGAATGATCAGAATAGCCAAAAAACTAAAATTGATGACTGATCATCTTTCTCTTGATGAACAAGATACAATTTTAAAATCTTGAATTGAAAAGCTTTTGCTACCAGTAAAAAAAAAAAAGAATGAAAAATCCCTACTTGATTGGGAAGTTGGTAAATTGGAAAACTATTAAAGGAGACTTAACCTGGCAGTATGCACTAACCACCATTAGAACTGATTATGTCAGGTGAGTATATCAATATCACTACTTTCTTCTTATGAGAATTAGATAGACATTCAATAAACAATCAAAAAACTGTATGAAAAAAGCTATTAAAAAATGACCTGGTAATTCGACTACCATAATTGGAGGCAAACTGTCGATTTTACTTAAGGTAGAAGGGAGGATTTAATTTAGAAAAATCCAGAGAGACTGGTAGGCCTGTTAAATGATTTCCACCACTCAGTGCTTCACGAGCAGAATTAATCTACAATTGGTAAGGAAACATGTTACCTGGGTTTTACTGTTTAGCATATGACGGAACTGGGGCATCCAAGAAGAATACACTAAAGTTGTCAAAGAAAGAAAGGAAACTCTTGCTAGCAAGATACAGACAGACAGACATCAGCACTATCTATTAACCTGTCTCCTGAAAATCTATACACAAACAACAAGTAAATTGGCTGTATGTTAATTTCTCATTAAAAAAAAAAGCAATTACACGAGTTGCAATGTAGTGACCAACAGAAACTGCTACACAGACTAAGAATTTACAAATATCAACACCACCCATGGTTGTCATGACCTGGAAAACCTTTCTTCCCCCCCTTTTTCAGCAATTCTATTGATGATTTCAGTTAGTGACTAATAACCAGTGAGGAATGATTCTTCTACCAAAAATTGTATTTAAGAACTGTTCCTTCACTTATCAGCCTGATGGTGGCTAAAACTATCAACAGTTTCAGTTTTTATTTCATTTTTTCCATGACAACCACCAATGACGCTCTCACCAAAACTCCAAAAAACAAGCATAAAACGAAAATTTGTTTTGGTTTCTCCTCCTGTACTCACTTTTTTGCTTCTTTTCTTTTGTCACTACACCCATGCAGAAAGTTGATGTTTGGTAGTCAACACTGGTGAACTGTCGGTAGACATGAAGGGAGCGGAAAGCTGTTTTTAGGGAGCACTTATTACTGTCCTTTTTGCTCATTTTGTCTTTGTCACCAGCTTCAGATCTGTTTGCTAGGGTCCAGTAGTCGACCTGGAGTTCCATGAACTCAGAGGAGTTCGACTGACCAGCAGTAGTAAAGGGAACAGTAGCAGTGGGAATAAGTGGTTGACTGTTGACAAAAACAAAGTGCAGTAAAGCAACAGAAAATTCTGATTAGTGATGTCCAAGTACCTCAATACCATCGCCTTTAATTACACTAAATTTTACCAGTAAAATATTCATCCAATCACTTGCATGTATGCAGATACAATCAGTAAGTTCCATGTTAAGCATAAACACAAAATAGAAGAGTAATGAGAACCTATCTACAATGTGGCAAACAGTTATAAGGGACTTACAGAAGATTGTTCTGACCTAGAGGTGTTTGCAGTTTGAACCTGTTGAAAATGCAGACAATCTCCCCACAATGCAGTTTTATGAAAATGTATAGTTGCCTACATCAGTAAAATGTTTGCCAATCTTCAAAAGCAGATCTATGGCTAATTCTTTCACTGCTAATTTTTTTGGCTAAATATTTTAGTGCAATTTCTTTCAAATGATGTCTTTTAATTTTCTTTTCTTTAAGGGTTCTACTTTATCCGTCATACGATTTGATGGCTAAATGTTCAGAAGCAATCAGTGATAATCAGAACCTAATTGAGTGTTTCTGTAGCATAACCTCATTGGAAGGTTTTCTAAACTGTTGGCAGATAAAAACCAGATTCAGATAACAAGCACAACTGCTTTAATTCTAGACATCTGTTTTCCTCATTTTTTTTTTGTAGAAATAAATAGCTAAGAAATTTTATATTTGAATTACTTTAAAATTTATTTTTGTTTTTACCTATAGCAATGCATAATTTTAAAAAAAAAAAACTAAGCATATCTGACTTACTATAAATGAGTAAATTAACATGAATAAAATTTCAAACCTTCATCCATTCAACAGAATACTAAGCAGTCAATCAAAGTGAACGTGTTGATATAGGATTATGTTCAATAAAGTGGTGGTTTTGTATGCACAAAATAAAGACATTAATCAACTACCAGATTTAAAATTAACCTATGCATTCTAATGGGTCTTAAAGAATGCAAGATTAAGATGAGTTAGGATTTCATAATAAACAAGACTAATGTTTCATGAACAGTTTGGAGCCAAGCTGTTTGGTATAAGTTAGTTCTTTAAAGATATCTAAGAATTAATGTACTCTCATCACCTGTAACTCAATCAATCTAAACCACCATCTAGTTAAAATTCAACCCTTTAACCAATTTTAGAAATATTCTATCCTTACTTTTGGTGAGGTTGCCTGTGCAAGTTACAACAAGAAAGGCTTACCCTTGGTTTGGAGACATGAGATTAACATTGGGTGAACTAGGTGGAGTATGCCCCTCTTTTGTTTTCTCTGCAGGAGCACTTGAAGCCGGTGGAGACCCAGACAGGATAGTTGGGGTCAAAATGTTTTCCTCTATGTCAACTGAAATGTTTGGTTGTTAAAATTTGAAAAAATATAAAATTTAAAAACATTCAACAACTATGAATGTAGTTAGTTTCTATTTCCAAATTTGGAGAATAATTTCTATAGATTAAGTGCTTTTTTGTTTCTTTTTCACATACTTACAGTATTGGAAATAATTACAGAAACAGAAGGAAAAGCTTGGTTTGAAAAAGTAAATAACGCATGATAGAATTGCAGCACATATGTAAAAATGAAATGCTCCATAGTACAGACGTGTGTTGATATAGTACACTGACTAATTGTCATGCAAGCAATCAGAAAGTGCAACACCTGCAGAAGGACTATAAAAGGTATAGGCAGTGATATCATTGTAATCTGGTGAATATGTGGTAGATATTATGGTTCCTTGGAAGGAAATATCACACAAAAAGTCTATAGAAAAAAGTTTTAGCTAGTGAAGGCTATATTCTATGCAGCATATTGCAGCTTGACTTCATGTTTCAGAAGAAGCTGTATGCAAAACTCTGAGGAGTATATAAGAGAGTACTTTGACAACAGATGCAGTCAAGTAAGAAAGTTCAAACTCCAAAAGTGATGTTTAGTACCTCAGGATATCTTAATGTAATAGACAGTGAATCAGTAGAAATCTTGCAAATGACCTAGCTGCAAATAGAGATGTCAATGTTTCTTTAAGAACAGTAAGATACACATTAATGCAATGTGGTCTCATTAGATGTGTGGCTGGTTGAAAACTTTTGCTAAGAGAAAACCAAATGGCAAAAGTGAAACAGGCAGCATTGTGAATACATCTCTCAGTTGCAGTTACTCTTAATTTTTGTACATCCTGTTTTTACATAATTACTTCCAATACTGAATGCCAATGGTATCACAGTTCATGAGCCGTAAATATACTCATAAAGGAAGATGCTTTATACTGCTAGTTTATTGCAGAAATTGCAAATAAAGATAACAGGGTGGAATTCTTTATACTAGTACTTGGTCTAGCCATCTTCTGTAGCCTCTTCCATGTTTGACAATGAATCATTGAGATTTTGCATTTTGGTCTAGTCCAAGTTCCCCCATATCTGTGAAAACTTCCTTTAATTCCATTATACTGAGATGTGGGCAGGTTGTTCTCGGCTAATAATCCAAAAGCTGTCAAATTCAGATCAGGGCTTTGGGGGTACCCAGAGAAGTAACTGAATGCTTTATTTCTCTTCCACACTGTTGCCACATAAAGGTGTGTCATGTAGTAGTATTATCCTTCTGTAGAACATTGGCATCAAATCTCAATATAGTAATAGGTTTTCCTTTAAAATGGAAATGTTTCTCACAGAATTTAAATATCCTTTGACAAACACTTTTCTTTTCAAATTCTGCCAAAGTGCAGGCCATACCATGACAGTTTCTTTCTTGAGCACGGGCTTAAAAACAGTAAAGATCTTTGTTAGGTCTTCTCCAAACCCAGGTGCAACCTCCTGACATGAATTGCTGAAATCTGGACTTTCTTATATGCTACTCATCCTCTATAGCCAAATCAGTGGGGATGGTATTGGACTATCTTTGGCTTATTGCTTGAGTGATATCAGCAAGTGAAAACTGATGAAAAATATAAATGTGAAGTAATGACACATTTTTGTCATGATAACTCTATTGAAAACCATCCAAGTTGTTTTGCTACTGCAGTGAAATTATTAGACTCTAAACTTCACAATAACATTGGCCACAGATTCATAAAAAATGCTGAGATCTTTAGCAGTCTGTCAATGACCCAGGCCAAACCTGTTTTCACATAGTATTAGCATACACTAGTTATCTGCTCACCCAGAAATCCAATAAATTTTGTTCATATACATCTGTTTATGGGGATGACCAAATTAATATGGCAGGGCACTTTAATGCTGAAGGCTAAACAAAAAACAAATCTTCAACTATTTTTTTATGCATACACAATGAAAATTTTGCTTGATTCAACAAAATCAATTAAATTTTATGCTAAACATCAATGAAAATTGATTATTATAAAAAAATCACCTAGGTACTAAATATATTAGACAGTGCTTTATTTCTTTCTAAAACCTCAAACACAATCCCATAGACAGCTAAGCCCGATACTTCAATCACTAAGAAGCCCAAATACCAAGTAAATAAAAAAAAGTATAATTCTTTGTTTTCTTTCCTAAATTCAGAAAAGTATAAAGAACTAATTAAATGAAAAATAATTCATCGTTTTTTCTTCTGTGTTTTTCTAATATTATTCTGAGAGTTAGAACATTACATAATCTGGAAAACCTAAATACAGAAATAATCTAGAGCTTCTGCCAAAAGCATCTAGAGTTGAAGGATGAACTAGCATTTGGCAATCTACCTAATCAAAACTAAACATTAAGATAATGTCCTAGCATTTTGCTGTATGTTGTGCATCTACTCTTGGAAATAATTAGAAAGGTTTTTTTATCCTTCTACAAAATGTTGCTGCACAGAACAAAACTAAGACATTTTGATTTCTAAATCTAAGGAATTCATCTCTACTTCCTCAGTTGTCAGGTGGTGGGAGCTGTAGTGATATAAAATCCATCTTTAGATAAGCTCTACATGTATGAAAATTAATTCTCATCTTACTATTTAAGAGTTTTAGCAAGTAAAACATGAAGAAATCGTTTAATTTTTAATTGGTTGATAATCTATAAAACTACAACATTTCAAAGTGACAAATCAATATAAATCTAATTTAGTAGTTTTTCCACCAGTCACGTTTTCTTTTTTTTAACGAAGCAGTAAACCAGGTTAACTGCTCCACAACTATAATTTTACCAGAAATGTTTCACCAGCAGTTATTCTATTGAAATTTATTTGCTTCATGCAAATCAACAAAAAAATTATTTTGATTTGATTGTTTATGACAAAAATATCTAAGTCAGCTGCTGTAGCTTTCATATTAAGTTCGTTTTGCTTAAATTTAAAATTTATTATAGATGAAATCAAATATTTCCCTTACTTTTCCTAGTTACATTACATAAATACTAATAATTAAAGGGTTACTTATAGTTGTATCAGGTAAAAATGAACAAATAAAGCAAGTTTACCTGAAGCGTTCAGATAATCCAGTGTTCCTATTTTGACTTCCTACAACAACAAACAAAATTGGTCTCAAACTCAGAAAAAGATCCAAAGACTAACATATTATAGCAAATAGCAAAAAGTGATGTACAGCAATAAGTTTCATCTTCTATGTATAAACAATCAAGTATACTGAAACTAAAAGTGAGGGAAACTAAATTATACTAGATGCATGGTGATGGTGTACATTGGGTATCTGCCTACCCACACATCCAGGAGATGCATTCATTTATCACTGTGGCCAAATTAATATTGTAGAGCACTATCTGTAACCAGTCTGATGCCCAATCAAACAAGGCAATATCCTGAGGTACATAAATAAACCTGCAAATATCATAAATAAACAATCTATGTTTATTATTGGCACAGAACCCTCAATGTGAAAAGAACTTTGAATTGGGCTATGACTGATTCAAACTGAGATAGCTGGTTTTCATTTACTATCCTGAAAATGCAAAAACCAAGGATCAGGTCTACAAAGTATATTTTTCAATAGACAAAATCCGTGCACCAAAATATTCTTAGAGAAGGGAGTGGATGTTTACTGGGAATATTTATGAATACCAACATTTTTTGATAGAATTTTGGGTTTGAAGAGGGGGGGAAAAGGTATTTACTGAAGTAAAGTTGGCAGTCAAATCCAAACAATACATATATTTTCATATTTCAAGTATTTTACATTTAAGAATTTGTCTGGTAACATAAGTTTGTTTTCTATAGATTGACCACAATCTACTGTGCACAAAGATTTATTTTTCCATTGTTTTAGTGGATAAATTAAAAATAAGATACATACACTTATAAATGGAATAAATATCTGCGATGATTCTTCATCAGTGCTGGAAAACAACAAAACAAAAAAATATAAAGTAAAAGTTCCTTTTCCGGATAACTGGCACATACATAAGAGCAGCTTAAAAATAAAAATATTCATAACTAAGCCTCGTGTGTGGGAAAAGGTGCATGTATATTATGCTTGTGCAATTTAATCATGATCTAATATAGTCATACTGATAGCATACTTGCCAGCTGCTGCAGAAATTAATCTAAAATCTTGACTCCCATTTTTGGACTAAGATTACAAGTATTTCCATTTTTTTTTTAAAAATATCATTAGTTTCCAAAACTCAGATCTGAAGTAAATAAAACACACTTTTACCCAATCAGCATGTACTAGGGAAATTATGCGAAGATTGCATAGTAGCTGGCTGCATAAATGATTTTGTGATGCTTTCTAAATCTGCAGCTCCTGTCGCACTGAAATGAATGTTGTAAGTCTAAAGAATATATAACTTGTTATTCATCTATACTGATGGATTTGTTCATATGCCACATTCTGAGGTGGCACTGTTTCATGGCCATGTCAATGTGTATTGTTCATTAATCAGAAACAATTTTTTTTCAGTATGAAAGACAAACTGAACAATTAAACTTTAAAAGTGACCTTCATTTTCATGGAACTTTGAAATAAACAAAGATTACAACTGTGAAGTAAATTAAATGGAGTAACAATTATCAGGTACTTCATCTCACATAAGTTCAGTTCCAGAAACTGTGACTTCCAAAATTAGCAATTACATGGTAGCTACAAATGCATATTTAAAATAGATATTTATGCTTCCATCAGTAATTCTTTGAAAACTAAAAATAAATTTTCAAGATTTCAACAAAAAAAAAACAGCTAAAGTACAGTTTTGTTTTGTAAAGGGTTAATTAACTTTTTTGTTGTCGTCGTTTACCACCCAGTTTGCAAGACAGCCCGTTTAGTCCCACTTTGTTGAGAAAAATTTGGGGTTTTTTGCTCCAGACATGTTCTTTGACCCTAAAATAGCATAAATCGATACTTTTACGAGGAAGATCAGATATTTTTATTTTTTAAGTTTACATTTTTTGAAAAAGCTACAACACTTCCAAATATTTACATGTCATAATACTAATTGTAGTAGAAACAGTATGTTAATAGAGCAAATTTATTTCATTTTGATTTTCATAGAGGATATCTTGGATTTGATCTGGCTTTCAGAAGAATGTGGAGCACTATTTTCAGTTCAGGATGTGTCATTTGGTTGAGTTAGAATCCTTCAAAGATTCATCAAGCATTCGCCAGTTCACCATTGCACCCAACAAAAATGTCACTGAGATGTTGATAAGGTGCATGGTTTCTTAGCAAAGTAGATATATATAATTGGTCGTATCTTATTTTCGGCTGGAATACCTATAAAATAAGAATATTTGTTGACTAAGTATTCATGCATTCTACCCAGTCTCATCTTTTTTTGCTTTATCTTCAGCACCATCTTGAAACAAATGAGATATTTCCTCTTTGAATGGATCGATATGCTATGAACTATAGCAAGGTCCATATGAGAGTCAAATGGCCCAACCAAGGGGAAGTTTCATCGCTATGAAATGGCACAAGCTCCTCCAGAACCTGGTATCAGACAATGTGATACTTCCTTGAATGAAAGTAACCTTTTCTGCCTCAATAAGTTTTTTTATATGAATCAAAGCATGTTATAATGCACTGACCTATAAAACCTTTATATAGGTGTCATTTTAGCATCATTAGACGTGCAACGAATCAATTACATGTAGGGCACTTCATGTTTTCATTAAATTCCATGTGTACTTTGAGTGTTTGCAAATGTGAATTCTTCCACCACATACAAGTTTCTCATTTCATCAACATAAACCATAAATCCAGTGGTAACACCAGTTATCAGTTCTGAATTATCAACACCATTTGTATTGGTGTTTTGCTACAGAACTCACTGCAATATCTTTAACTGAGTTAGTACTTTACCCACAAGCATAATGATGTGTTGTATGTGTATTTTTAGTATCTTGAGATACTGAAAACAAATGTATACTACATTTGTATTGTCATCATCATCACATTCCATTAGCATATCAGATTCAAGAACCTCAAGTTATCGTAAATTAGTATCCTAGATGTGTAGTCAACTGCTTTTTAGCTTTTGTGTCTGAATCTGTCAAAGTCTTAGACAATTTTGGGATGTTGTAGCATCAACTCAATCATCTCTGTTTGAATAATGTTCTACGTATCCTTTGTAGATTGACTGTTGTACAAACCAAAAATTCTTTGTTGCCATCAATTATTACTTTCTTTATTTCCGAGGAGAGCATATGGATATTTCTATCAGACAATATGGAATCCACTGCCTTTGCCATTGTATCTTCCTTTAACCTCTCTACATGCTTTATAGTTGGAACCAATTATTTTCCACTCATCAAATGTTCAAAATGGTGTTTAATGTTGAAATAAAGTCCTGAAATATGTTAACTAATCTCTTGATTTTGTCCACTGATATGCACACAAAAACCATGACTACATGTTGTTGAATACTTCTTTCTGGAATTGTATGGTGTGCTGCTAATGAATTCTTAATCATAACATCATCATCATCTACCAGACCTATTCAAACTGCCATTTTCTTCAAAGTAGCTAAAGCAGGAACACCACCACCATTTGGAAAAATGATCTTGAAAATACATGTTCAGTGAAACACATCATCCAGCCTTTATTTCCATTATCAAATTTATTCCAATTCTTTTCTGTAAATGCACAAAGTCCAGGAATATCATGTCCACTAATAATATCCTATCTTAAAGCATCTTAAATTTGAATACTATTGAGAGCTGTACTAGAAATATTTTCAGAAGCAATACTTCTACTAGTCTCTCTCTCTCTCTCTCTCTCTCATCATCATCATCATCATCATCATCATCATCATCATGCATATACTTTATTTAGTCTTTTTTCCCTTTTTCTACCAGTTTGTAGTAAATTTGTTTTGCATTGTTGTAATTCTCAAGATCATTTCCCTCCCACACTGGCTTTCAAGTAGCCTTCACTGAAGGATGAAGACCATCACAAGCACATCCACAGCAACTAGATGCATCATAACATTTATCACATTTGCATGTTATCTCTGCAATTTCTATACTATTTCAATGTACATTTGTACCTTTTCCTACGCTTCTCATGAATGAAAATGAAGAAATTAAAAACAAGTCCAATTTTTGGGGCTTTCCAGATGATAAGCTAATCAGAAAAGTCAGCTGAAACACTGTTAGAAAAACAATGAAGTGCCGGAGGTTCTGTATAAAACTAACGAAAACATACCAGGCTGTCTCACAAACTGGGTGTTAAAATGAATTATCCAGAAATTTACCAACTTGAATCATAATAATATAAACCAATAAATCCTAACATTAAAATATTATAAATAAATAAATAAATAAAATGGGAGTAGATAGTAATGGAAATATGGTGCAGGCAAGTTATGTGCAATACATAGAGAATATACTCTTTCAAAAAAATTTGTACAAGATTTTCAATGTTGATTCCTTTTAAAAGAAATGCTTTGCCAGCTATTGTTTTTGTACTTCAGCCAACCCCAGCTGTATTATTTGTGGGCCATCCACTGAAGTAATGTTGACATCACTGTGCACACAAAGGAAGCAATTTTCCAAAATGCTATATTCGTGTTTTGCACAGACAAAAATCGTGCTAATTATCCTGAGATTGCCTGTAGAAAAAGCTCAGGTAATTGGCTACACAATCACAATGCTGTGATTCTTCCAATGTTGAAAAAATGCCTGGACTATCTGCCATTCAGAAAATTAAGGAAATCAGGTAGTCACAAGGTGAAATGACTTGCTTTGTTCTGAGGCTGCTGTCATCCTGCATTTTACAAAGATACAATAAGCAAACTGTGAAACTATTTTCAACAAACTGGAAGCATCAGGAACAGACCAAGTTCAGGTCGACCACAAGTGACACTACAGTTCCAAAACCACTAGTTTCAGCACTTGTGAGCCAGAAACTTTATATCATCCATTAGCCTATAAATGGCAATGTCCTCACTGAGGTGCACAGGCAAGCTTGATCATACTAATAATGTAAGATTTGACCTCAGATGGAATGAACAACAGTACTGTTCAGTAATGAGTCCAGTTTTTTTTTGCTTCAATAGGCTCAATTTTCAACAAAAAGTTCACTACTACCACAAACTTTTTTTTGTAGTAGTAGACTAATCCAAAAAGATGACATTTGGTCTCACACTGTATGGTGTCCTGGGATTTTTTCTGCATATCACCAACATCAATGTTCTATCCTGGTCATCTTGTTCCTAGACTTGAATCAATTCAAATAAAAGTATGGAAAAACATCCCAGAACAGGTTATTGATGAATGACGACATCCAGGGGTCACAACTGCCATGCTTTGACTGACTGTAGTGGTGCACGGACAAGGCACTAGACTACTGCATCATGTGTACCCACTTCTCACAGCAAGTTTAAATGTGATTTCTTTTTTGACTGCTGACTCATGACACATTCTATAACATCTGTGACAAATGTATAAGGGATTGCCAGTAAATATTATTATTTAAATTCATTTTATATCATCTTTGAAAAATACAAGCAACTTCATTAATGGTAGCTGTATATTTATATCAAAAAGGAAGGAAAAAAAATGTATGCCTCTGTGAGGTAAACTAACCTCTTTCCTTTGTATGTGACCATCGCTTCTGCGATAGGAACTGGAAGCAGGGAGTTAGCACTGGTCAAGTATTTGGATACACGATTAAATATCTCTTGTGTATCTAAAAAAAAAATTTTTTTAGAGTAAATAACAGTTTAACAAAATAACGTGATCCAAAATCTCTCTCTCACTTTCATGAGTACCCTTACAATTTTATGCAACATTTTATAAACAATAGAATTTAAATTAACAGCATTGAAATCCAAATAGAAAGTATGGATATGAAAATAGAGACTACTGACAATTCTAGTAGAGGATCACAAACAGAGCTAAAATCTAGTGAAAGAGCTACCAGTATATGAAAGATGAATGCATGAAGATGAATCATCTTCACATGACACCAACTTGTCTAACAAATATTAGGCTTTGGTAAAAATTAAGATTAATTGAATTCAATCACTGTCAAATCATAGTAACCCATCAAAATGCCTTACTGAATTTAAGCAGAGAAAAAATATTTAATAATAAAAGGAAACAAAAATCCCTTCACTGAGTGAGTTCTCAGAAAGTCTGATGTCTCAGAGACACTTTTAAAACATTTTACAGGTATTTTGTCACAGAATATTTTTTAAAAAGGTGTTGAGAATATAAAAATAGCTGGTGACAAAAGATGACTAGTTGGCTACCTCATATTTCACAATGATGAACCCAATTGTAAATTTAAATTTGATTAGCATTTTAATAAACTTCAAAAATCAAGATAAATCCAAAATGTGGTTTTGTATTCTATTATAGTATGTTGAGCAAAATAATTTTAAGATTGATTGATTGATTATATACTTTTTTGTTTTTAAAAATTATCTATTTAAAAAAAAAACAAAAAAAACCAGGCAATTTTTAGATGCCATTTTTGTTGGGTGTAATCCCAAGGTAGATAAATGTAGTAAATAAACAGTTATAATTGTATTTTATTAGCTTGAAACCATTTAAAAATAATAACTTAATATATATCAAAATAAGTTTTAATCTTAGTTTCCTATCATAATGTTCTAAGGTATGTCCCTTGTGTTTTGTTAGAGCATTTAAACTAAAAAGCTACAAAATTTTTTTTTTTTAAAAGGTCAAAATGTTACATTTGCAGCTCTCATTCTTCATTAGCCATCCAGAAAAATCTCAACAAATGGGAAAACAGAATCAGCACAGAAAAAAAAAATGTTTCTTTGCATGTAAAAAAACAAAGTAACATCTGAACACCAAAAAAAATTAAAAAATCACATTTTATTGCGAGTTTATTTATCATGTTTGTACCATCTAAACAGCATGAATTCAAATAAAACAGCCAACAACATACCAAGCAACATTACCTCATGCAAAACTGCTCATTTAGTTTTTCTTAATCCATGTGAACACATCCATGCAATTCTAGCATCGCTGCTGATTATTGCACATTTACAGTTATGGTTATTAAGATTACAGTCCTCTCTTTCTACAATACTTAAAAGTCTGCTTCCTAACATGGCATGAACATAGGAAATGCAATAAATATCTATCTTCGAATTTCTTTTTATGTCCACTTAGATCCAAGACCACAGGCCAGTAAAAAAAAAAATATTGCAGTTTATCGATGTGAAAATCCTACTAATTTATGTATGATTGAAGATAACCTTAATCACAAAATAACATGATCATTTACAATGGAATATTGTGTGGAACTGTCAAATTTTCAGAAAACGTTTAGCTTGATTTTGCTAAATACAGAAAAAGATTACTGGTATAGGATACAGTGTGTGATAGGCATAGTAAAAAAATATAAGAGAGTTTTATTTCATAGGGCTTAAGTATTTTATTACAAAATGTCAGAGGCAGATTTCGATAAAATTACTTTACTCACTTTTCTACTTCAAAAATCAAAAGCAAATATAACTAGTTAAATTGAGGAAATATATATATATATATAACTAGCATCAGTTAATATTTTTGTTGATTTTCTAGTGACTTGACTAAATTAGTTGTTATTAAGCAGATAATCATTAAGTGGCCAATTATTAGGCTTCATAACAGCTAATGGAAAACTTTTTTTTTTTTTTTTTGCATCAGATAAAAAAAAAACTGGAACATTGCTGCTCTGTTTTCCACATTACACCAAACTGTATCAACAAATCAATTTATCCAATTAACACGTAACCAGAGGACATCAATTCAAGGTTTGAAGTTTAATGCCCGAGGGAATTCTCATCACCACTTCCTTCCTGCACACATGTATAGCCTATAAACATTTTTGCTCAAGGGTTTGGATAGCCCCCTCAGCCCCCTTTCCCTCTCACAACTCAGGCAGCCAAAACATAAAAAGGTAAGTAATACTGGTCTAAAAATGCAGTACAGAATTAAACACATTTATAAAACAAGTTTATCAAAAGGAGGAGAGAGAGAAAAATTTCGTGAATGATAATTGAAATCTTTACTGTTAACTAACCGCAAAAGGTATGTCCAAATCAAAATTAATATATAACAAAGTGCATTTAAAAGCCAAAATATTAAAAGCAAATGCTCTACAAACAGATTCAAAATTCAACACATTTACGAAACAGTAATGTAGATTTCTGCATAATGAAAATCAGTCTTAAGACCATATTTATATTGGATGCTTACATTAGACTGTCGAAGACATATTCAATAATCAAAACAAAATTTTAGAACTGTACTTCTGTATAAAAGATAACTTCACACACTGCAAGAGAATATTCTAATAATAATAGACACTTCATGCAATAACCATCCTCATTTAAGTCATTTAAAAAATATTTTTTTTACAAAGTCTCTGATATGTATCTTTTTTCTTCTCTCATTGAAACAATACATTTTTGGCAGATCACAAGTTCTCAAAGTTTGCATGAATACAGCAATTATCCAGGGTGCCTTTACTATGTGATTTTCATTAGCAAATAAATTTCTACTGTTAAAATCTTGAGCAACTGAATAAATTTGGGGGACATAGTTTTATGTAAACATCAGTCTCAAAAGAAAGTAGTCAAATCCTTTAGAATTATTTATTTCCCTGCTGGTAATGATACTCTTACCTACAGAAATAAATCTGGCTTTCCAGTAAGAGCAGGCCATTAAGAATTTCACTACTTGGTCAATTTCATAACCAATACATCCTCATGTGAGACTGATTATTCCTCTTAGCAAACATTTTGACAAAATAAACAGTCAATTTCATTATGTAGAAGACAAATAATATTGCAAAGCAACGTCTTAAAAAAAAAAAATCCAAAAATAAAAACAAAAGTAAACTGTAGAAAGACAGAGCAAACCTGTCCTCTTGCAAATGAATTCGTGCATACACTTACCCAACTTTTGATTCTCTGGTTTTTCAAATGTTTCTCGCCAAGAATTGTCCATGAATAATGAGTAATATACAGAGTCAAGATTTGCTAAATATTTCCCTATTGAGCTAGCACCTGAAGAAAAACAAACAAACAAAAGGTTATTATGAGTATCATTAAACAGAATCGCTATAGCTAAAATTAGTTTATTTACTGTATTATGATTTAAAAGGAGGGGCATTTACTAGAGCATATCTTATTATGATATTGATTTAAACACAAACTTAGCAATCAGTTTAGACAAAACTGGTGCGTACCTAATAAAAGCATGAACAATTTTAACTATGATCACAAAGATAAACAAACTTCATACATGCTACAAACTATATTTACAGAGTTACTATGTAATAATTTAGGTTTTCTCTGCTCTTTCACAGTATCATATCAGTCTCGTAGGCCATGTTTTCATGGAGCTGACAAGCTGTCCCCCCTGCTTCTCCTTCAGTTGACAGTAAAAGACTTGCTGTTCTTAGTGCCTTTCAAACAGCTTGTGATATTCAGTTCCATCCAGCATGACAGCAATTCTTGTCTTGATGAACCAATATTGTTTTCTATGGTGGTCATAAATTATCACCCCTCTTTCATCAGGGAGATAAGAGAGCCATTAAACAACTTGTAAGCTTTTTTGAATGACTCGCTAAAGATAACATATTTAGAAATATAATACTATGTATGTGAGCTATTATCGTAGCTTCTTAATAGCACTTGCCCTTTATGCAACAAAGATGTCCTAGACTAGCAGACAGATTTTTTGACAATTTAGTAAAGTTTGCCAAGCTGCTGCCACATATAACAACTTTTTCATGCACTTCCCACCACCATAAAGATTTTTTCCCTTTTCTCTAATTTCTGATATCTATTTCAAAAGATATTTGCTGCTTAGGAAAAATTTAAGCTTCTTCCCAGTACCAGGGTCTTTTTCTTAGAACTTTGGTGGTGGTTAGTCTACCAAGAAAGAACCTTCCACTGCACTATTCTCAGATCCACCCTGTATTAACATCTAACTTCCTTCCTGCTGCTTGATTTCCATTCATTTTTGCAACCTTCCGCAGCTTTAAGTTTCCATGAAACCCCCCCATAGAAAGGAATCCCTTTGATTTGCTTTAGAGAGGCAGAATATCAGTTCAAATCAAAACTCAATCAAAAATCTTTAAAAATCCAGGTTTCCTAAAGCAGAAGCCTATTAATAATGTACCAAGTTCATTTTTCAATGCAAGCTAAGCAACTGCATATCTGAGAAATATTTTTCTAAGTTCATATAAATTTTTAGACATTTTATTTTTTGTTGTTTTTTGGAGAGAGATTATTATTAGGTTGTTACAAAAGTTTTGTCGGTTTCTGCTGAATGTGAAGTTTATTAATCAAAGTAAGTTCCATTACAATCAATACACTTCTGCCAACGAGTTACAAGTGCATTTATATCATTTTAAAAAAATCTGGATTTCTGGAGTTGATAAACTGTTGGAAGGCAGTTTCAATTGCTGCTTGGTTGGAGGCGGATTTCATATGGAGGAAGCTGTCAAGGTGTTTGAAAAGGTGGTAGTCTGTGGGGGGGAAGGTCTGTTTAATAGGCTGGGTGGAGGAGAACTTCGTACCCCAAAGCGTTCAGTTTCTGAAGAGTCACTTTTGTAACATGAGGACGAGCATCGTCGTGGAGCAGGATTGGGCCTCTTCAATTCACTAATGCTGGCTGTTGTTGGGAGAGTTTATGGTGAACAATGTTTAATTCATGACAGTACCTTTCAGCTGTGATGGTTTTGCCAAGTTGAAAGAAGTTATAGTGAATGGCACCAGTTGTGGTCCAACAGATGATTTTCTTGTTGTTCATTCAACTCGTGAGGCACCCACTTGTCAGGTTTTGTCACCTTGTCGATTGCATCAAGATGTTGGAAAACAGTTGCAGAGCTTATGTCAAGCTCCCCAGCAATTTCTTTCACCGTTTTTCTTGGATTGGCTTCTAATGAGGCTTTCAGACAGTCGTCATCACCGCTGGAAGGACATTCGCTACGTTCCTTATCTTCAAGGCTTACATCACCTGATCGAAACTTCGCAAACCATCCTTGTGCTGTGTGCTCATTTGCTGTGTCCTCACCCCATGCTTGCTTAGTGTTACAAAAAAATGTTCTATCAATGCTTCACTCAGAACTCTGAAACAAATATTCTTCTAATGATTTTTGAAAAGGTAGGTTTTGCATAACGTATGCCAGAGCACAAGGTACAAAACGATATATAACTTATCTATAAACACCTTCACAAACATGCAAAAAATGAATCCAAAATTAACAATATAAAAATCGACAAAACTTTTGTAACGACCTAATATTAATGCAAGAGGGTAGTACTTTCAGGAAAAAATGAGCATAGAAGAATAGTTACAGGGGCAAAGTCACCTGTTGGAATGGACAATTAAAAAAAAAGAAAAACTATAAACAAATAACGATAGTCTTATTTCAGTGTCATGGTTAAAAGTCAATCTTAGCAAACGACCATCAGGCTCAACGAATTAAACTCAAGTCCACAGCATCGTCTTATGATAAGTTAGACTAGAACTTAGCTCAAGTATGCAAATAAAATTCCAGGTAGTTTCTAAAATACAATGCACTATTTCACAAAGTAATACTACATATGGAAAGCAAAGAGAAAATTAAGAAATTCTATCAAAGGAACTTTTAGATAGACATTTTTAATGTATAGCCAAGAAATTTGGCTGCAAATAACTAACCTGCTTGTCTGTTATCATTTATGGAAAGCAGTAAAAAAAAAAAAAAAAAAAAACAAAAAAAACAATCCAAACCACCAAAAATTGTTGTTCTTAGTGGTTTATTATTTTTCTTTTAAACCCATCAATTTTCAGAAAGTTATCAACCATAATCATACGTCCACACAAATGGTTAATGTTTATTTTCAAAAATATTTATCAAAATAAAATTGAGTTATCTTTTCTTGGGAACATTACAAAGTAAAAACAAAAAAAGATTATAAAGAAAAGGTGAAATAGAATTCTTCTGGAAGTTTCGAGAAATCTAATCAACACAGAAGTTGAGTAAAACCAAGTGTATATCTAGCTCTGTCACACTTTCTGCTTACCAAATGGAATGACTAGAAATCTAACATAGCTCTGCCAATCTGGAGATTTTGCAGAGAATTGGTCTACATATGGTCGTAATACTGAGTTGGTATAGCCATCACTTCCAGCAATACCAATCTTTATTGCAGGAGGGCTCTTTGAATTACTGTTACAGCTGAAAAACACAAACAACAAAAAATACAAAGAACAACTTTTTAAATGAGATGAATTTTCAAAAGTCACGAGGTGAAAGTATGCACAACTTAAAGCAGTTGTTGGCCAACTCTTTTTCCCAGGCATGCTGCACTATGTTCTGAAGGTGGATCTAATTACCAACAAACCACTCCCAGAAAAACACAAAATGGCAAGAGCTCAAGTGTTTAATGAACAAAGCAGTGTATACATTTAATTTGATTTTTAAATTTCTTTCATTTACACAATTTTTTCAACATTTGTTTCAATTTAGAGCATGCTAACAATCTTGAGTGGTATTTGCTTTTGATGGAATTCTTGGTATAAAATGACTGCTTGCAGATGTAGGACGACCCAAACCAACAGATGCATGCTGTGGTCATGCAAACATGGTTCTCAGTAGACATTTACAAAATGTTCTTTGTATTTGTTATGCAGCCCAGAATGATTCTTAAGTTACAAAATTACCATTTGCATGTATGCAAAATAATGGATAATGCCACTTTCTGACATTCCAAATGGATTGGTAAAGAGAGTGACGTTAATTCCATCTTTTTTTGAAGTCTTAAAACAAGTATCTGATTTCCCAAAATTGACATTCTCTCCAACATCTGCCCCTTCATATAGCATTTCTCTCAAATGACATGTTCAAGGTTCTGCAAGAGAATTTACTGCAGAAAAGGTTAAGTTTGTCTTTAAAGGATTTTACTGAATCAAAAAGCAATCATTCTCTTATAACTGCTTATTTACTTAATAACAGTGGGAAATCCAAAACCATACAGTCAGTTATAATTCTTTAGAAACTTTAAATCTTTCTTTTTCTTCCAAAAATTTCATTCAAACTGCAAAATCTTTCCAGAATTTTTTCCTCTGATAACAAATGCTGTAATTCAGAAACAATTCTTCTCATGCAGATTTGGTGTAACAAGCTGCAGAACTACTGGCAATTCGGTGCTTGGGCATGAGTTTTGTTCATGCAGCAAACCACAGGGTCAAGTATGTTATCTTTAGCAACTCTTGATGAATATAACTTTTTCTTCCACAAATTTGTACAACAAAGAGACAGAGCCAGAATAATTTCCATCACTGTAGGGGCTACATCTGTGCAAATGCTTTCTAAGTTGCACCACTCCAGCTTACTATCTTCAATACAATTTGACTATTTCAAATATGTCTTTTCCTGTACTTATAATTAACTGGTGCAAACCCCTATCAAAATTGTCACTGATAAACTCCAAAATCAATGAATGTATGTACGTATGTACTCATGGATGCAGTTGAATTAATTTGTTTGCTCACATGTGGACATCTCTTCAATTTGCTGCATTACAATATTTCAGAAGAGTGAAAACTTAATTTACCAGTCTCTGAATCTTTTATCACCAGTGAGAGTAGAAAAAATGATAAACTCATTGACAATTCCCTACCAATCTTGGTAAGACTTCTTTTCTTCAAGCTAACATCAGAGAAATTTCATAGGTTGCCTTGACCACATATGAAGAAACTGAGTCTCTTTTTAGTGAAAAGTGACTGTTGCCTTGAAAGGTTAATTTTTTCCTTCTTTGAAATATAATTTTTGCACAAATGCGAACCTTAGAAATATTTGCTGCTAAAATACCTTTCTAAATTGAATTTTTTTTAGGTACTGCTACACTGGCTCTGCAGACTAAACAAACATGTTTTGAAACTTTTCCCAGCAAAAACTAAAATTGCCCTCCTCGGGCTGGATTAATTCTCACTGGCGACATCTTCAGTGTAGTTTGTCTCAGAGCTTTACAGTTTACATAGCAAAATATTCTTCAAGCCAAGTTTCAGATATACATTGCAATGTAAACCAGACAAAAAAGTTGAATTAAATTAAATTGACTGTTGATCAAATGTATTTTTATGAGTGATAATCAGAAATATCAAGATAGTTATTTTCTGTGATCATTATTATTATTATTACAAGATAACATACAATGTAAAGTAGGGACAGATACCAGTGGGTTAACCAGTTTTCCAGAAACAGCAATACTATACTTATCAGTAAGTCTTGAAAGTGACATGCAAAATGAGAAACAGATGTTTTGACAGAGATAGAGTTCTTCAGGGCAGGTTTTGGGTCTTGAATCTTCTCCTGCATGAATCTTCAGTCCTGGTGTAGGTCAAAGCCTGGAGGTGGCACCAGATCATTTGGTCCTCTCTCGCAACACACTCTCCCAATAAGCAGGTTCACACCTGCAAGTCCTGAAGCTACAAGAACAATGCTGCTTCCGCCATCCTTTCTGTGCCTCCAGTATTAGACAATTCCCTGTTGGGTCACTGTGACCTGGGCAAATGACTGTTAAACTATTAGCTAAGGCCCAAGGAGGCAGACTCAGTTTGGTGTAGTTCCCTGACAAGGTTTCTTTTACTTCTTCAACAGCCAACTGCATATGGGTTCAAAAGCCAAAAGTGCTGGGTTCCTCATGGCACAAGATTTATAATGCTTTCTAGCAGACAAATACAGCACTAGATTTCCTTACTAAGGTTATCTCCCTTGTAGACATCAGTAAATATGGGGGAGAGAGAAAGAAAATAAACCCAATACTCCCCCCTCTCTCACCTGTTTGCCCGAAATAAAGCTGTAAAGTGTCTAAATAAAACAGATTAAAATTAAATTCCTCAGACAACATTTCACACAAACCTACCTCAATGCTTGCTAAGTATAATGTGAACTATACTGGAGAGCAATTTGACTAAATTATATATACTGTATGTAAGGATATTTTGCAAAGACAAAAAAAATGACACTGAACAGAGAAAATGATAGTGAGGGATGGTAACAGATATACATACACACCTGCTTGGAGAGAAGTCCTTTTGTGTACTGAACACTACTGCATAGTAGATTTTGTACAGAGATAATATTTTTAAAATAAGCTCTTAAGTTATTTTTATTGCAAACTACAGTAAAAACATTTTTTGGTAGAGCAAGAGACCTTTTTCATAAAACTAAAAGCAGTACCAACATAACTGAGACTGAAATACCACAACTGTAACTTTATATCCAATATACAAAGTTCTAATTAAGTTTTCAATCATCTACAAGTTGTAACATAGTGGCTTCCAACATTATTACATTAGGCCAATAATTTGTTTACTCAGCAGATTATTCAATGCCAATGATTTCTAAATATTCTCCATTTTTTAAAAGAATGATACTTACAATTTTTGTATTCTTGTCACTAGAAAGCTGATCACTGCTTTAACATCAGCACTTGAACAGGTAGATACCAATGTCAGTGGCTTTTCTTGACATTTCTGTATCAATAACTACAAAATAAATCAATACATTTACTTGCATTTAATATTGGTGTATTTTATTTACTGTTATTACAGCTATAGTAAATGTGTGAAATACAAATTGGTGCAGAATACTGAATTGCAAGACATTAAGATCTGTCAACCAAATGCAAAATATTAAATAATTTGGCAATAATCTAGTCTTTTCAGAATTTAAAGGGACTTCCTTTAATGTAACAAAAACAAATACATATAGACTAATATTTCTTGACTTATCTCTTGGCCAACAATTCCAGGCATCTTATTATAACATAGTTTTAATCTTTTGCACTACAAGGCCAATGCTTTAAGTGACAGTAAATACAGTGTATTATTACTACTACCTATTTTATACATTAATTTATTTGTTACATCCTTTCTTATGCAGCATTTTTTGAGGTGGCTGCTTCATTCCTTGAATTTTTTATCTGAACAAATAAACAGGAGTTTCTACAGCTGATCAAAATTATTAATATCATAATTTTTTTTTTTGTATTCCCAGGGAAAACAGAAAAGAATACTAAAACAGGAAAAATATTAATTACACTGGTCAACAAGTATTTTTCATCAAGCATATGTCAAGGTGTACTTAGTGTAGTTTTTAATGCTGATTTCAAATATACAATTAGTTTTTTGACATCACGTACAGTTTTCAAGATGAGAAAGTTTTTTGGTTTTAGCTCATGCATTATATAGAAATTCCAATTAATGACGTGTATGCATGTATTCCATTTACATCATGGAAACATACCTTTAAAATAAGCTACATTATTCATTGCTGCATAGTTCAGATGCAATATTTCATCATCTTAAATTAACCAATCAAGTTTTTGTCTGATGAAATAGGTATTTCAACACCTCAAATTGTCCAGTCATAATTGGTCTGATGGAATATTTCATCATCTCAAATTCAATATAAGTATAACCGTTTGTATCTATTTCCTTACTTGTTACAGTGTTAACAATGTCAAGACAGTGTAGAAATCCTCCTTATGTGTTTTGTTATGTCTGTGGACAATTTATTGTGAAAGTTCAAAAACGTACAATAACACCAGAGATCAAGAAGATTTATAAGCTATACTTTGACTGTCCTCTTGGAGATCAGGACAGGTTATGGGCACCACATTTTATCTGCTCAGCTTGCTCAAATGGCTTACGTGACTGGTTCAATAAGAGGAATAAGTCCATGCCTTTTGCCATTCCAATGATATGGAGGGAGCCAAAAGACCATGAGAATATGGAACTTTTACTTTATGCCATTGCCTATGAAAGATACTCATGGAAAATATGTGGAGATTTAAAAGTCATTAGAATGTTAATGGGAATGCAGTCAGGTTTCACAAAATACTGTTGTTTCTTGTGTCTATGGGATAGTCGGGCAACTGACAGACATTATTCGGAATCAAACTGGCAGACAAGAACATCATACCAGCCAGGACTGTCTAGCGTCAAGAATACACCTCTTGTAGATCCACGTAATGTCCTATTGCCTCCTTTGCACATAAAGCTTGGACTGATGAAACAGTTTGTAAAGACACTAGGGAAGAGAAATGCCAGAGGGTTTGAGTATATTGTAGAAAAGTTTCCCAAAATCACACAGGCAAAGTTGAAAGAGGGTATCTTTGTCGGACCCCAAATTAGAGAAGTACTCAAAGATGTCAACTTCAAGACAACACTGGATGAACTGGAACTGCCTGCCTGGAATGCTTTCAATTGGATCTGTGAGAATTTCTTGGCCAACAAGAAGGCAATGGACTACAAGGATGGCATCAAGAATCTTCTGAAATGTTACTCAGCAATGGGTTGTTGCATGTCACTGAAAGTTCACTTCTTGGACTCCCATCTTGATTTCTTTGCAGATAGCCTTTGAGCAGTGTCTGATGAACATGGTGAAAGATTTCACCAGGACATTAGTGCTATGGAGAAATGGTACCAAGGCTTCTGGAATGACAGTATGCTGGCTGACTACTGCTGGACACTTTACCGTGATCAACCAGATCAGGAACATCGCAGGAAATCCAAATCACAATGTTTCTAACTCTGTTGTTCTAACTTTGTCTGACCCATTTTTTGTGTATTCACTCTTTGTAGAATGAGTGATGATTTTTAACTCAATAAACTCATTTACTTTCTAAAAATAATATGTCCTTATTTATTACGTTAATGATTTCATATATACAAATATGTAAATATTTGCATGTATCTACTGAAAAACTGATACGTGCTGCATACAAATGGAATGAAATTTTTAAATCAGCATGAAAAATTAGTCTAAAAAGTTGGTTTGCATTCATAATGAGTATAATACATTTAATTTTGTTGACCAGTGTTATGATCGGGAATATGGTGAGAATGTTATGTTAAGTTTAATTTAAAATATTAATTTTTTTTAAAAATGGAAAGGGTAAATAAAATCAAATCAATAAGCAACTTTCGAAAGCTTTACAGATTTCTGTTATCTAATTCTCTCTGAGGTGGTCTGGACAGCAGGAGAGAGTCTCACTTAGAATGTCAGTTTGTGTATTTTCATTTCTGTGGTTGTTCCATTGTAAAGGTGTAACAAAAATCCCAACATCTGGTGTTTAGCAACGATTTACTCATTTAAAGTGTCTCTGTACCATACTACAACAAACTTCCATTCACAGTGAAAATAGCCAGTAAGATACCACTAACATTCTAATGCTCAGATAGAAAAAGTGAAATCCACCTCAGAAATATAAAATAAGTATTTAAAAAATTAACATTTATTTAATTAACATTTATCAATATAAATATTATCAAATTAGCCAAATCTACCAATAGAAAAATTTACTAAAAAATTCTCTTTTGTTTTCTTTTAAAATATTTATTTTACCACAGCCCTTATGTATATAATAATAATAATAATAATACAAAAAAAAACATGTCTACCCAGAATATGCATCTATTTTTGATAATAATACAATCACACTGCTCATGCTTACAGTATAAATTACTGAATTCTGATTTGATAAAAAATCACCTTCAATATTCTAGAAAAGTCTACTGTTACAAGACCACCACAACCAACTTTAAATCCAGTTCCTGGCTTAGAAAACCTATTAAACCTGTTTAGCACCGCCAACGAAGCCTGCCAGTAAGCAGGCAGCTGTCAGTTCTGTATCAACACAAGGACTGAGCCTCACCATTGCAGCTGTTTGAAACCTGTTATACACTAATGGTGAAACACCTGCATGTTTTTATCAATATTGTTGTTTCAAATGCAATGGTTCAATTGCTAGGCTATGGAAAGAAATACATACATCAAAATGATCATTAAGTGAGGATGTTGTTTGCAACATAAACCAGGTCAACATTTAAGTTTTAAAAAAATAGTGGAGGTGGTGGTTCTACCATGTGGAAGCTTTACCTGACCCTGCCATTCTGCAGCATTGACCATCATGAAGTAGTCAGGAAGCCGGTCATCAGCAGTGCCCAAGAGAGAACCAAGCTGATCGAGGAGAACCTTTCTAGGCTGCAAGTACAACAAACTACCTAAAACATCTTTGGTATTGAAGAGCTCAAGGTAAATAAGATACAAATAATGACATCATCAAGAATGTTTTCTTCATAATGAAATAACCTGAACATAAAGCTAACTGCACCAAAGTCTTTCAAGCAATTCTTTCTTCACCAAGATAAATCAATCTAGATTTGTCTGACAGCCCCTGGAAAAGTTTGGTAGCCATCTTGAATACTGCCAGCTTTTCATCAACAATGAAAAAATATATATATATATACACACACAAATATATTAGCAGTTGATTACAAGTCCACAGCCTATAAATTCATTAGGCTTGCTTGACTTCCACAGTTAATTAACAGCAGTTATCAACATACTGCTGGATTTTTTAAAATGCTTTAAGCAGCCACTAAGTGATGAAATCTATATTGATTTCATATGTAATTAAAAGCAAATTTATAAAAATTAGTACATTAGAATTTTTTTAAATACTCTCCTCCTGATAACACTTAAATAGAAAAAAAGGATAAAAAGTAGAGTTTAAAAAAACCTGCATTTCAGGCAGTTTATTTCAGTTATTAAGCTGAATGGAGTTATATTCTTTAAAAAGAATAGCATATTTTAGTCAATTCTCCTATAAGAAACCAGCCTATGTTGAGAGAAATTATTCAATACAATGGCAGGAAAAATATTTAAAAAGTAAATGAAGTTCTTTCTGCACTAAGTGATATAAAATAAATTATTTATAATATCTCTTAGCTTTATAAATCAGTGGAAACATTTTGGAAAATTTTTTTTTTTTCCCAGAGACAGTGAAAATAATTGCAGTGAGTGAAAGAACAAACCCATTATTATTTGGTAGTAACAATATATTTCCCAAGATATTTAATTTATAACTAACTACTTTTTTAGTTTCCATTATTTGCTCCATTTTCTAAAAAACAAACAAACAACACAACAACCTTTTGTTGTTTTTTGGGTCTCTTGTGAACATTGCAAGCACAAAATAAGCATACAAGTCTTGCTGTCATGCCAACCAAACATTCTGTACAAAACGTTCATTTTTATGAAATAACTTTAAACACAAACCAAACATGTACATAAACTTATTATTTCAAGAATAACCTGTTGGTAAGTTGACAGGATTAACATCCAAAATCCATCAATAGTGATACCTTTTGTCTTTCATAAGCAAATCATTATTTTCATGTTTGTGAACACATGCACATACAATGAATTTTAAAGACTTTTCTAACATGAGAATAATTTGCTTCTTCATTTTTAAACCTAACTGACAGTCATCAAATTAGTTTTATATTGTTAAATAAGTCTGATAAAATTTACCACTTTTAGTGTTCAGTAATGATGGAGTACAAATGGAGGAGGGGGAGAAGACAGTTCAAATGAAAGTTGGACTTTTAAGTGCCAAAATAAAATACTGCCATTAAAACTATACTTGTTTTTTAACACATCCTCCACCCTTGAGGACATAGCCGGTGAAGGACATGTTCACGTGTCATTGACTTGAAAATGTTAGCCCAATGGTCCAAAAGGATAAAAATCAAATGGGGAGATTGCGGGTCTGAGCTGCTTCCCAGCACAATGTATCTGTCAGTGTGTCAAATTTAAGGAGGAATTATCCTGTAACAGGACTCCTCCATTGCTGATCAGATCTGGCCTCTTCATACATACTGCAGCTAGCAGTAATACAATATGTACATTTTATAACAAGCTACATTATTGTTGTTATATTGATCAGTGCACTTCTCTCTCTAGAAAATCAATGGAGAATATGCATTTTGACATACTGTTGCCATGGTTTTCCGAGCTAATGACAGTCTCGAATTTCTTTAGGAAAAAAGCCAACCTCAATGCCAACACAGTATGCTAAAGTATTTGGAAAAGTGTGAAATGATAAAATCCTAATTAAGAAATCAGCTAAGTGCAGGCTTTCACACTTGTGAAAGCTGCTGACTTCTTTTAGAACTCAACATTTTAAGACTTTTCAGCAAAACCTTTCATGGGGATTCACTCTGTTGACATTTGTGGGTATTACTAGCCAGAAACGAGCATACACCAGAATGTTTGTTATTGTCCACACTATTAAAACCCACTCTAAATGTTTATACAGTCATACCTCGTCCATTCGCGTTTCTGGATTTGCAAAATTTCCATTGGAACCTAACTAATTTGCATCTGCGATTTTTTTTCACAGGTTTGCGAAATCCTCGAAAAACCCTGCATAAGTGTTTATGTTTAATTTTTAAAGTAATTTATAAGTTTTCATGCTTTTAAGTGTAAAATCGGTAAGAAAAATTTTGTTAATGAAAATTGGGGAATGTTAAAGACATACAAGAAATCAGTTAAGAAATTCCTTCGAAAAAGCTTCGCTTTCCTATGGAAACATTCCTTTTTATGTAAAGTACTGTACTGTACCTTTACAAGATGCGATACCCATTCGCAAAGTTTATTCCCTTTGGAATGCTAATGGTTACATAATTATTAGAAAATACTGTAGTTAATTTACTATTTTGTAATAGTAAATAAATGTTAACGTAAATCCAACACAAAAATTATAAATTTTCTGCTAGTGTTCATATCAAATGCGTACTGTATCAGGTTTGGGCGATGACGTAGGCTCCATGACGACACACTTTGGCTGGAAGGGTTGGAAGTAGCCAATCACACAGCAGGGTACCAGCTTTCCTCGTTGCTGATTGGCTTGTAGCTCGGATGCTTTGTGTACGTCCTGTCACTAGTGTACGAGTGAAGCCGCGGTTCATCTTCCCGCATCTCAGTTCAACACACGCGTATTCCATACAAGTGTGATAAGTGTTTTCAGTGCTTTTTTCCTTGGTTTTTACTTAATTCTAAAAACCCTCAAGATGCCTAAACGTTCCGCGCATTCTAAGGCTCCTATCAGTGTTCCTAAGCATCAGAAGATGATGATGACACTAGAGGAAAAAGTAAAAGTTTTAGATTTGTTGAAATCTGGCGAGACTGCTACAAGCGTAGGACGCCAATATGGCGTGAATGAAAGCACCGTATGCTCTATAAAGAGTAAAGAGGCCGAAACCCAAACCCTCGCATGAACCCCGACCCAAAGAAGCCCCGGCAGAAGAGTCTCCTCTACCTGAAGAGGGGGACTCTGAGGAGCTGTAACTCCTCAAGTATGCTGTGCAGTCATTTTCATTATTTTCACCGTACTGCACAACTAATTCATCATCATCATCTTCAATCAATATTCTACGTACAGTACATACGTTTTCTTTATTTTATTGAATTGTACCTTCGTTATATGACTTCTGTGACATATGAAGTTTACCTAGTTTACCTTCCTGACAATGACAAAGAAAACGTCAGTCATTAAGTTTACAGTCCCATTTGTTATTTGGTTTTACCTTACTGTGAGTGCAAAAGAAAACGGCTGCCAATGAATTAGTATAGGGGTAACATTAGTATACCATACTGTAAATGCACTAGTGTGGCAAATACCCATTAGGCGATACTGTACTCTATTTTACGTCAACCATTTATTTCTTTTTTAAGGGTAATGTATTAAGCTAACTTTTAAATGAAATTAAAGTGCTTTGGGAGCATTATTTGGGTCATATTTAGGGTTTAAACTCTAGAAATAAGCATTTATTAGCATTTTTAGTGACTCGTACCAAACATTCGCGATTCCTCCTGATCCGCAACGGGTTCTGGAACCTAACCTCGCGAATGTTCGAGGTATTACTGTACTGTATGCAATTTTCTATAAGAGAACATCTTCAATGCAATCAACAATAAATTTCAGGAAATTTAACATCCTTTTTGTTAAAAAAAACAAGCTGCTATTATTCACCATCACATAATTACTACCATCTTGGTTCTAAGCCAGATTGGCACCAAGATATTGCATACATCCACAGCTGTTAACAAAAGTATAACTTCTACTTTATTCACCCTTGTAACATTGATCACATGAAACTTTTTATCAAAATATCTTCCTGGGATATATCATATTTCTTTGATGAGTGTGTGTGTGTGTGTACAAAATATCTTGTCTGTGACTTCATAGTACCTAACAGTTAACTGATAAAGTCAAACTTATATCAACATTGACACAAATATCAGTGTTTGTTGATAAAATACAAAGGCAAGTTGTATAGACATGAGAGGAAACCATTGTTAAAAACTTTGAAAGTTATTTTAAAGAAAAGCAGATGCCTGAATCAAGCAAGCTATTGATTCAAATGATGACTATAATCAAACAACCAAACTACATACATTGTTGAGTAGTCTTAGTCAATTATCGCTGTTAACCTTTTCATTTCTTAACCATGTAAGAGAAAAATATATACACCAAATTTCTGACATTTTACAAATCTCTAGACTTGGCTTTAAAATCTTCAAAACTAAAAAAAAAATTAATGTCTCATTAATTATATTAAATATTTAATTCATAAATTTAAAAAAATATATAATAATAAAAACGGCATATAACAAAGTATTCTCCTTTTTCTTGCTTTTTTGTTTGCTTAATTTTTTTTCTCCACAAAAACAAGTTGGTACTTTCTTGTATATCAAATTTTATCATCTGATTCAAGAAGTTCACTTTTAAAGTTAAACCTCTCATTTCAAAAATTAAATGCTTAACGAATGATGATCTATGACCAAATAGAATGTATCTAAGAATAATAGTTTTTTTAAAATTTCAAGATTTCTGTTAAACAAGAATTTGGATATAAACACAAACTAGAGACTGACTTTAATAGTGGTCCAAACAACAACTTCAGCACACACTGGCATAGATAAATCCCACAAGGAAAGTACACGAGTACTTTGCATAGTTGGTTTGTTTTAATGTATTTTTCCAAGACATCCCAGAAATGCTTGTTGGAACTGAAATCAGACAATTGAGCTGACCAGAGGTGATACATTAATTCCTGTTCCAGTCCTACAAAATAAATGATTAGATGGTGGCACTGTTGACCTAAAATATTACATTCCCATCCAGATACAAAGATAGCACTGCAAAATAAACATTGTCTGCCATGACTAGGTATTCATGTCAACCTAGCTATTAAATGAGATAGCAGGGACAAACAACAATGACATCAGCTACAAAATTCTACCTACTGAGACCTGCCACTCCCACAGCCTTTTATCTATTACAGACAGGGCCAGGTATGATTCATTAGATAACATTCTTCCACAATGGATGGTTTGATGCTCTATTCATAAGGTACAGGCCTACTATAGGTAGAATTTCTCGTTCTTCACATAGAAAGGGATTGTGCATAGCTTATTTCACATGGTTTGGTAGAAAATTAAGATCCTATCACATTATTTGAGTTTGAACAGTTAGGTCCGCACCACTGTTAAAGGGTTCAGTGATTTGAACCAATGTAGTATGTGTTACTTTTCAAGGCACATCAAGTCTAGAGGTATGTGCACTTAATTTGTTGTGACTAAAGTTGTACTACCTGGAAGCAGTTCTCTGCAAAACTTTCCATTGCAGAAACACTTGAGTGTGTTTTGATGGATTCATTATTTAGTGTAAATAAGGAAGAGCTGGTAGCATAGAAACCCTTGGTGACCACTGATATTCTTCTGTTTTCTCATGACTGTTGTTGGATAATGGCATAGCATATAATTCAATTTATATACAAAGGTCTTCTAAATGATCGCATTACATAAACACTAAAATTTTTATGCATTGTAGACTAGCACATAGTTTTTATTTTGGTTCCCTAATTCTTGGCCAGACATTGTACAGTGGCTACAATAGGTACTTGTACACCTGATAATATGCTCTATATTAAGATATTTAACATTTTTACTTACAATACAAATCTTATTTTATAGGCAATAGTCAAACATTCATTTTTTTCACAAGCTCAACATTAAATAAAAGCTAATGCAATCTCAAAGACCTATTTGTACATCTTGGCACAACAATAGTGTTTTCAATATTGAGTAGGCCTGTGTTATGCCAGAAATTTCTTTAGGCATATTTAGCACCAACTTCATATACACATCAGATTCCAAAAGGTCCAAGATACTTTCAGTCAGTCTACAAGTTTCCATACTAGTGGCATGGTTACCTTGACAATAGTACTGACCTGCTTCTTGTCTATGAATGTCTTCACTCACTATGATGTATGCTTTCAATGATAACTATTACCCTACCACCTAATATTAATGGTTTTCTCCACTTCAGTAGCCAACAAAGATACCGATAGCTTCATTCTTCAGTTGGCTTATGATTGCTGTCTTTATGGGATGCTCTGTAAAAGCAGCTTTTGCCATAAAGCCAAAGTCAAATATGGATGTGGGGTATAAGTTGAATAGGTCCGTTTTCCTGTTTTCCAAGCCTTCATTCACATATAAGTCAAAGTGGTGTATGAGTCGATAGTACGATCATACTTTTGTACAGTAATAACAGTATAAAATTTCTGTCAAGGTTATCAGCAGTGGTGGATAATATCAGAGAGAGAGAGATTTGGGGAGAGTTTTAGGCAGAAGAAAGAGAATGAAGGCAAAATAAAGAAGCTTCAATCTGTATGGAACAGTTTGATATACTTTTTGCCTATCAAATAAAAAGTTGAATTACATGTATGGTGTTACAAATTATGTAAACCCTTAGAAATTAGTGAGTATAGTAGTATAACCATTTAGACTGTGTTATTTGTGCATTTGCATAGTGATACAAAAAATGTCTTTGTTTACAAATCGTTCTCAGAGTAGACCGAAGACAACATGGGGCCCTCCCAGGTCAACAGAGATCTAAGGAAGGTAACTGAATCTGAGTCAGCATGTATATATATATATATACACACACTTCCCCATGGTACTTAAGGGTCCCGTCTTCCCCGTATCATGATTTTATCCATACATAAGTTGGAGTGGAGTATAAGTCGATGGTCAGGCCCTTGCAGAAAAAAAATATCAACTTACACGCCAAAAAATACAGTACTAATGAATTTCTGACGACAATCAATAATATTAAAAAAATGAGTTCATTTGAAAACTCTAATTCTGATCTTTTTATAATTAGACAGACATTCAAAAACACATGATAAATCTGGTGTCTGGTCCAACGATTAATCTAAATAAATATCAATGATGATTGACAAACCAGTACTATTATGCAAAACAAAACAATCCAGCATGTGCTGACCATCACCTGAGTCATCAGCCATATGTGAGCAGATCTTTAGTGTGCAAATTTGGAGATGAAAATAGGTTATATTTCAGTAGATCATGAAAATAAATGGTTTCATTTGGCCTGTCTGGACCATATCTCCAAACTTCCAATTGTAACAAATACATGTTGTAGCTACTATCTATACAATACACTAGTAAATCTCCCCCAAAATTTAGAAAAATAGATAATTAAAAATGTGCAGCAAACAAGTATTTTACATATTACTTTTTTAAATAATGCAATAGGCATTTTATTTTCCTAATTCAAAGTGCCAGAGTTTGTAGATTATCTTTGAACATCAAGTGCTGAAACATGAAAATAAA
This sequence comes from Nautilus pompilius, assembly GCA_018389105.1. Classification (NCBI taxonomy): domain Eukaryota; kingdom Metazoa; phylum Mollusca; class Cephalopoda; order Nautilida; family Nautilidae; genus Nautilus; species Nautilus pompilius. The sequence goes on from JACATO010002222.1 coordinate 771,695, forward strand.
AATTGCCAGTGATCACCATGACATCAACCAATCAGTAAAATTACAGTCTCTTGAGTACCTATCAAATTAATCAAGTTATTCTTATTACCAAAGCTGCAGTTTCTGCATTTTCCTTTTGCTTATACTACCATCATTGAGCAGAATCTGTCAACCAAATTATGGTAAGGTGATAAGTTCTGATTTAACGTAAATGTACCCACTGCATAACTATTTCCATAGACAAACTTGACTTTAACAGTGACAAAGTGTATAGGAGATTTTCAGCTTTATGGAAGATCTCCCATTCTTTGTTAGACAAGACCATTTACTCTAAAAAGCAAAATCAGCTCCCGAGAAATAAACAGCATTTTTTACTATGGTAATTTTAGGGTTGATGTACAAAGTCATCATCAGAATGGATTAAAGGTGATGGACATGGCTGGTTTTGAACATGTAACCCTTTTTTGTTAGTCAATGAATATGTTAACCATGAAAACATAAATAACCTCATTTCACAATGATGCAGTAAACAATCATTAAATAATAGCTCAAGATGTGGCACACGTTCAATACAAGCCAGAACACAAGAATCAAGCTGATAATTTGTGCTTCCAATAAAAAATGTGAGACTATACAGAATTTGCCACTGTAACTACATTCAGAATATTCTTATCATGGTCATCCTGAAAGTAGCAAAAAATTTTTTCAAAACTCACCTGTATCATTTCTAGTTAAAAACAAAAAGCCTTAAAATATTAAATTTTTTTTTAAAAAGTGTGTTAGCCACATAAAACAGATCTAGATTACTTTATTTTGTTGCTTTTTAGCTATACCTTTCATACCCTAATTTTACTTACCATATGGGGTCATTAAAAAACCACCCACCATAATTACATCAGCTGAGGACTGTGATTTTACAAAGGCTGCCAAATTATCTAATGCAATTATGACTAAAAGCTAAAATGAGAAAAATTACGAAGCATATTCTAGTGTGAATTCCAGCACAGTGTACCTGAAAAGAATATTTCAGTTCTATTTAAAAAAAATTTACATGCAGCAAATCAATGACATACTGAAACCTATATCCACTAAATATGACCTCTCCTCCTAAACTGATGTGTTGTCAGAGTTTTAAGTAAGTTGTTGATTAGTTTCAGATATGTTTCAAAAATTTGCAATTGTTAATTGTGCCACATTCTAAAAACTGACAATTTACAACAAAATGATCAGGGTCCAGTTAACTATGAAGCATTCATTCCATCCATTCTGGTAATATGCATCCTGGAGAAGTTTTTACACAACTTGCATTAGCTATCTCAGAAAACAAAACCATGTACTGCAAGAGTACACACTTCCTTAAATCATTTCAGAAAAAGAAAGCAAAACAAAGATAACAACAACAATGCAAAAAACTGTTCATTACCACAATTTTCTGATTGTTTTTGAAAATACTGCTGAAGATAATCACTCAATCAACATTTTTTCTTTTCTCTTAATCAAAGTGTAAAGCATTTCCCTTCCCCCACTTAGGATGCTAGGTGCAAAAGTCTTAAACTTTAGAACAAACACTGGGAAAATAAACTAGTAGACAGAAGCTGACAGCAAAAGTGAAATACTTAAAAAATAAAGTCTTAATTGAAATTATAAGTTCAAAAGAATGTGTTAAAGTTAAGAAAACAATGAAAACAGCTGACAACAAATTTGTTCAAATATACATAAGGGAAACATTTTGACTCAGAGTGGTAATTCAATGGTTTCATGCCAGTTCTGGATGTTGCGCTATTAACTGTTTGCCACTAATGAGAAAAGCATTAGCAAATCTACAAAAGCAAAAACTTTTCCTCTTTCCTTACATGTTTCACCTCGTAAACACTTAACGATTAGAGAAGAATAAGCATATTACAGTAAAACTTCGATTTAACAGACCCTCATTCAAAGCAACGGATGCTGTCTGGTCTCCCGACAAAAGTCTGCGTTGAGCTGAGCGAAATATTTTTTGCTTGGGCACCTTTTGTGACTGCGTATATAATCGTCCAGATTTAACAGCCCCCTTTCCCCTACAGTCTGTTAAATTGGGGTTTTACTGCATACAAAGCTAAGAAAAGAGCAGTGTAGTTAAGAGGAAAGTCAAGTCAGCAAACCATGCACATGATACGTCCAGTCCGAACAAAGGACTAAAGCGTTTTAATCTTGTGAAGCATAAGTAAAAAAAAAAAAAAATCAAAGAAACAAAAGGCAAATTAATGTTAGCAAGCAGAAGTTTTGAGTTAAATAATTTTTTTTTTTATAAAAAAAAAAAACAAACAATAATAATAGTGAAATATTTAAGTAAAAAGATTTCAGATAGGTGCTCACATTCAGCTGGAATGTTAATTTTTTTTAATATAAAAAAAAAAAAAAATCAGAAATTGTTTGGTTTAAGAGTCCCCAAGTTATATATATATATTATATAGAGAGAGAGAAAAGTCAGTCATGTATTTTCTCTAAATATTTAATATGCACAGTAGTTCATTAATATTGCCAATAAAAATATACAGGGTTATTCAAAAAGAATGAACCGATTTCATGACGCCATTATTTCAGACTTCAGTTCTCAAGCATTGTCATGGAATGAGTCGGTGACCATTTGAAAGAGGAGTTTTCTAAGTTTTGATTGGCTGCCACAGGGGCGCTGTAGTCACATTGTTCCTCCAGCAATGTTCAGTTGTTTGTTTACCCTCAGAATGGCGAGTCCTCAGCAAAAGGCGTTCTGTGTTCTTGAGTTTGCGACAACAAAATTGGTTGTCACGGTGCAGCGTGATTTCTTCTTATGGGGATATGTAAAAGATCGCGTTTATGATCCACCGCTACCCACTAACCTCAATGACCTTAAACATCAAATAACAACAGCGATCAACTCAGTGGATCGTGATATGCTGATACGTGTCTGGGAGGAATTCTCTTATCGCATTGATGTTGCCCGTGCTGCAGGTGGTGGCCACATTGAACACTTGTAAGACAGGAAATAAAACTTGATTGTGAGTAGAAAACTTGTGACTTAGCTGGAGTTTTCTATTGCTTTTCCTTATTAAAATATTGCGTAATGAAATCGGTTCATTCTTTTTGAATAACCCTGTATATATATATATAAAATGAGTAATTATAGTTCACTTATATTTTTATCATTTCAGATATCAAATAGTTAATTCTATGTGGTAAATGTATTGTACTTCAAGGCATTACAGGAGTATATGGGTGTGGTAAAGCCTGGAGTTACTTAGGGAAGATAAGTGATGGAAAGAATAGTTAGCAGCTTATGATGACAAACTGATTCTAATGGTGGTAATTAATAGGAAAAAAAGCAAACAAACATTAACTGTAATTGTTTATACAAGTTGGGAAGGCCTTTTTGATCCCGCCATGCCACCATCTACTAGCTGGTAGAGTGGTAACGAAAAAAAGCTGCTACTTTGCCATCCTGTCTGCCATGCAGAAAAAAAAACATCAAATTGTTAGACAGCTCAGTGAAAAACAAGCACTATCACATGACAACACAAAATGGTAGCTTCACTTTGCACTCTCCAGACTTGTTAAGTGGCTGTAATTAACTAAGTTGCTGCATTGGTGTTTTTACCACAACCACACAGGAATATTTTGAAGCAAAGCTGGAATTTGTTGCTTTTACTGATACAGTCAAACTTTAAAAAAAATTTTCTCCAATTAAAAAGTAAGTATCTTAATTACTAGCATCTAAGCAATCTATTAAAGTTTATTTCACCTTTAGAAGACACTTTTTATTAAGAGATATAAGACTGCAGCTGATGTTTGTCTTTTAAAATTAAAATAATAGTAAACTAAATGCTTGTGAATTATTTACTAAAAAAAACAAAAATATATCTAGATAAAGGTGTGTGTAAGGGGATAAATAAGTGTTTCAGATGGAATGGGTTATCACATGATCAATTTTTAGGTTACTACTAAAGTAACTTGGAGACTCTTAGACTGTGAAGTGCTCAAAAATTTAAAAGACAACCAAAACTATTTAAAAAAAAAAAATTGACTGCAAGACTGCCATGTTGGTTTATTTTTCTATAGCAAAACTATAGCATTTGAAAAAAATATAGTTCTAAAGCACTAAGAAAAAAAAAGAATGGGATTTTCTTTTTATAGTTAAAAAAAAAAAGGAAAAGAAAGAAAGAAATGATGAAATTCCAAAACACACAATGGCTTGGAAGAGACATTCTTCTCCTCCACCCTGCCAACATGGCAGCCTAAATATCAGTCAGTTGTAGCTGAGCATTAGATTAGATGCCCCATGGTTGATGTACTTTACTGACCACGTGATCAACCTGTCCTGTACTATTCCTTCTCTCCTCAACTTTGCTCTTCTTTTTCTCCCGGTAGGATACACTTCTTCTCTCCCGGGAAAACATATCCAACTTTTGATGCAGAGCCGCTAGGGTTTCGGCCCCAAACAACTGGTTGTCACGCAAGTGATGGCTTTCTACGCCATCCTGATCTGTGTGTTCCTAGTGTGTCAGATATACAAGATAAACTTGCGTTACTCAAAACTGCTTGAAACCATGACACATGGTTGGAAAGTTTTCCATTCCAAGTTCTTAATACTGCTAATGGCAATTAACTTAGTAGCATTTTCTCTCTAAAATCTAGATGAAAAAAAATTAACAAAAGCACAGTCTGACAATAAATTATCATGTGAACACACCTGCCAAAATTTTGTAATGCAATTTTAACATCAAAACAAATAACATAAAACTGAAATTTTGTTTGTTTAAAAATGGCACAACTGAATCAATTTATTCAATTAAGTAAAATCCATTTCAGTTGACAATTTTTAGTAGTTAAATGAAAAACTAGTGTCAAAAATCACTTAAATAAATCAAATTCTTAAGTGCAATTACTTGTATGGCATACGTATAATTTTTATTATTACCGCTTTTCACATTTAGCAATTGTTTATTAGAGAACTTGTTTTAACTAACTTGATAGAAAATTCTAAGGAATATTTTTTAACCCTGAATAAAAGTAACAACAGCATAAGGTCTCATTTTTATTCCTTTTAAATTTTTTAACTAACTAACTTCGGAAAAGATCAGTCTCCCCTACAAATCATTTGCTGATTTTTTTTTTTATTTTTGTAAGTAAAAGAAAAAAAATAAATGCAAAACTATTTCTCAGGGTCATTCTAATGGTTTCTTTAGAGGAAACATTTCCTGAAATTGTGTTTGCATTTCAAAAGTAACTGGCTGTTCTAGTACTTAAAATTTTACAATGTCATCTCCAAACAACTTTCTTGGGTTCACATTTAAAAAAAAAATTTTTAAAAATCTATTAATATTTTGAGTAAAATTAATTTGGTCAGCTTTTGCCTAGCAATGTTTCAGAATCCCAAAATCATATCATTTCACGTTAACTTTTTTTAACCACCTCTCCCCTTCCCAGCATACACCAGAACCTTGTATTGTAATACTACTACAGTAAAACTCCACTTACTCACATAAAATAAAACTTGTGTGGGTAAACAAACTGACAAATAATCAAATATTTAAATATACTGAAACACCAGTTTGTTTACCAATGCAAGTTCTAAAGACCTTGGAAAAAACTTTAAAAATTGTAATAAAAATAGACAGATTATATTTTTTTAAAAAATGGGACAACCTGGTTATTTTCTTTTTTATTTAAAGTTTTATTTGCATTAATGTACCTAGCAAATAACCAGAGCTCCTCTTTGTCATGGCTAGCCAGTGGGAAAAAAAACATGGGACAGCGTAGAAACTATGAGGTCTGTCCAAAAAGAAACCGAACTTTTAAAACAGTGTGCCAACCAGCTGGCGCAGTGTGCTCACAACTGCAGTGCTGTGTATCGGTGACCTTGACCTTCAGTCTAATAATAGCCGCATCACGCCAAGTAAGTCATCAATCTACATGTGCAAGAGTGAACGTATGTTTAGTGCACCTGGTGATTTGTCGCAAGTTGAACAATGAAGGATCTTGAAGAACAACGTGTCTGTGTGAAATTCTGTTTCAAATTGGGAAAAGCTTTTACGGAGACTTTTCTAATGTTACAACAGGCCTATGACAAGGATTGTTTGAGCCGTACGCAATGTCACGAGTGGTACCAGCATTTCAAATTGGGAAGAACATCCACCAAACACAATCCCAAATCTGGACAACCTTCCACTACAACAGCCGACGATCACATTGAGAAAGTGCATGCTGTGATCCGTGGAAATCGTCGCCTGTCTGTGAAGTTTCCGAAGAAGTAGATATCTGTAAAAGTTCGTGCCACATGATTTTAAAAGAAAAATTGAACATGCATCGTGTAGCTGCAAAATTTGTGCCGCTTCTGCTGACAGATGAACAAAAAGAGAACCAAGTCAGTCAGTCAGTCAGGAGCTCTTTGATCATTCAAATGCTGATGAAAGCTTTCTGAAAAGTGTCATAACAGGTGACGAAATGTGGGTGTATGGCTACGATATCAAAACAAAAAAGCAGTTGTCGCAGTGGGTTGGATCATTGCCACCGCGACCAAAAAAAGCATGTTAGAGTCACTCAAATGTGAAGGTGATGTTGATCATCTTTTTTGATTGAAAGGGTGTCGCTCATCATGAGTTTGTTCCACGTGGTCAAACAATCAATAGAGAGTTTTACTTGGATGTCCTGAGGCAGTGCGAAGGAGGCGGCCTGAGGCATGGAAAAACAAAACCTGGATGCTGCACCATGACAATGCACCTGCTCACTTCACTCCTTATCCGTGACTTTTTGGCAAAGCATGAAACGATTCTCATCCCCCAGCCGCCCTACTCTCCGGATTTTGTCCCTGGAAACTTTTTTTTGTTCCCAAAGTTGAAATCCACTTTGAAAGGTCACCGATTTCAGACGATAGAAGAGATCGAAGAAAATTCACTACAAGAACTGCGCACTACCCCTGAAAACATGTTCCAAAACTGGAAAAAAACATTGGGAGCGGTGTATCAACAGTGGAGGGAACATTTTGAAGGAGACAAGTCTGATTAAATTGTAAGTAAAACAATAAATTTGTTTTCTTTTTGGACAGACCTCGTATGTATTTACAGTAAGTAATTTGTGACAAAATTTAGAGCAAACTTTTCTGATGATTGTATTAATACATTTTATCATTCATTTTTCCACCCCTTCTTTATTATTCAGCCTATTACTGTATAGTATAAAGAAAAAAACTGTATAGATCCAGTTTTAATGCATTTAATAGCTGGAAAAAAAACAAAAACTATTGTTCTGATTCTAAATATAAAACCTGATAATCTGTTCACTTCCTAGTTATAATGACCCCAAATACTACAGAAAGCATGTTCAAAAACCTTCTTAAATTTTAGTTAGTTCTAAGTTTTTTTTTTTTAAAAATTAACCAGTGAAAGCAAATATTTTTGAATGGTTTGATACAAAGTTTGTTTTTCCCTTAATAGACATCACTTGAACCCCACCAACATCAGAAAGTTCCAATGTGTTTTCAAAGGAATGAAATACTAATTTTCAAACCATGTACAGGGAGAGTCGATAGGTTCACTAAGTGTTCTTCTCCATCTTTTTTTCTTTTAAAGAGTTTAAAAGTTTAATAAACAAAATAGATAAATAGAAACAGCAGTTGCTAAATGCTCAATAAAAAGACAAGAGCATGCAAAAGTATACTTAGCCATTCACTAAGCAAGCTCAGACATTCCATTTTTCTGCATGCTAACAAGTATACGATATGTAGTAGCGTCAAATTCTGAGAAATACAATGTTGTTAATAGGGACATTTTATACTTATTAGAGTACAAATTTAAAAAAAAAATTATTCTGTAATAATACACAAAGTTAAATTTTTGGTTCTCAAAAACTGGTAAATCTTATCTCATTTTGTAATTGTTTTTTGTTTATCTTTTTAAAATGCAATGTTAAAATCTTAGAGAAAATTTTTTGTTTATGAATGCAAGATTATCATAGTGACAATAAGGATTTAAACTAAGCATCCTTAATAAAAAAGAACAACAAAAAGCATTATACATTTTAAAATGAATTTTTTTTTTTTCACTTTAGCTGTCATCAATGATATCCTGATAATAATTAAAGCAATGATTACTGGAAGTATAAATAAAGAAAAGAAAATAACACGATTATGAGGTCAAAATAACAGATTAACCTCCTCAAACATTTTAAATATACTTGCGGGTACTGATGTCTAAATTGAAGTTCCACAATCAGATTCAGCCTAACAGCTCTTCAATCTTTTTTTATGCATAATCGAGAATTTCCAAATATCCTGGAGTTTTTTTTAATCAAGTCTTCTTTAACATAACAGCACTCACACTTGATTTGTTGTGGCAAAGCCCAACCTTGACACATTTAGAATTTTACCTTAGTTTGTGATATCTATCAGCAAAGTTAAAGAAACCTGCAGACCAGAAACAATATATAATTCTGAAGTAATCTATGTTACCTGTAAAAGAATATTTTGCATCAAGTGCATTAATAAACAAAAATAAAGTGAACAGGAGAAAAATTGTTTAAACACCATGGGTGTGACACTGTGAATACTGTGCACTGATAGAAATTCCTTCAGTTACAAAACAGCCATGAAATAAATTAAGATTGAGTCATCTGGGGCAAGCAATGAACTTAAAATATATCAAATTTATGCTATATTTTCAATATCAGTCCCATTTAAATAAGTTAGTAAAACTGCCTTTCTTTTTGTAATTTTTAAAGTACATTTATGAAAGAGAAATTAAAAATTAGATATTTTTTAAATATCTATGCACCATCTAACAGAAGTGTTAAGTTCGAATGAATAAGCTACAGGGTGTACACACAGACACATGTATGCTGAACACCCCACACAATTAGAACTTTACCTTGTACAAGGAAGGTTAAGCATCAACATCTATGGGTAGTTGAAATTTTTAACTTGCTTTTAGATCACTATTTTGCATTAACAGCAAAATTATACTAAATTTATTCTCATGCAAAATCCAATGTACTACAATTACACAATTACTATTGTTGGTGACTCAATAACTTAATTTTAAATATACACTGCTTGTCAAAAGTCCAATGCTGTGTAGCCGTCCAAAAGAGACAGGTACATAAAACTTTACTGCTCAGAAACAGTAAACAAGGCTATTTTTTTTCTAGTTACCTACCACCATGATTGTTTTCTTTAAATATGATTTTTTTTTAAATTCTCTTTATCCTGAAGACAATAGTTGCCAACTAAGATTAGTTCAACATTTATTTATTAAATAAAATGAATGAATAAAATAAGGCCATTAAGCATTTAGTCAATATTCATAATACCACACACACACACACTACCTTTTGGCAAACAACAACAATGATCTAAGGGGAAATAGTGCAAAAGAATAACTTTAGCTCATTCACGCACACACACAGAGGAAGGGAAACATGCTTCCACACAACAGCACTGTTGATTGTGCATATCTAAAACCAAGAGTGAATGACACACACACACTCTCTCTCTCTCTCTCTCTCTCCAAAAACTCTGACTGATTTCTATAAAACTACAGTATCATAGAACTAAAAAAAAAAAAATAGTGAAAATCATTACTGTGATGATCACCTAAAAAGAAACAACAACAAAAAGTAAATGTTGATTCCAAATGAGAAACAAAAGTGCATGAAAGAAGTGTTTTAACACTCAGCTCTGTGCTTAGAATGAACAGGGGTTTGTTTTCCAATCTTCAAAATGAGAGAATCAAATGAACATTTTGATTTAACCACCTCTTTGCTGTTCAGATAACTGATAAGTATTATTAATCCTAAAAATAAATTTTTAAAAAAAACTCACTGACAAAATAATGAATATATCAGAGAAAACAAAAAACAATGGTAAATAGAATCTAAAAATGCAGATTTAATTCATCTAAAAGACAAGCAATGGTTTTAAATTTAAGAAACGTTTTCTTGAAAGCAAGCAGCATTTTTCAGAAAAATGGAATGCAATGTTAAAATGTTGCTGCTTTCTTTTAAAGTAATAACTAAATGTTACATAGTACATCATTTTAACAAAAGACAGTAAATTCCGATTTAGTTTTCTCTGCAAATATCTTAAACACAGCAGAATGAAACAAGGTTATTCGTTTAACATATGGCTAAACAAAAATTTCCACTATCATGAAATTGTTCCTGATATCGTTATCATTAATTAACATCTATTCACATTTGCTTTCTCCAACAAAACTAATTCAGCAATGACTAATCACAGAGTTTTGACTACCTTATTTATGTTGCATGTACAATTTGTAATACCCCCCCTCCAAGTATAAATTTGCTTGTTTATTACTGAAGCATTCAAATATATAAAAGAAAAAAACCAGGCAAGTCTACACAGAAATTTATAGAACATAACAATTTTAATAGTTCAATTAAATTTTTAAATGGAGAGATTAAAAATGCATATTGCTGTTGTCTTTGGAAAAGTGCTTTATTCAAATACTATCCCTAGCAATTCACGACTTAAAAAAATCAATCAATCAATTTGTCAAAGAAGAAAATCATCAGTACATACATGATTAACTCACTATTAAAGGTTTTTAAATTATTAAGTATTATCAAATAGAAAAGAATGAAATGGCTGATTAATCTGTGTAAATTAAGTTCCAAGTCATTCATAAAAAGCAAACATATCAAACTATTTTTATCACCTTAGATAAATCTTTGAAAATTTGTTCAATAAAGTAGAAAGAAAGAAAGAAAAACAACACATACCGCATGACTGTCAGAATCATTTCTTCTTAGGTTTTCATCACTGGCTTTCCATGGATCCTGTCAACAGATCAAGTCATGCTTAAAACTTGAGACCCACTCTTGCTCTTTGGCAATAAACTAAGATAAATTCCAAGTCAATGAACAAAAGCCACTAGTCCGAGCAGCAGAAAAAACCTAACCATTTAATTAATCTTGTGATATTTTCTGTCGTTTCAGGATTTAACTTTACCTTTAGACCTAAGTAAGTGCAAATCACTAACAATGCATGGAAAAAAACTAATTAAATAAACTATTATTTCTTTTTTCCCTTTTTTGTCGCCTGATGCAACAACAAATATAACTGACGGACAAACCAACCTTAAACAACAAACCCAAAGAATTAACTTAGTTAATATATTAAAATAACAGACTTTTTAGATCCAATTAGTTGTTGAATAAAGCATCTTTATGTAGCAGATACAATTACTATCAGCCTTTACTATGTAACAAAATTATCAGTGGAAAAGCAATGCATAAAACCTTTAAGTGAACTCTCTCATACTCATAACCCTACAAATCTACTTCTTTGGCAGAAAGTAATTATCAGTTAGATGTACATTTATTATTATTGTAAATTCCCAAACCCTAACCCCTGTTCATTTAAAATACAATCCATAGTATACTTGATTTTTCTTTTGTTAGTCCACCAAAACACAAAATTGTTTGTTCTCTTACTTTCAGGACATCTGGAATATCATTTATGTTGCCTTTCCCAGTGAAGAATGGTCTAGGAGAAAAGAAAAAGCAATGTATTAATTACTGTACATAGCATTTCCATGTCCCCCCAATATGTAGTATGTGTAGAGGTTATTTTCAATCTTCTCCCATCACTTAATATCTAGAATTAGCAAGGGTACATTGCTGCATACCCCATAGAAAAATGACTGGATCAAATGGTCCATAGAAGAAAGCTACCAGCAATCTTCCATACTAATCCCATAAAGTCCAAATCTTATAATACTGAATCCAATAAAATGTTTATATAGCAGATTCTCTACATACAGGTGAAACTTGTTTTTGTATCTCTGATTAGCCAACAAGGACCAGGATAAACTACAAAGTTCAAGTAGATTCAAAGTAATCTTTATTGTTGATGTTCCCCCTACATTAAAAACCTTTAAAAAAAAGGTGTAAACAATCTATGTTAGTCTACATGCTAAATCCATTTCAAAAGAAGGAAAAAAAATCCTAAATAAACTCTGCTTTGCAAAAAAAAAAAGAGTAAAGTTGTTGTTTTTGTGTCTTCAATTACCATAAAAGCTGGATAAACCAAAAATATTGATTTGGCCAAGAAAGAGTGGTGACAACAGAATTCAATCCAATTCTGGCAATCTTTCTGCAACAAAAAATAAAGCCTAGAACGATTAGAAGTGAGGGGAAAAACAAGAGAACTGAAGCATTCAAAAAATAGTCCATACCAACAAGGATCAAACTAGTGCCACCAATGCACTAAATTTCTACAAGCCCCAAAAACTGTTACTCAATTCATACCTTACGAACTGTGATAAGCAATGAAAATTCTTTAACTTTTTAAAGACATTCATAGTGGAAAAAAAAAAAGAAATAGAAAATACACAGATAAAAATTTACATATATTCCTGCTAATAGTGTACAGGGAAAGTTTGCTAAATGTATCAGTCTCCTGATATCTGGCTTTTGCAACATTATTTAAGTAATTCTTCATGATATGTAACTATCAACAGACAAAAATCTAAAGAAAATTGCATTAAAGAAAAAAACAAACTTAACTGCTTTCACACTGATCATTCTAAAGGCAGCCACCATGTGCATTGTGGGAAAGAATTAAAGCCTTCTTAAAAACCTTTACTGCCTAAATCAAAGGTCTAAAAAAAATTCTTGCCACACCATGCTTTGATTACCTAGTAGTATCTACATTAAGAACAGTTATTTAAATGTTCAGACAAAATTATCTAACAAAAATTTATTACACTATAAATTACAATCAACAAAACTTTAAAAATGCACCTGTCCCAATTTACCAACCTCTAAGAATGGCATTCCTTTCTGCAAATGACTAGTAACTGTACATGTCAAGAGAACCAACCATGAAGGCTTTAAAGAATTGCTTGAAAAGGAAGGGAAATTAGTATAAACCAGATAAATAGATAAGGTTATCACTATGATATAGTTGATTGTGAATGCTACTGCAAATTATACAGATTTTACAAAGTGCTAAAACTTTTCCGTGGAATAAGTGTTGATTAGCAAAACTACAGAATCAACCTTTTAATTTTTGTTTGTTTTAAAGGCCTAGGTAATAATTACTTTCAAGTTAAGTTCAAAGTTGTTGAGGTTTCTGGGCATGGAAAATGTTGTAGCTTTCATTATGAGATTCTTGAGAACAAGCCCTAATTGAAACATTAAGTTATCTAGTTAAGCCCAAATTTATCGTAATATACATCCTGAAGAAAAAAATTAATCAGTGTGATCATGGTAGTACAGTGCAAAAAAGATATCTGCTACAGCTATTAGATATAGAGATCTCATCCATCTGCATTAGCCAAGATACAGACAAAATAACAAACATTAAGAGATACTTTCACTCATAATCTGATATCAAATAGATCTTGCACTTTACTATGACCTGTATGCAAACTAAGAAAAAGCTTTCAACAAAACAAACTATTGTTTCAGGAAACTGACAAGATGTGTAAAGCTAAAATCCTTCAATAAGGTGACTAGCATGTTAATGTAAGTGATTAAGAAAATTGCTTTTGGTTCAGTATCCTTCCAATGGGAAAACAAGCTGAACACAATACTTTGATTACTTTACACAAAGTGGCTGTTTAGGTTTAAACTCATTTCTCAAATACATAAAATATTCCAAAAATTAAAGCTAGCTTATACAGAATTGACAAAAGAGCATAGAAACATCATCAAACAAGTGCTATAACACTACACATAGCAGTTCAAGGCCCTTCCATCTCCAGTACAATTGTGAAAAGTATTTTAAATCAGATTTCAAAATAACATTAGGATCACTGACAACTGCTGTTGGTAATTTTTTTCTTACATCAGTAATATGCTAAAAATACTTTGTAATTTTAGATTTCTAGACTTAACTATGCAGCTACCTTATTCTCTCTCACATTCTCAACTAGTTATTTTTTGTTGTTTTCATACTGTAGAAATGCATGCATACATTACTTACATAGTATTGCTTTTAAAAGCTAATCTGAATTTACAGTTTTTCACCTGGCTATTAAAGTCTACTAATACTAGAAGGTTCTCCCAGTTATTATGCTAGATTTTCACAGTTTCAGTAGTAATTTCTGTAAACTTAGCTAAGAACTTTTACTTTTTCTTTTTTTTGTGTGTGTGTGTCATGCGAAAGTGGGTTGTGTGTGTGTGTGTTTTTTTTTACTTAGCCATTAATTTGTTTTTAAGGTGTTCCTCATAATTACTTGTCTTAACCATCTCATTTTAAAAATTTCAAAGACTGAAAACAGACTAACCATTGCGAACTCAAACACATGGTGCCACAAACTATAACAAATTTTCTGTAGTATATTGGATGATATAAATACTTTCAAACTAACATGCATCATTTGTTTGTTCTTCAGAAGGTATATTGCACAAAAAAAATTTCTAAGTACACAATATCGATATGAACTGTGTGTTCACATTCATCTATCAGCTGAGATCATCATCATTATTATTACTACCATAATAGCTCACCCATAAGGGCATGCCCTTATGGTGGGTGCCCGCCCTTATGAGTGAAATGAACTCTTGAGTGACAGGCAACATTCTAGCCATAGGGTGGGTTCTTCTCTGAATACTAGCTACATAAAAGAATTGAATGAGGAGAAAGAATGCAGAAAAAAAATTGACAACACCAAAAAAATCTTAGCTGATAACACTCAGATTTTCACTTGCTCTAATTGTGGAAAAAATTGTAGATCAAGAATCAGCCTTTTTTATCACCAAAATATGAAGATTGTGCCTAGTAGATACTGAGATGCATGGAGAACTATAGCATAGCAATATCTACAGTCAACAAACTTCAAATTCTAAAACTGCAGCAAATTTTTTTCACATAGTTGATAAATGAATCATAAAATATGGATCAAGAACTCAATAGACCAGTCTGAAAAATTCTTCTCTCTAACCAGCACAGAGCAGCTTATTTGCACGATAGTCATCATCATCAAATGTGGCTATACTGGGTGCTTCCTAATTCTAGATGTATCTGGTGCTTTTTTTTTTGTTAGTGCAAATAAATGCTTTCAAAACCACCTCTGACAGTAAAACTCCTTAGCCATTTGATATGGCCTTTAAGATTAATCTTACATTTAAAGGATGAATTTTAAAAAAATACTAACTAGAATAATTTATTTTCAGGAATGCAACTCAAGCAACTACAAGCAGCTGCACTGGATCTAATATTTCAGACTTAAAGACTTTGTGGAAAAAAAACGTTTTAAGCTATTATCCATTCAAATAATCAAATGATGTTTAGATTTAACTTTAAAAAAGAATCAGTTAACTAAACCTATTTATTAAATATAAATTAAATTGCAAATTCATATAACAAAAAATACTTACACAAATTTGTAAATTATTAGCCCACAATATTCTATTTTATGTACTATAACCTCATTGGATCACCATCTAAAAATTGACGTCTAAGCTTGATATAGATCAAAGATGAAATCTCACACACACTCTCTCTCTCTCTCCAGTAACTGATAAAACTACCTCCCCCCCATATCAAGTAGCTGAGTTTCAGTCACTTCTGTTTTAGTTTAAGATATAGCCCAAGCAGTTTAGAGCCAATGTATAAGAGCCTCTCAGAGCTAGTGAGTTTTCTTTAATCATCATAAAACTAGAGAAAAAATTATTTCATAAAAATGTACAACTCCACAATATTCAGTTTTAAAAAAAAATTTTTTTTTTTTAAATTTCTTATGTAATGTCTCTTGCCAACACAAAGATTAAACATTTTCAAATACCTTAGTTGTGGCTTTGGGGTGGAAATAATGCTAAGTGTGTCTAGTTCAGGTCCACTGTCACTCAGGTCATCTAAGTCAACCAGCAAGTCATCTATATCAGGCGGGTTGTTGTCAGGGTCAACAAGTTCATGGTCAGCCTCAGAATCTAGAGCCTGTAAAAGTAGAAATTATACCAAGTAATAAATTAATACTGCCTGCAGCTACAGCACCAATTTTTTTTATTTTTTTTATTCTTGACATCAAGATTAAGAGTTAAAATGCATGGTTCCCAAAATTTAGATTTACAAAAATATTTATACAGCACTTATTATTATTACATTTTTTGCTACTGCCCAATAGGTACTTGGAAAGACGTGTCATTTTAGGGTAATTAACTATAAGATGGCCACTTTTCTAAACGACACTTGTGGCTGGCTGTTAAAGACTTGTTTTCAGGTGAGCTATGAAACCTATACCTACATCACTGCAATTTTTTTTGTTTTTAATTTCAATTTATTCACAAATTCATTTGGATAAAGAACATAAATTAATCAGTTTTTATTCTATTCTTTTTCTTCATAAAATGCTGGCAGCTACTACAATTAGATGCTATTGTAAAGTCTGCATAACGACTATCACCTTTAAAGGTCCGACTCCAATTTTATTTTTGTATGTGACCCTGTAAAAATGGACACAATCTTGAAATAAAAATTAAATACAAATGCAGAAGCTATGGCATAAAAATATGAAATTAAATATCTATTATATTATTCTGAAGTTGCTACTATTTGTTGTTGTACAATGTTTCTATTTTTTTTACTTTATCCTCAAGTCAGATATCTGACTCAGTCATTAATGGTCACAGCCAGAAACCTCGTGGTGAGTGTCAATCAGAATTCTAGTGAAATATTACTATTATTTAGATCGTCAATAAATTTTCTAACCACCAAACAATGTTTTGTATATTAAATAAACACTCCTGTGGTGGATTTCTGTAGGTAGTAGGTTGATTTCTTAACGAAAAATAAAAGCGTTTTACCATCTACCTGTTGGTCAGGATTCTCACCAGCTTTAGGCTGTTTTTGAAGATGTATGATGCCGCCTTTAATTCTGCCACTGTGAATGTTTCGAACAATGGCAGTAAATATAAATTTTAGTTTTCCTCAAACATCAATAAAATTTTTTTAAAATTTCATCATTACACTGATAATACAGGTAAAAAAAAAAAAAAAAATTATTATATAGCCAGCTGGCTGGCTTACTAAAGCACCAAAAAAAAATCAGCTCACCTCTTCCGATACTTTAAATCTTCTCAACAAGGCGATGAATTTTTGCTTGAAATTCCGTTGCTGAAAAAATTAACAGGATCAGACTGGATGTACTGAGATGACTTCAGTTTAACATAAACTAATAAGAAACCAAATACCAGCAATTAATTCTCAATGTCTCAAGTTGGTACTAAAAAAATTAATTAAATAATGTATACAGTATTTCCATTTCAAACTGAAAAAGAAATATTGAATAGTTATTTTAAAAAGAGAGAGGATAGGATTGGAATTTTCTGACAAAGTAAAATATTTCAGCAAATTAAATAGAAAAATATATAGAAAAGGTAACAAGATTAATTTTTTTTTTTACAGCAAAAAAACCCCAAAAACCATTCAAATGACATTATGCTTAGAACTTTTAGAACCTTTGCAATGCTGAAGATATAAGGCAAATAAAATCTAACACTTAGCAATCATTTTAACTTCAGTTTTGATGAAGCAGGTGTATGCAAGCTCAGATCAACAAAAGGACTGATTTCACTCAGGAACAGTAGTGTTACATGATTTTAGCTAGAAAAACATGATACTATAGCTGTTGAGAGAAACCTAGCATTAAAAAAAGACTCTCTGCAGCAAGCAGCCCGAAGTTTCTTTATACCAAGCAGACTGTCATAGTTATTGTTCTACCACTAACAGAACGGGTTTATCTGAATGAGCATGTTATTAGTAAAAAGACATTAGTCCAATACATCCACAGCATATAGCAGTGTCAATGACTACGGAAGCATCATATCTAATCAATGGCTGAATTTAATTTTTTAAGACTACCAAACAAGTATCATCCAGGTACACCAACAGACTGACTGACTTGGGTGCCACATCATATTTGGCAATGGCTGCTATTTCTCATTAATAATTAATAACACCTGTGCTCTCTCAGACTTCTGCATGGGAGACTCCACATGGGCTCAAATGTCCAAAAAAATGGTGGAAACAGAGTGAGGCATTTTTAAGTCACACCTGCAACAGGAAAACAAATACTAGTAGCACACCTGTTTAGCTGTGAGCATGCCCAAAGGAAACCCATACAAATACACTGGCACAGAAGAGCAAAAATAGAATTTGGTGATCTCCCATGGCATGGAGTCAGATGTTAACTACATTAAAACCTAGGCTCTCAGCTGTGGCAGGCCAGTGCACCACATCATCCACTGAACCAAAATGGCTAAGTCACTTAGAAATGGCCAAGGTAAAAAAGACAGGTTAATTAGAATAACTGTTTATTTGCCAAGTCAATTTCTGTACCATTTCTGTAAGGTAAAAAGTGTGGATTTCCCTAACACACATGAAATCCAAAGTATCCACCAATTTACAGTCTGTTGTTGCACTTGCGGGGAGGATGGATGAATTCTTCATTGGTGCTGAAAACCAGAGGACTTGCTCAAAATAAGTGAAGATATATATTTATTTTATTTACAGAATCAGGAAATAAACCCTCAAGGCAATAGAAGCTAACTTACAATAAATGTAAAGGTTTGAAGGAATGCCAACTGTTTATAAAAAAATCCAAGGTTTTAATGTTCCATGTGGAGAATGTAGTAAATTGTGTTACATACTCTTCTAAACTGTTATAATCAATCAGGATGTAAATACACATATGTACAGTAAAGTCTCACTTAACACGAATTCGCTTTACATGGCGATGTTTCATTATAACACGATCCTGCCTTGAGACAAAGTAGTTCACAAGAGGGACAGTGTTTAATATTCTTCCGAGATAGCTAGTGAACCATCACTTACCAAATTGTTTTTACCCCTTAATAACAATGGGGCCACAAAAGAAAAAGTGAGGGTATTAATGCTTCAGCAACAAAAATGAAATGAAAAAGTCACTCTTTGGAAGTAAAATTAAAAGTCATCAAGCAATTTGAGAAGGGTGAAAGACTAATGGATATTTCACGTGTGATGGGGTTGAACGAAGCAACATGGTGGACTATCCAGTCAAATGCAGATAAGATAAAAGCCAGTGGTCTGCGTGCTACATCAGTGAGTGCCACCAAAATCAGCTGTAGTTGGCCTGACATTATGGAAATGCTTTTGGGTGCTTGGATTGAGCATGAAACAAAGCAAAACATTCTTTTAAATCCACATATTATAAAGTGCAAGTGCAAAGCATTGAGTTCGCATGAACCATTGAAGAAAGATGAAAGTGAAAGTGATGTGAAACCTTTCCATGCAAGTCAGGGATGTTTTTTCCATTTTAAGCAGCAGTTTAATCTACACAATATAAAAGTGATGGGAGAAGCAGCCATGGCCAAAAGCTTCCATAGTTTGCTGGTACAAACTATAGTTGGTGATGGTGGTTAAAGCCCTAAGCAGGTGGTCAATGTAGATGAAACAGGATTATATTGGAAGATGCCAAACATAGCTCATATTTCCCAAGACAAAAAAAAAAATGCTCCGGTTTTTAAAGCTGTGAAAGATCGATGCACTCTTCTATTCAGAGGTAATGCACAAGGAGACTTAAAACTTAAACCCTTAATGGCATATCATGCCTGGACCCCTAGAGCTTATGATACTTAATTACGTTACTCTTCATTTCTTTCTCTCTCTCTTCTCATCCACTGGCACGCATCACTATCCATTTACGTGTATTCTTATTGGAAATTATATTTCACTTAACACAATTTCACTGAACATGGTGTTTTTTTAAGCACAGATTAATCGTGTTAAGTGAGACTTTACTGTATATCATTTTTTTGGTTCCACAAAGCATTCAGAATAAATAACAAAGCAAATAAAAAAAAATATAAATAAATTAAGAACATTGAAGTAATTTCTACTTTTTCTATTTTCCACAAGTTTAGAAATCCTGAGTAACACCATTCATTGTGTTTATTCTGGATCTTTTGGCTTCCAATTATTAACAAATTAAACTCTTTTCAAAATTTAACAAAGCCAATGGTAAATTTTAAAAAAATGAAAGTGTCATGCGTTTGTTGTACTTGATTCAAGTTTAGTGTAGGATAAAATATCTATTTAAGAGATACTGTTATTTCCAGATAAATCTAGATTTAAAAAAAAAAGTACTTCTATAATTATTATAAAACAGCTCAACTAAATCCAGACAGTTTAAAAAAACGAAACTGTTAATCGAACACTAAGGTCTATTAATAAACAGACTTAATTTTCTCACTAACTAGAAACTTTTCTAATAACTTACCTTAATTTCAGTACATTTAAACTTATAGCTTACCTTGTTTGGAGTCATCTTGACAGAGATGCATGTAGCATACATATAAATTCTGATACTGGTGCAACTTTTTCTACTCTTACTCCAAAACAACCAAAAATAATACAATGGTAGTTTCTCCAGGATCTTTAATAATATTTAATTTGTTGTTTCTTAAATGAATTTAATCAATTTTGATCGGTAATTTTTATATTGAAACCAAATCACCATCATCATTAATGTGCCATGACTGAATTTGTACACACATTACCTGAAAATCCATAATTTTTCTAGAAGCTAAAGTCAGCACCAACCCTAAAGCATTACCATCCAAATATTTTAAGAGTAAATAAAACAGCAAATCATTTTTAAAAAATAATAAAAACTAAACTTTATAACATAGAATGCCAGCATATTATATCTTGTACCATACTTTGATTTCTCGTTGTTGTCAGACTTAACAATTTTTAGTTTAAAAGGTAATAAGCATATTAAGTTAATTAGAAACTTAGTTACAATAATACAAGTTTTACATAAAACATACACAACTAAAATCATCAATTAAAGAAATTGGAATACTCTTCAAACAAAACATTACTAATTTAGCAAAACTATTTTCTTATTTTCCGAATCCTACAAAATGCTCTCTTTTCAAGTTGCACTCCCAAACAACAATTTTTTTTTTTGAATAAATTAAAATTTTTTGTTAAAGTAAAGTTTCAATAAATTAAGCAATCTGCCATAACCACTGATCTGGTGTGTGGAAATAATGCAGCTACAAACAACCAATTTTTATTCATTTCTTCTTTATGTTGCAACTTTGTAAATCCATTATGCAAATGGACTTTGGTTGGTTTCTTTTAAAAATGGTGGTTTTAACGTTTAGATCTGACACCTAAATTCCATTCATTCATTATTATTATTTTAAAAACCTAGAAAAGCTCAATTAAATTGAATTTTTTTGAAGTAGTTAATGTTTGCTTTGCTGTTTTTTTTTAATGCTTTTCATTAGAGTTAATTGATAAGTGCCACAATATAATCCTCCTGAAAGATATATGAATGCCTATTTCCTGCATCTGCGAAGTAATTAGCAATATAGAAAAGAACACATACATAAGTAAATATTACTTTTGATTTGTAATTTTTAAAGATCAGACTCTCCTTTAAAAAAAAAAAAAATGGAAAAGGACTAAATACACTTTTGTGGTTATGGCATTTTTCTGTTGCGATCCTAATCTGGGCCAAGTTTTTAAATAGATATTAAACGATCTTTATTGTTGTTACCAGGGTTTCTTTTGTTTATAACGTGAAGTTCCATATGCTAAATTTCTAATAATAATTTGTCAGAATGAAATGTAATGAGTTTTTATCAAAACAGCATTATAGCATCGGGTTATTTCTTGAAAAAAGAACCTTCAAAAATAGTATGCATGTTGTTGCTTTTACAATATTTAGTTTGAAGAAAACAGCAAATAAAGAAAAGTGAGTAAAATTCTTCACATTATAACTTGGCTGAGCCACCTTTTTCAGCATGGCACAGATCCTCCTCTACCCTTTTTGTCACCAAATCAAAAAGATTTTGTGTGGTGGTCAGGTCCGGGATTCCTTATATCTATGAGAGAACTAGCTTTTAATTCCATCTTATTGGTTGTGTATGAATGGATTTCCTACAGCTGCTTGATTAGATTCATATCAGAGCTTTGGCATACCCAGGATAAAAAAAAGACATTTCTCTTTGGTCACACAAAGTGGGTGGTATGTAGCACCATCTTCCAAAATAATATGAGCATCAAATCTGTCTTGTTAGTTAAATGGCAGTAGATCTGCCATGATTTAGAGATTCTTTGACAAATGTCAATTGTCTTTTTTACCATGAGATGATTATAACCCATATCATGACACTGCCTCTCTCCATACTTCATTGAAAGCTAAACACATTGGGGTTGAAGGTCTTTGTTGTGGCTTCCCCAAACCCAGATGTCACCTCCATATGCAAAATGCTAAAACCTGAATTCATTGTAGAAGAGTACCTTAGCCAATATTTGAGTCTTGCCAGAAATGTCATCTTATCAGACCTTTCACAGAAGTTTCAAAATCCTCCATATCCCTCTCTAGCCAAGGCAATGGAGATAGCAAAAGAATGAGTGCAGCAGTGACATTTTATTGTGATATTATTGGCCACAGATCTGAGAAATGTGGAGATCACTAGCAATCCACCAATGAATCTGACCATACTTTAAACAATCTACACCATCACCATGGTTAAACCAAAACATCACAGGATTTGTCCATCTAGAAGTTCAATATGTATATATACACCATAACTTCTAAAATATTTATTAATTTATAGGGTGGCATGATTAATATAGTAGGGCATTGTACATATACTTATCAACAATAGAATACTTATGTACTTTTGTTTAGGTTCAAAAAATTTGATCACAAATAATGAAGTAAACATCTGATATCTTCCAAAAAATAATGCAGTATGGAAACTATCAATTAATGCAAGGATTTTTTTATTATGTTTATTAATTTAAAGAAATATATTACTTTGTCTAAAAACAGTACTTTAAACAGTTTGGGCAGAAATGATATCATACAGTGGTAGTCCAGAATAAGCAAAATCAGATAGCAGGTTACCAATCTAGAAAGCCTATACAAATTCACAAAATTCATTTACTGATTATAGTAAGCAAAATCCTTATTCAGTTTCATCCTTACTAGGTAAACTTCCTTAACATAAAGAAAAATTATATTTGAAGCAACAAAGAATATTTAGCATAATACTTTTGTTTTAATTAAAAAAATAATAATAATGCAGTGCTCTAATTATTATAGTGATAATAACTATCCATTTAATACAACTAACATAAATCAGATCATCTTAAATTATGATGGAACCCTTCCTAGCCTTGACCACTGGGACAGTTGTAGGTGGACTATTTGTGGTAAAACAGCATCTAAATTAAGTGCCTGATAATAAATCCTGAAATAGAATTAGTAGCTTTAAAATATATACTGGCACTTATGATGATTGTAGACTCACCAATAAAATATATGACAAAATAAGTTAAGTTGTAACTATGACTACAGATTTCATTCATGGAAATTTATTTGCTCTAATTTTCAGTCTACAATTGTTTTCCAAGCATATATATTAACAAAATACAAAAAAAGTAAATGTCTATAAATATAATATAGGTTTAAAGAAACAAAACAAAACAAAAAAGTTACACCAAATACATCTTTTATAAAGAGTTTTTTAAATTATAATTTGTATGACATATTCAATGAAGGAAACAACAAGCAGGATCATAACTACTTATTTATCTTTAAATGTAAGGGAAAATTATCCAAGCTAAGGAGATCTGTATGCCAAAGACTGGTCAGCATTTAAAATGTAATTATCTTAGCTAAGCAAAAATAAACACTCCCAACACACAATAAAATGAAGTACAACTATAAATGTAACATTTTAATTTCATACATTATAATTTTTTTGTACTAAAAAATGGACTTAAAAAAAAATCTACATATTAAAAACTAAAATGCTCAGATTTTGTAATGTTCAATAGTGACACATGTGTATTCTTCCTTGTTAAGAATGGCAATGGCTTTACATCTGCCTGCTTTAAAAGAATATTAGCCATGTTTGTTATGCTTCATTATTTGTAAATAATTTTTCTTATGGAGAGATTT
Source organism: Nautilus pompilius (assembly GCA_018389105.1). Lineage (NCBI taxonomy): Eukaryota > Metazoa > Mollusca > Cephalopoda > Nautilida > Nautilidae > Nautilus > Nautilus pompilius. The sequence goes on from JACATO010002222.1 coordinate 795,619, forward strand.
GATTGTTTTTAGTATTACATTTCAAATTTCTGTTAAATGATTTTCAAAATGAATGCTGAAGCTTAAACAGCAAGACAAAAAATTGTGTGCACTAAGCTGAATGGTATAAAAAGGAAGGACACTAACAACTATTTTTTTCAAATGGCCACCATTCGTACCATTGAGAGTACTACTAGTACTGTGTATTATGATTAACTTTAATTAATCTATTAATTTATCATTTTAGAAGGAAAGATCAGCTGTTAAAACAGAATTTAAATGCTCACTACACAGTCATCTTAAATTTCTATTGTGTCAATGCCCCCCATCCCCTTTTTTTTTAATACATTTTTTTAAAAACTTTAGACTATACAGAAGTTTCCACATTTAAGTCTCTAATCAATTCTAACTTCCCACCACTAATAATGCCATAGGAAAACGGGTTTTAAAAAGCTATGCCTGCAAATAATCTAAGACCAGGAAATGGCATTGTGGGCATAATTACTTTTCTTCTTTTCCTAAAAGATTTGAGCAAATAATTTCCAGAAGTTTAAAAGATAACCAGTTCTTTCCCATTAAATCTAAAAGCTAAGCAAAGAAAATCTCTCAACATTTTAAATTTAATTTCATTTTTTTGGTCCAAATTAAAATCTTCATAAATCTGACAAAAACAACAACAAAGCACTTTCTTCTTCTACTGGAAGGCAGCTACAAATTTAACATGCACTCAGTTACCCTCTCCCATTATTTTCTCCTTGGGTATTTCAGAGGGGAAAAGGTTGATTCTCTCTTTTAAACTAAATAATAATAATAAAAATTTTTAATTTCTATTTTTTAATTAAAAAAAACAGCATCAAATAAAAGTAAAGGAATACATATATATATCAGACCAAGGACCAACTCAGTGAGTCAAATTAATAATAAAAACAAACAAAGAAATAGAACAAGTAGTATTACCAGTCTAATGGATAAAATGGGAATCAGAGGCTAAACTTAGATAAAGCCCTCTTGAAAATGAAATAGTAGTTGACTACAATTAGAAGTCAGTGTCCGTCAAGGGGAGATCACAACTAAAAATGAACAATAAACTGACTTTTCTGAGACTTTGACAAACGATTATGCCAACAGAAATTTGCTAATTCTTGAAGGAAATTTCATACATTTTCTTGTTACATTTTTACCATGAACTAAGTCCTAGAAGAGTACTAAAAACATTGGGATCTAAATTAAGAATTAGTTTTCATTCCTAAACTTCCAAACACAAAATTAGATGCACCAGATTTATTGCCATTCCTTGAAATGATTTTAGTGTAAAGTAAGCAATTTGACAGTTTACTGACAGCATGAATAAAAGTTCGAAAATCAGAAACAGATTTTGTTGATAGAAACAAAGGGAATAAAGAGATTTGCAAGGAAAATCTACATTTAACCAGGTAATGCAAATCAAAACAAAAAGACAGACAACAATACAGAAATGGATATATTATTCATAAAACTTAAAATTTGAATTTATTAGTATGGATAAAAAAATTTAATTATCAAACATCTAATTTTTTTCTTTTGGCTGACCTTTGAAAAGCTTTCTTATGCATTTTTTAATTCTTTTCTATGGCTCTTTAGAAAACAATCTTTGTTAAATTTAATTCTTGACTTGCTGAACAAACAGAAAAAGACTAGAGAAAGCTTACATATAATTTTAAAATAATGATAATACATTACAGAAGGAAAATTTACTTTTTAAAAACATTAATCTCCAGTGATAAACTTCATTTGCATGTGAGTGACATACATAACAAAAGCAAAATGAATTCTATATTGGCAAATTAACAGATCCTCCTATACTGCATGCTATTATGATGTTAGTTGCAATGCATACATTTCTTATGCCATACATCAATTTTTAAATTTTTTGTTACAAATATGCAGGAAAGGAATCATTGTGTGCTTAATAACATCCAGGGTGGTCAGAACTATAAGTGAAACAAACATGCTGCAAAGACAAGTGTGTGAAAACTAGAAATCAATCAAGCACAAAACCTAAGCCACAACAGCATGGTGGTGTGAAGGGCACACATGCAAAAATAAATGTTCACAAGTTGGTCAGGTTTTGCTAAAGTACTGACAGGAAATGAGGTGGTATGTAAGTACAAAGGGGCATCAAGCCACATTCAATAATAGCAAAATGTTGTCTATGTTGTATTTAATTCATTGCAACATAGAAATAAATGAGTGCACAATTTATGAAATTACCAATATGTTACTTGCTCTTGAATTCCTATGGAATTTGGTCTGAAATCCAGTTAAACAGGAAGCTATAAGTTACAAGGAAATATTACAGAACAGGAACAAGCACACATTTAGTATGAAGTAAACAACTTTCAGAAAAATAGGTAACTCTCAAGTATACAATCACACAAAGATGATATTAAAATAAACGAGCCCTAAATAATTATATGAAACCACTTCAGACAAATGTTATTTTATTTACACAAAATACAATATGGTTTCTACATCAGTATCCACTGTAAATGCAGTCTACTGGTGTGTTGAAATAAAGAACTATTAATATAATAAAAGTGCAAATGTACAACAGTGGTTACAACTGAAAAAGTGTTCAGACTGACCACATGCACTGTGATATCTGACAAACAAAAACTTATGGACGAGCTTATTCAAAAATTTCTTTAGAGTTTATTCAGGCATTTCCACAAAGTAATTATATATTGTAAATAAAATCACAGGTTTACATGAAAAGCAGTTTTTCCTGTAATTAATTAAAGCACATTACTTTCAGTACAATCCTCAGTATATTTCAGTCATGTATAAAATCACCTTTTGGGTTAACTGGTGAGTTTCATGTGTAAATTAAACTAATACACTGTAGATTTGATCACTGATAAAAAACAAAAAACAAAAATAAACTTATCAACCAGTAACTCTACCAGACTCCTGTCTTACAAAGTACTTTAGAAATGTTACACACACACACACACTAATATATATATATAGAAAGAGAAAGAGATGGAAAGAGAGAGATAATATCAAAGCAATGAGTTTGATTTTGAGATCAAGCAAAACAGAATTTCAATCAATCCAAATATTACAACAATAAATGGTTTCAAAATGGTGCTGGATGTACATGTTTTGAATGTGTATCTTATCCGGTGTTTACATTAAGTAGTAATAATCTTCTAATTTATTTTTAGAGTGCAAACTCTTTAACCACAAACTACACTTTTCATTAGGGTGTTTAATGGCTGGTTGAATGCTGGCCATATCAACTGACTGACAGTTTTGTGGTTAACAATAGAGACAGGGGTTTCCCCTGCCAGACTTGGAGCTTTGTCCCATGGCTACATGTTATTTTTAGAACCATCTCTCTAATGACCATCAGCATCATGACTTATTTTCATTTTTCTGTACTTTTAGTTATTTATTAATCTAACTCAGATTCTTACAATACAACTAACTTGCTGCAAATGAATGATATTCCTTTATAGTCAGTACATCATTTATAAATCTTCAGAATCAAGATAGTAAAGTGAAGTTCTGAAAAATTGTGATAACCTGTCAATAAGCATGTCAATGTATAAAATAGTGTTTTTAACCTGTAAATCTAGGATTCCTTTTATCAATACCCAGCACTAACTATAATACACAATAGTCTAGGCAGTGCTAATATTAGTCAAACTCTCATTAAATCTAAGCAAAAAATCATCAAATTAAACATTAAACAAAATTTCAGTACAATTGTAGTAAAGTCTTACCATCCATACATATTAAAATATTAAAAAATGCTGCAATTTAAATTTTAAAATAAACAAAAAGTAACATATTAATATCGTAATAAACATTATAATTGTAATATTGTTTAACAATGTATTATTATATTTTAATTTTTTAATATTGGGTACAAAAAAATTATAATCATTTTGTCTATTCAAACTGTACATGACATTTAAAAAAAAATATTTATACCGGCTTCTGCTTTTTCTACAGACAGAATATCAATAACATTAATTACCAACTGGAAAAGATTGTAAACCATTAGCAATTAAAAAGTGAACTGTACTTGCTGTTCTTCTCCCAAACTTTAGTTTGTGATGGTACATTTAAAAAAAATAATAATTCAAGCATGCGAAACTAAATATTTCCCTGACAGTTTTAAAATAACATCTAAATAAATTCAGATGATTACTATTCCTATAGCCTGAAACACTGCTAATACAAGACTTCACCCTCTCCCCAATCATTTCAACATTCTGCATAATATATTTTATAATATTTTCACTATTGGAAATATTTGAAAACCAATCTTTCGTTTCTCTTTTAAAAAGAATTTTATATCAAAATGAAGCTGAGCGATTTTATTTTATTATTTAAATGTCATTCCAGTTTTAAATCTTTTTAGATCACTGGCCACAAAACCACTTATAATTCAGTATACATACAGTACATACTTGTATATAACATAGAGTTACTTCAGGGTTTTTTGCCATATTATTTGTAACATAGCCAGCTAATAAACTCTCATGGTGGCTCATTAAGTGAAACATAGTTGGTTAAAGAAAAAAAATAATCAGCAAAACAACTTAGCAAAGGTTGGGTTGTAGATTCTAGACCAGTGTCAACTCCTGTGTTTAGTTCTACAGAAAATCAACACGAATATTTGCATAAGAACAGAATTATCCCCCATAATGGTCACAGAAAATGGTCACAAAAACAGTGGTAATATATATATATATATCAATTTAAAAATAATATTGATGGCCATCAGGGTAGAGAGAAGGGAGGGAGTCCATTGAATAAGCCACAATGATTTCTGTCTTCTTGTAACTACTAAACTCAGGATTAAAAACTAGTTCTATTATTAATAATGTGATGTTCGGAAAAACCAAGTAACTTTCATGGATCTATAAATAAATAGCATCATCATCAAAAACTTTTCTTTCTCATCTAGCATTATCACTTTACGAGTCAGCAATTAGGTAAATTCTGCTTTTCTTTAATGCAGCACAGAGATAGATAGATTACTATATTATTTGAAAAAAATCCTGAAACCTAAGCTGACCCTAAAGCAAGCTGTTTTTGTAGCTAGCTGATAAGGTCAGTTGTAGAGAAATGGTGTGAAAAACTTGACCTGGCAAAATGGCCAATATGAACAAATCTCTTCCAAATGAGTTAATGACATAAATATCTGAGAGATTAAAGATTAGCATGCTTATTATATAAAGGAATTTTTTTCTGTCTAAACTTTGTTAAAAACCATTAATTGGCTAGCTATTCAATATATCAACTATGAAAAATTGTTTAACAGTGATAGATGCATTTTTACTTGTTTTCCTTCCTCTGTAATTGTACTACAGAGTTAATTTCAGTTCAAGTTATCCAATTTCAACCTTTTATATATCTATGGACATAGTAGTATGACAGTTCAAATGAACCAACCCCCCCCCCAAAAAACAATAATTGAGCTATTGTTAGCTTAGTTGCTTTCCCTTTAAATATCACACTTTCATATTCTCAGATTTTGATACCTTTATTTTTACATGGCAGGCAGAGTTAGGAAAAGTGGCATTAGATAATTAAATAGGGATCTCTTTGCAAATGCTTTTGATTTATTATTCAGCCATCACTAGTGAATGTTTAATATTTTGGACTTATCTTAGCAGTAGTGAAGCCCAATCTATCTGGAGCCATTTTTAGTAGCTGAAGTATTCCAAACTGAAGCAAAAACAAAGAATATGCTGTGGCAAAGCTTACTGATTTCCAGCAAAGCAAGTCAAACCACCATGATCACACACAAATACTGCATGTTTTCCTCAACAGTAGTAACATGTTTTTCTTCAAAGATAAAAGATGTGAATATTTCAAGGTTTAGTACATACAATGAAAAGGTAAAATATTTCTTTATTTTTAGCTGACCAATATGCTCTTTGGAATAAGATAGCACTAAGTGAAAGAATGAATTTTACATTAGTTTTCAAAAATGCCTTCCATTTTCATTATTCTTTTTGTACATGTCTATTAATAAAGAAATTACTGATTAATTAAGATGGTATAGATTTTTTTTTTTTTGACAGTACAAAACAGATAATTTAGATAGGAGAACCATAATGAACAAATGAACATTTTTTTTTGGTTGAATATTCATTAATGTGTAGCATGCTTTACCAAAACATGACTGCATAATATAAATTGGTCAATATCAGATTACTTCCTAAGTGTTGTGTTTTCAGGAGACAGTTGGTCAGGGAGTGTTGACTTTACTGTAAAGCATGTGAACAAGTGGAAAAACTGTGGAAGGAGGTTAAGATTATGGAATTGAATTTTATATTTAAGAAAATATACAACTGTATTAATCTGATCGCCATGTTCCTGTTTCCAATGAATTTGAAGCAATTAGCATTAGTTAACCAGATATGCTGAAGTTGAGCTCAATGTCAACTTCCTAAAAAAATTATACAAATAATCTGTGAAAATTTAACAAAAACAAATTAAAAGCACTTTACAAACAAATATTATAATTTTACTCTTCAATCTTTATCATAAAACATTTCAAAAAATAAACTTCAACATTCAGAAACAGTATTCTATAACCATTATTGATTGTAGCAGTTAAGCATAGAATGAACATAACTGCATACAGAGAAAAGTTCATTCTTAGTAAAATCATAGAATTTTCATTGTCTATCTTGATAATAGTTAATTTTCATTTAGTTAGTAACAAAATCAGAGACAAATAAAGCATTTGTTTTTTATCCAGAGGTTGCATGATGAAATTATAAATGCATCATTTGCTGACTGCAGAAAAATTGGAATTACTCTTAGATGAAATTCACAAAAAATTGCTTTAATATTTCAGAAGATCCATAAGAAATTAAGTCAATACATTTAAGCAGAAATGGGGTTACACGTACAGAATGTTCCCAGCTGGGTAAGACACCACACAGATGTGACATTATCACATTTTTAGTTTCTCTGTTTACACTATTTACTTTTATTTTTAATAATTTAAAAAAAAAAAATTCAACCATTTTACAATTTGATCCAAATGTACATGTTGCCTTTATTTGTCATACTTTTTAGGGATTAGGTCAGCAACAATAAAAGTCTTAGCATACAGACAAGATGTTATTTGTGTAAGATTGTACATTAAGAAACAAGTCAGTTGCAGTATATACAGCAGTCAGTATTAAGCAAATTTTGTTATTAAATTCAAATTTCAAAAATGAATGCAACTATTGCCAACATTTCTTATAAAAGACCATGATTCCACCCTTATTTGTTTTTAAATCAATCCCTTATTTTTTGTGTGTGTGAAGATAAGACTGTATGCATGGCCTGCAACAGTCCAGTACCAAGATGGAATGAATTATCATTGCCAATACTTTGTCAATACATTATATAACATTTCTTTTTAAGAATCCTCTCTAAAGAAATTTTTAAAGAAAATAGATCTTTCATAATAATCAGAATGTAGATAAAGCACTATGAAAGATGCTACTTGCAAACAGAATTATCAATAGCAAACAATGTGGTTCAGGTGCCCTGGCCTATAAGATATTGAGATTTAATTTGGCCAGGTTGTTTTTTTTTCATTACTTTTTTATTTTCAATTTGTAAGCAAGCAAACAACTGAATATCTATATATATCTATAATTAATTTAACAATTAGTTTAAAAACTTGATTGAAATCAAAGACTTTTTTTTTAAAAAAAATTTTTAAAAATTAATTTTGGGAGGAGGTCACTTCAGAATAGCATCAATCAGAATAAAATTTTGTTTCAAAATAAGTAAAACAGAAAATTCTAAAAATCCTCACCAGTAGCTTCCTATTAATAACAAAAATAGCAAAGGAAAGTCATTTTAAATGTAAGAAACTTTTAGTTCTACTGTATACATAACATTCAAATTAACAGTGGGGAATTAAAATCATTTCTTCTTAGCCCTTACAGAAATTAAACCCTGGTTGGCTAGTCACCCTGGCAACTCTCCTGTTATTGTTGAGATCCTTGTTGACCTAATCCAATTACCTAGGTTAGAAACCAAGTTGGTGGAGGGAAATGGTACACTACAGGAAGAAAAAAACCTGGAAATGCAAACTATTTTATGCCAAACAAACCCAATCCAACAAAAGAACCAAAAACTTTCTAATTAGAGGAAACAAACTAAAATATCCAAATCCGCTGAGATATAGACCAAAGCTGTCATCAAGATCAGCAACATATATCCCATCACAGCATAAAGAAAATTTAAAATTTCTTTTAGATCGGAATTCAAAAAATAATTTTAGGTGAGCAGATTTGACAAATGGAACAACATACCATAATCTACATAGTGCCCACTTGTTTCCAAGGTTATATGGAATTATTTTTAAGTTTTCAATAACAAGAGAGACCAAAAATAGTCACCCCCTGCCTAGTTTATGCTCTGACTAAAAAAGCACCATGTCTTTATATCACGAAATTAGCAAAGATTATCTATGAATAATTGCGTCTGAATAAAGAAATAATAAATTTAGAAATGAAAATAAAGTTAAACTTTCTGCTTCAAAAAATATTGTTTTTATGCAATGTTAGTGTACTTATAAGAAGAAAACAAAAGATGCAGCATAAATATGATTACCCTAGAAAAAAGAAAATCTAAAGTCACTTGGACCTTATTTTTGTTAAACATTTAAACATTTTATATAGAATCTAAATACACATATATATCAACTTAATTATGATTTCTAAACATTCAAATAAACAGATCAACAGAGAAAAAAATGTTAAACTATAAGAAATTCATAAAAACTTAAGATTAAAAGTATTTTCTTTTTCTTTTTGTGTTTTAATTTGAACATCTTGGTGTTTTCACATTAAGAAATTTTCTTTTTAGATATCTTAAATGCAGTTTAAATAAGTTTTAATGTGAAATTTTATATAACCTTGATTGACTACATAGGTAAAAATGTTAAAACCAAATACTATATATCTGAATTATACATTTAAAAAAACTAAGAGAGACCAAGTAATGAGCTCAGAAACATGTATGCTGCATTTTCTCTGGTGGATGAGTGAGTGAGCAGGACAGGTTTAAGGAATAACTAGCTGCCATACTTCAACAAAAGTTTACAAAAAATTCTACAAACTATCCACAGTATACATTAACACTAAATCTTTTTCTGTACAGCTCTACTTTTGTTTAGAGGCCCACACTGCTTTAGAAAGAAAAAGAAAATGATTTGTAACAAACAGCAGGTGGATCAAGGTACAGAATTAGTCAATCTGAGGGAAGTGAGTTCATCATCATTTTTTTAAAAATCTCTCTGCAGTTAAAAATGACAAAAATATCAATCTGCACAATAGTAAAAATTGAAAACTTTGTTTTAACAAATGTTAATGGAAAAAAAAAAGTATTTCTTTTTCTTATCTGTCAGAAATAACAAAATGGCAGTGAATAACTGGCAAAGGTAATGCTCTTTATGAAGGAACAAAATCAAAAACCAGTCTGCTATTAAGTTAGTTATCGTCTGCCATTTCCTTAATTAAGCCTAATAAATGACGATTAATTTAAAATGACATTTCAGAATGGCTAAATACATAATTAACAGCCAAAATAACATTTTGAGAAATATTTTAAAACATTTTAAATCACCATTATGACAATTAGAGCAGGAAATACAGCTTTTACTTCTTTTTTTTAAAAGAAATTCAATAGTATTTGTAGAGCAGTCTAGTTAATTAACAGAAACAACTCTATAATTAATATACATATAGTTGGTGAGAACTTTAAAGGAGATCTTTGATCACAAGTATCAAGTGTACACCAGTCAGTATGCAGCAGTTTATCTGATAAACACTTCTTTTTAAGTCAGAAATCTGAACTTCAGTTATAATATTGTACAATGTTTATTGGGAAGATTGTTCATGGTATGAGATTTTAACAAGCTCACTTATTTGTGTTTCATCATTTTACTTTGTCAAGCCAAGATGACATCTTATCTCCTTCAAATCTCCTGGCAGCTTACAGTTGGTGGGTACTGTAGGCCTTCACAAGGGACAGACAGAGCTAAAACTGTCACTATGCAATGATTAATGATTATATTCACCCATCAAAATCATTTTTAACACATCTAAAAAAAGACCTTTTCATATTAAGTTTATTACATGAGACCGTTATAAAAAGATAAATATGATAGCAAAATAAAAAAAATAAAATATAATTTTTCAGTCACCTTTCTTTATGATAAAATTCCAAAGCAAATATTAGCTCACTTAACAGCAGCATTTTCAATTATCAGACGATTCAACATTTTATCATTATACAGCAGATTGTGAGAGAGATCAGTCTCACTATTTAACATTAAAAGGGAGTATGTTTAGTAGTGGGTCCGGCCACCACCATAAATGTTAATGAGTCATGTATTAGTCAATCTACCAAAATGTACCTACTACACAACTCTTCAGGATTACATTATATTTAGATCTTCCAGTGTTGAATCTAATTCACCCTCTCTGAACAGGTAAGAATAATCAGTGATGAGAATTTTATAGGAAGTTGATCTATTAACAGATAATTACAGGGCACCTGTTTTGATGGTATTTATTAATCACATGATTCATCTCAGATTTCAGGTGACTCACTGAATTAACAAAGTTGACAGTACATGGGAGGAGAAACTGCTGTAATCCCTCAGATAATTAACAAACATGCTGTACTCTGGTTACTGAACTCCATCCATATCTGTACCACAGAACTATTCAACTTTAATGTGCAATGAGTGTCCAGTAACATGAAAAAACAAACGAACAAACAAAAAAAAAACGCAGGGCTGCTTTGCCCAAATCATGCTTATCCCAATAACAGAAAAAGAAAATAGACTGCTCTAAATTTAATATTGTTCCACAATTTATACTTCAGTGCCTGAGTTGATAGTGTGATACATATCAGAAAGGTCAAACAAATACATTCAGTCCGTCCTATTAAACCATAATTTCAGTTAACACTATAGACTGAACAGCAGCAAAGTAAAAAAAAAAATTAAATTTTTAAATTAATCATCAATTCCCTGACAGAGTGAGAATTCAACCAATTTCCATCTGGATGCATCTTCAGGTGTACGGAAATAATATGCAATATTTTTTTTTTTAAAACCAGAATATTAGGAATGTATCTTTACTTCTTATAATACAATACTTGCTAATTTATGAAAAAGCAAAAAAAACATGTAAGTTACTGCAAATATAAAATAAGACCTTAATTATACCAATGTCTCATTATTCAATTCTACCAAAAAATAAAATACTTTTCATAAATTGGAGAAATTATTTTAAAAAGCATTATGCATAAAAAAAATTTTTTTTAAAAGCAATTACAGGTATAGTGATTACTAAATTCCTTATGAGCAATCTGTGTAGCCATAGGTCAGAATGAGTCATTTGCCCATCCAAGCTTATAATTTAAGTAAAAGGACCAAGCTAAAACACGAAAGAGCCATTTAAAAAAAAAAAAAAAAGAACATATACACCTTCACGTGTGTGGCAATCGCTAAACAAAAGCAGATTTAAAAGGAAAGTTTAGCTAATGTACACAAAAAAACAAACCCCACCCTTTGGTAAATTAAGCTAAAACAAACACATTACAGATAAAACAAAAACACACCAAAAAAAAAAGGCAGCTGATGTGCAGATGAATCATCAGTTTAATACCATAAACTAACCTGCAAAATTTCTGAAATTTATTTGTGTGTGTGAAAGCACCTTAATACCAAACATAAACAATGAAATAAAACAAGCAACACAGTAATGAACCCACTAACTGAAAAAATTCTTTTTTTATAATGACAAATGCTTTGTCTACTACTACTGTTTTTTTTAATCATTTTATTCCTACTCCACCTGAAATATTTTATATAATATATTGTGTATACATAAACTTAAAATTGAAAAGATGACAGAAATAATTTAAATCACTTACTCTTGATGTGACAGGACGTATCTGACCTCGACTGGTTTTGCGAGGGCGTGATCTTCCATCCTCCACCAGCATCATCCCTTCACTGTCACTCAGCTCTTCATTTGATGAAGTTTCTTGATCATTAAACTCTTGAACTTCGTCATCATCAGAGTCATTGTCCACATCAGGAGAACGATCTAAGCATCGAGCAGAAAAATTTTAAAAAATGAAGCAACCATTAAATTATAACCCAACATTTTAAAACGTAAGTAAATTTTACAGGTATGCCAAATATATACCGTAGTGGCCTAAACTTGTTTCTTCTCCACTGACCATGTTATGCATCTATGGGTTATTTAATAAAAACAACCAAAGGCCCAAGCGGTAAAAATACATACCTACTACTATGGCCTGATTACCAAAGATCAAAACCCATTAATCATTTCCACTTTGTGCCTACAACAATATAATTTTATCTTCATTACATCTGCTTCTATTGTATGTTGTTGATAAGTTTTCAAACAGAATGCAATCAAATGCTTACTGTACTTTCCATATACATAAATAATTTTCTTTCCAGATATCTTAGTTATTTGAAATAATATACTATCAACATTTTTAGTATTTTGTAGAAAGCCAAAGGCCCTACAGATCAACCATCTAGAGATGCCCCGTTTGGTCACTACTATTAAATCATCAACAATGTTTCTTTTTAAGACAAAGGAAAAACAACTGCAGGTTGGGGTTCCTTTGAACCGCGATTTGTACATTTTACTCTTCTGATACATTAAACTAAACAACAAAGTTGTTGTTTTTGAAATCAGATTCATCAATTTTCAATGGTGTCAGCTACAGTCAAACAGAATAATCGTCAAATCGTAAAACACCACTTTTGTATTAATTAAATTAAATTGATGGTAGTTCAGGTTACACTTTTAATCACCAGAAATTAAGCACTTATTTCATACCAAAACCATGACAAAAAAAAAAAGTTTTATATAACCCTAGAAACAACAAAATCTATCTTCAAATTTTGCTCATATAACTTAGCACTGCACCCAAAAACACTTTTAAATGTCTGCTTTTGAACCCTTTAATTGAGTCCCACATATCGTCATAATTTATCAAGCTGTCCCCCACTGTCATTGTTTGCAAGTATGACTGCAAATAATCTTGCACTAAAATGTTCATTACCAACATGTGACCTTCTCTAAATCAAGTCTACTACATGTACACAGTGCTGCAAGTCTGATGAATCTTGGAAAATGTGCACCCCTCTTTGGCAAAAAAAAAAGAAAGAAAAAAGAATGCAATTATTAGCATCATTACACTAGCATTATACAACTGCTTGCCATTTTGGTTCTAGTACACACTGGCACCACCATACACGCTTTAGCACATAAAATTGACAAGTACCACCATCTCAAAGTCAAATTGGAAGAAAACTGAGTTCATGCCACAGATTGTCATCAAAACTAATTTTCCCTTGAAACAACAGTGTATTTAAATTTAAAACACTTTTTTTAAATTCTGAAATGTAGTCACAATGTTAAATTATAGCTTTTAGCATATTAATGAAAATCCATTTAGAAGACATGGCTGGCTGGCTACCTACCTTGATTGCCATATGCCATATTATTGGGTTGAATATCCCTCCCTATAATATGGTGGCAGTAACTTCAAATGAGCAAAACAGCAAAACAAACCTATCAGTTGTATATTTTTTTTTTACTTGAGACTTCTCAAGTGCTGCAAAATACTAGCATAAACTTTTACACATAAATAAAACACTAAGTTATGAAAAAAATCATGCTTTTGCTCTACATTCCCAGCTATCAAAAAGCTGAATACAATCAGTGCTTTCATAACTTAAACTATTTTATTCCTGCATTAAACATTGCACTGTTCGATATTGCAATACCTCTGTGGATGCTGAACACCTATTGTAGTGCATAATGTTTGACATCTCTGATATATAAAGCCAAATTGTATGAAGCAATGTCTTTGTCTACTAGGCTACAGAAAAAAGTATCAATCTTTTTGAGAAAACTATATAAAATCTCCACTAACAGAGTAGCATGTCAATTAAGCAAATGAAAAATCCTTGAAAATAACTCTATATAACCATTGTAATTCTACATTAACCAAAAATCAAAATACCTGCACAATAACCCAACTGCTTCTTTTTCAAAAAACTTTTCTTTAAGAAATTTTATTTACTACATTCTAGTTTTTTAAATATAGATCTTTTACTTCATAAACCCACATGGCTTCCCACATCCAAGATGCTCATGTTTTCATCAAGTATTTAGAATTTTGGCCCACACCACCAGCCATACTTGAATTTGTTGGGGAATTGAGTTATGCCAACAGCTTCCTGTTTTCATGCTGCTGAATTACATGCCAAACAGCTGGCCATGCCTGAATCTTCTGGGTAAAGTCTGTTCATCAGTTATTTCACTCTGCTCCCTCTCTCAACATGCCAAACAGAAAATTCTCATGCCAAACCAATCATCTGCATCAGCATGATGAATACCTAAACTAACCACAGGCTTTGAAAAAAAAACTTCTTTCCAGAAGCACATTCATCTTTGTTACAAAAAAAAAAAATATATAAGGCTAAAAAGAAAACCAAAGAAATATCATCATCTATCTTTATGACAGGAACTTAGAAAAATTTCAGTCTTTTAAGATGTTTGCCAGTTCTCCAAAAACAAAAGTTGTCCTTTATTGTTGTTTGTCCCCTAGAATGTTCTCTTAGTCTATTTGTATTGTACTATGTTCATTTTCTGCATTCATTCCATCTAAAAGAATTATCTGCATTTCCTATCCTACAAAAACTGCAGACTTTGTTTCCATATCTGGTTTCACTTCACCTATCAATTCTATCAAGGACTGATGGATACTGGCAAAGAAAAACATACAGATACATGCACACAAAAACAGTGCTCATAATACCAGATGCTGTAGATAGACTATCAGAATCCAAACAAACACAAAAAGTATCAGTCATCAAATATCTTCCGTTTTATATATAAAACCAATGTCTTTATTGATTTGCTTAATGAAAATCAATTTTTCAAATAATAAAGCAGTATTTACGTTTTTAATTATTACTGTTTAACTGCTATTATCTGATGGGAATGCAGTTACTTAGATTAAATTGCACTCAAATGCATTTTCAAATACCATTAATCCTACAGCCATGAATGGCTAAAAAAAAAAAAAAAAAGAGAGTTTCCATCACACTGAAATTTTCTAATTTTGCTTGCCAAAGTGGAGTTAGACCTGATAAATTTGCATAATATTGTTGTTAACATATTTAAATGCATACACTTTTAGTTTTCTAATACTTAATGAGAAAATATCCAAACTGGAAAACTGATAATTTGAAATCTAACATGCAAATGAGATTTCTAATAGACACACACACCAAGCACAACTCAATTATTAGAAGAATTAGACATTTAGAAGTGGTTGTGGGTAGCGTTAAGCTATGAACAGGATTTGAAGATAAATTTTATTTCTAGAGTGATGCAAAACTTTTGGCCATGACCATAGACAGAAAATGACATGCCTGATAATAGTCATACACATCAGATACTTTAACTAAAGAGGTATTTTCCACTATATGCAAAAAGATAAATGGTCCCTGCAATAGTTCAGCTACCACTTTGATGTATGCAGATATGCCATCAAATTTATTAGCATCAGTATTTACCATAATGTAAAATACTGCATGCCTGGAATACCACAGACCTAGATAGGTATTGATTTTACACTAGCTTAAGGTTACTGAATCTGTTGTAAGCAGATAAAAATGTGAACTGCAGATGACTTGGTTGGTTTTAAAATCTTTCCTTTAATTAATATTTAACTGTTTAAAAATAAAAAAAAAAATTACTTGAGATACCAGATAAAGCACTCAGTTACCTCTGCAGCTCTAAAAAGATAAGAACTGTAAACAGAAACAAATAAGAATTCAAACATTTCCAATGGAATAAAAATAAGTAATTTCATGTATAATTCAAAATGTCTGTCCAAGCATAAGAATCAAAGACTGTCAAGTGAACAGAAAAGCTTAACTACTCTCAGCAAATATGACCGATCTACTATGCCATTACATCTATACTTCATCCAGTGAGGCTTAGCAGCTATAAACTTTCAGATTCAGATTACCTATATCTATGTATGATCATTGGATAATGCAGTACATAAATCATTTACTTTTAGGATTTAAACACTGCTCCTTTAGTCAAGACTGTGCATATTTGGCTTGAGGTTTCACACCAACAAATCATGCAACTTCATCATTTCTAAGGAGGAAACTAAAAAAAAAAAGTAACCAGAGCCAGATTTTTCAATGCTGCAATAAGTATTCGTGTGTAACTGCTTCTTCTCTACTTAGTTTTCCACATATATAAACAAACTGTAAAAATTTTTATAAGATTTTTTTTAGATAAATTTTATTCTAAATTATTTCAAACAATTTTTTTAAAAATTGAGAAGTTCTTCTATTAGCATCATCAAAAAAATTTTTTTAAATTTCTATTATTTTAATTTTCCATTTGTATTTTCTATGATGTTACTATTTTTTTTTTAATCTTCTTTGAAGCTATTTATGCACCAGTACTTAATTTAAAAACAACAATTTTAATGGAATATTCAAGCAGGGTAAATAGAATAAATAAATAAATTACCATAATTAAATGAGGTATCTACAAAAAAAAAGTATTACTGTGACTACAATTAAATCAATCTATTAAAACAGTAAGAAAAACAGACATAAACTTAACTCTGACTGCCACAGCCTTGCAGTAAATTCAATGAGACAGATTTATTTAAATTGTTTCCATTGCTTCAGCAGCTGGATACACCTCAGTACAGGTACTCCCTGACTTACGACCGGCTTCCGTTTGAACCAACTGGTCATAAATTGATATGGACGTAATTTGAAGACCTATACGTATTTGACCTTTTTGGGGGAGGGTATTTTATATGCATTACTAGTATGTACTGTACTACGTAATACATTTTATCTTTTTTTATGCATTATTATATGCAGTTACCAATATCTTTTACTTTTTTCTTTCTTCAATTTGCTTACTCACTGCTTCTCCTGTTGGACATTATGCAGATTGTATCTTTTTTTGAAGCGATTGAACCATCCATTGCCTGCTTGAAAGTTTTCCTTGTAGTCATCTCCTATTCGTTCCTTCAAAGTCTCGAAAATACTTCTAGCCTTAGCTTGAATTGTTAGTAGGCTTATGAGTACACGTTTTTGTATCTGGTCTTCCATCCAGAGCATCAACAATTTCTCCATTTTGTGGATAGGTCCTTCTTGCTTCTTTGTTATTATCATTGACTGCATGGCAACCGAACCTTTTACTGCATCCAAGACTCTTTGCTTGTCCTTAAGAATAGTGGAGATCATTGAATGGGACAACTGTAGATCACGTGTGATAGCATTTACTTTTTTCCTGTTGGTTAATTATTTTCATTTTAACTTCCAAATCAAGTGACTTCCTCAGTTTCTTGCCTGATGTATTGGTAGATGGAGAAATCTTCCTTTTGCACGACATATTTGGGGATGGTAAATCTGTAGAAGCTAAGTGTATTCCATAAAAAAAATTAAGTTTCCTTCTATCTTCACTATCCCTCAACTAGAATATTTAAGCCATAAATTTTTAAATCTTCTCACAACTTTACAGCAATCAAACAGTTGACAACTTCATTTGATAAAAAGGTTAAACTGCATTATTAGAATTATTTTAAACTAAGTTTAGCTTGACACTTTGCTGAAAGTTACATTTAAAACAGCTTTGATCAGCTGAAAAGAATGCTGCTGCTAAACGGAGACTCTTTCAGCAAAGTAGACAAAGCTTAGGCTTTGTTGCTGATTTTTCTCTTTTTTTTTTAAAAAAAAATTTTCTTCAGTATGTCACACTAGGTTTTAGACCTTAATTTGAAAACCACACTTTCAAACAATATGCTCAATGGCACAATTCTAAATGCCAAAAATTGAATACTATTTAAAATGTCCAAATTTTTTTTTCCCTAGGCAAAAGCACTAGTGATCAAATGACCAAGAGCTCAGCAGGTAAAAGAAACTGGTCATATATATATATATATATATATATATGCAAGCTCCTAATTTATATAAAAAAATAAGCAGTGATTATTTTCTTAGATATTAAGCTGCTGATTGAATGTACATTATTACTTCAAGAAATATTCACAAATGAACAAGAAATACTATCTGTGACTGTTTGCAGCAAAACTAAACAGTTCCCCATTGCTAAACTAGTCATTAAATATAATCAGATAAAGTTAACAAGTTATAATAATCATCACCACTTGAAAAGCAGAAGTAATGTTTTTTGTGTTCATGCCATTGTTTTTAATATTTAGGCAAAAAAAGTTATTTTAATAAATTTGTATCCAAAAATGTAGAAACATGGAACACCACCATAATATGGAACAAATGGCTACAAAACAGATGTCTACACAAGGGAATTTAACTGAAAAATTTTAAAAATGTATATGGTAAGAAACATATTTTATCATCTTAAACTCCTGAAATAAGGGGTCATAAGCTAAAACTATACAGACATCACAGTCACAGCAGGCAGGATAGTTATCAACATTGTTTTTAGTAACAGAATAGTAAATGCATGGATAATTGTTAAATATGGCATCACTAATTCATTTAAATATGATCTAAATATTTGGTTGGAGAGATTGGGAATTTTAAGTAAGTTAAACGACTTCCTGTTCTTCTGCAAATGATTATAGTATAAATGTAATCTTTGCATTTAGTTCAACTTCATCTAATGAAACACTAAAGCACTGATCTTAAAAAAATGGTCTTTAGATAGGTAACCTTTGTACATGGGTCACTGTGGTCTATGAAGGAGTGGATGAAAATTACCTTCATACTAAGATTCTTCTCTAAATATGATCCAGGTTCGATTGGATGTAATTCAGTGGAAACCATCGTTGCTAAAGTACTTATTGAGAAAAGCAACTGAGGTAAAGGTGAGGGTGACAAATAAGATGCTTTGACAGGCAATATTTCTTGTAACAATACTTAGTTCAGCAACTAACAAATATATAAAATCCAATGTCTAGTATCAATGAATATTTAGTAGCAAAAAATATCTCAAAGTGAAGTAAAAAAGAAAATGCTTGCTTGTAGTTAAAATAAATGCTAAAATTTTAAATGATTAGAAAGTGCATAGTTATAGATCTACCAATTAAATATAACAGAAGGATATTTTGATAAGTATTGTAATTAGATCCATCTAAATATACTTATTTTCTAAGTCACATGCTAATATATATTTAACCATATGCACTAATAATTTAATTATATTTTAAATATGAAATACTTCGTTGGTGGGTCCACAATTATGCCAGCCAGCATCTATGCATGCTCTTCTCCTCTTGATGTGCACATATCCTATTACATTTAAATTACCAAAAAAAAATTTCAAGAATTTCTCTTTTTCACTATTAATCTAAAATTATTCAAAATTTAAAAAATCAATAAATCTATAAGACAGTTGACTCATGGCCTCCCATGCTAAGAAGTGCTTACACAACCAACTCAGTATGAAAGTAGATAAATAATCTTGTAACCAAAATATGGATCACATACCATAATCAAGGAAGCATACAATGAAAACAATAATTTCATTAGTCAATATAGTACAATACTGTTCTCACACTTTTTTTTTCCTATAAGCTGACAAAGCCATAATTTTTGTTTGTTTGCTTTTCCATTAGTGTGAAGATCTTAACTTGCAAGCTGGATATCACTAAAGCTCACGTGGCATACTTAATCCAAAATTCTCTCACAAATCTAACCAACACATTGTAATACATGTTTCACTAAGTACTCAAGCACTTCTGAATAAACAATTCTAAGATCAAAGGCATTTAAAACTAGTCTACAACCAAAACTGTAGAAAATCAATAACATTTTTTTGTTGCTTCAACAAAAGCAAATGATTAGGAAAGAGGAATGTTTTTCAAGAGCTGTTAATTTACACATCATTAATTTCCTTGGTGAGAAAAACGATAACACTCAGTACATTGGCACCATGCAACAACAAAGAATCAAAAATATTTATAGAACAGTATCACGTGAATACCAATATAATGCCCAAACACTTAAGTTACTGGTGTTTTAGTCAGAAAGTCTGCCACACTATCTGGCACATGCACACACAATCTCTCTCTCTCTCTCTCTCTCAATTAAAAATTGTAAATTTTCCAGAATGCATTGCATGTATAACTATTATAGTATCATGGTCATTTTAATGTCTTTGTCAAATCCACCTACATAGCTTGTCTTACACAAGCCTCCTCCAACTTCCACAGTAAACAAATAGATCTTTCCTTGTCAGTAAAAGGCTTTTGGCCTAATTTTTCCAAAGTCTAACTATCTATTCTGGTGACTTCAAATAAAACTGTAATTTAACACATTTTTTTGAAAAGGTAAGTCCCTGATGACTGACAGTATGATGGACAGATTGTAATAATTTTGCATGCACAGTGTGTGTGTGTGTGTGCGCGCATGCATATTTTCATAAGTTGTACTACATATCAAGATGACAAAACAAACTATTAATGAAAGACAAACTAACCAATTTATTGAGCTAACACATGCCAGCTAATTTACACAACTCAGCACACCATACATTTATGAATAACTTCCACTGTAAAATGTACAAAAACACAAACAAATTCCTGCCCACACTAGAAATTGATAATCAGAATAGCTATTTCTTGTGAAACCTAAGAATGATTACAATTATTCTACATTATCTTGCATCAGTCATTAACCACACAGTACATGTTTATGCCTCAACATGTAGAATGAGAGATTAATTAATTTTTTACTATTTTCTCAACCAGAAATCTATATTAATCATCAACAGAAAATAAAATATTTATCCAATGAAAACAGAAAAAGTTAATAATTTCTGTGATTACTCTAAGAAAAATTAATAAGCTTTTAATTTCCAAAACTTTTGTTGATGATGACTTAGTAAAGCAGTTTTTAAAAATGACAAGGAAGTAGTTCTAATTCATTAAAAAAAAAAACATTATTTTATAAAATATGTTATTTAAAAAGGTGGGGTAGAGTAGGGTGCAGCACCTGTTGCTTTTGTATACTTTATACAGTATAGGTACATGTATGTTTTTATGGCACTAACTTGGTTCACCTAGTTAGGTTAGGATTTTCAAATGATTCCTCTGTAAAATCTCCTGATTACCCAGTAATGCATGCCTTTCCACAGCAGAACCAAAAATGCACTGGGCAGAGGTTATTAGAGGTTATGGCTAACATTGATGTGTCCACTGCTTGTTAGATTTGGCAATGACAGTGAAAGACCTGCGAAAAAGAGAGAACCCAAAGGAAGCCCATATAGGGTGGGCTGGTACAGCAAAGGATAAACCAAGCCACTGGCTAGATACCACATACGTACATGACCCCCACACACTAATAGGAGGACAGAACCACAGGCACAAAAAGGAGAAAGCAAACCTGCTACATGATTCTACATAAATAGCAGCTGTGGATGTCAAATAAATTGAGAAGAAGAGAATAGACAGGCAGATACATTGAAAGAATATAGAAACAAACAAAAGAAAACAAGCAAAAAACAGCATAGAATAAAGACTACAGAATCGACAGAAAATATAGAATACAGAAAATGGGAAAAAAAACAGAAAAAAATATATAATAGAAAAGAAAGAATGTGATTGTATACACATGTTTAGAGAGAATGGGATATAGAGAGAACTTGTATAAACTGTTGCCATCATGACTATGTACTGGCAATTTTTAGTCACAATAAATAATTCTAGTGAAAATCAGTTTTGCTTAGAGGTACAAACATGTGGACATAATAGCTGCATTAGAACAAAACAAAATAGTAGTAGTAAAAATGTGAAATAAGTACCTACATGTATATTTTACAGCCAAATATTTCTTAATGGTTTCTATAGTAAAAAAAAAAAAAAAAAAAACATTCCAGTGTTTCTATTTTAATTCTTTTGTTCCTTACTCCACTTACCTTTCTACACACAAAGAATTTCTCTTGTGTTTTTGCATATTTTAAAACTGTTATACCTTTATTTTTAAGAGACCAGCATCTATAACTTCATTAAAATCTTTTAAGAGTTTTAATTACACTATCAAAATTTGCTGAATATTTCTTTTTTTTTTTTTGCATATTTCTTTAAGGTTATCCTTTTTTTTAAAAAAAACTGTTCTGAAAATTTTCTTGACAAAAGAAGTTTTCTATAGAGTTCTCTCTCCACACACACACACACACACACAAAATTTTAGTCCACTGGCTGTTAGGCAGGCAGCATTGTTATATTAAAACTACCTACTTTGATATTCTACTCACCAACATCTGATGAAGCTGGGTGTTTTCTCTGACCGTTATCTTCATGGTCCACTGGCTGACTGGTCAAAGACAACATGATCACTTGAGCAACAACATTAGTTTGCTCTTTCAAATCACTGTACAAATTCAGTTCCTTGTCAACAGCTCGCTGGAGAACCTACCAAATAAAAATTCACTCTTGTGAAAACATCTCAGACTGACAACTTCATCAGTAAGTAATGGACTGAAAAGAGCATGTGTCTTATTGGAACCGCTTAAGAGTTTTTAAAGGTCTGTGAATATATCTCGAGTAAATTCACATTTGTTTAGACCAAAATTTGAAATATGCCATGCGGAGATGGCTTAATTGAAAGATTACAGGACTAAATCATGAATTTTGGCATCAAACTAAAACAATATTCTGAATTTTCATTGAAAATAAAACACTAATATAATTGGTTTTATCAAGGTTACTTTTATCATCTTGATAAAACAGTATTTCAAAAACTTACAGCATTTTATCCTATCATCCAAAGGGAGTCTTAAGAATTCATACAAAGCATATTTTGTACGGTGCCTGACAGTCAAGTCAAGCACTCATAGTTAACCACCACATATGGGGCTGGCATCAGTAGCCAGAAAAGAACCGAAGTCATTCTCACAGATGCAAGCAGTGGAAACGATCCTCAGTTGAGGGGGAAGTTAGTTTACTACAACTATCTTCACAGCTTCATGAGCATCCAAACTGAATACAGGGAACCATGTCAGTCAAAACAAACCAAGACTGTTTATACTATAGTCATGTCAGGAACTTAAAGGATTCATCCTAAAAAAAAAAAAATTTTTTTCTGGCCAAGTTTCACTGTTTTTCAGTTAACTGTTTTGTGTCACATCAAATTCTACAAACAGCAAGCACTTAGCATTACAAAAGATTTTATACAAAGCGAATTAACTGTTCTCTGATCAAGCAGAATGTACATGTCAAGAAACATTTTTTTAAATGTGATCACCATGATGTACTCTCTGAGCACTCTGACATTTACACAACATCTTTCCACAACACTGTTTAAGCACTGTGAAATAGCTTAAAGATTCTGCCTATTAGAATTGTTTCCAGGGTTTAAGCATTTAGAATAAATTGTATGATTAAAATTATCATCTTTATTTAGTCTGGGCATTACAAATTATGGAGAGAGATCTGATGGAGATTTTTTAAAATACTTAAGGGTTCAGAGCATGTGAAGAGTCAAATTCTTTTAGCTACCTTGTTGGAAATACTTGGCGGTCATAATTAAAAACTGGCTAAAGTGTCAGCATAGTTTAAAATCTTTAGCAAAGATAAATGAACAAAATAAATATCAACTATAGTTGCACATAATAAGTGTAAAGCAATTAAAAATCAAAAAAAATGTAATTAGCTGATAGTAAAATGATTCTCATTTCAGATGCTATTGAGATACAAAGAGAAGCAACAAATATACACAATTATTTGTGGAAATGAGTGTCCTAACAGGAAAATGATGATGTGAAATTAATAAAGAAGAAGGGTATTTACCTGGGACATGTTAACTTCACCAACAGCCAGAGTCTTATAACCTAAGATTGTTCGGTTTTTGTACTTCTTCCTTCGTTGTAGCATTACCTGGAGTTTGCTGCCATCCCGTTTCAAGAAATGTGGATACTATTTGGTAAAGCATTGAAAGAGTCAATATCACGTAGCAAGCTACAAGTTATGTCAAGAGTTCTACTACTAAAAAAGAATGGTAACAGGTAAACAATGGCTTTCACTAATCGCTCTCAATGATCACTAAAAAAAAACAATGTTAATAAAATGATGCATAAATTTCAAAGCTTAGCTGAATGACTAGCATAGGAAAATCCCTTTTTATTCATAACATTGGCATTAAGTAATTTTCACATTTGCATTTCAAACTGTATTTCTCCTATTATTCAATATTTTTTCTTCCTTAACTTCTGATAAGCATTCCTTGAAACCTCTTCATGATTCATATTAAATCTTTAAAAAAAAATCTATTTTAAATAATTTTCTGTTTGCTGTCTTTCTTCCTCCTCTGCACATTAGTGAGGAAAAAAGAAGCAGTTACCTATTTTTAACCAAATCTTTGCATGGACCAGAATAGCAAACAAAAAAATATTAAAACCTAGAAGTTAGAAAAAGTGCAATCTTAAGTAGAACCACTGAAGTACAGCACTTTAATAGCATTTAACAGGCAGCTAATTTCCCCAATAATTACTTTGCTAGTGTTTTTACACAGGAAAGTTATGGGCCAATTGCCAGACCTGAATTCTTAAATGTCAATGCCAGTCTAGAAGATAATAATATCACAAAAGAAATAAGAATTTTAAATAGCTAGCAAAATGGGTAAACAAGGTACATTATCTTCATCCCAGATTATGAAATTTAGCCACTAAGTAAGTGTTACCTTCCTTAAATAGGATATTTAAAAAATCATTAAGTAGTGGAAAAATTCCAACAGCATATAAATGACAACATCACTTCAGTTTTTTTTTTTGAAAAAGCACCAACTGTGATCTTAATAATTAACTACTTGAAAGTATAATGGAGGAAAACTATGTTATTTATTTATACAAATATAATTGGCATAAAAATAGCCAGCATGGCAGCCATTTTGGAATCTTGCCAAACTACTGTAAATTACTAGTTTTTAAAGACATCATTAACTTAGTTGACAAAAGCAACAACAGGGACATCCTTTATTTTTGTAAAGCATTTGCTACATAAACATTCATGTAAAAGTTACATCATTAGTGGTAAACATTTACTATGAAACAAAAATTACATGCATGAGAGATTGAGAAAGTTGTTATAGAAAGCTGTCTAGGATTCTGCATGTACCAGTGGGATACCACAGGTTTCTAAGCTTGAGGTCTACAAATACTATAAAGTTTGCAAATGATGCTAAAATGTATAGTAAGTATATAACAGCAATGACACTAAACGTAATCTGATTTAACTAATTCAGTAGACTTATTCAATAAATAATAGAGAAAATTTGTTGTTCCCAAATGTACATATCTTAGCTTCAGACAGACTGAGATAATACATCATATGAACTAGATTGTACTAAATAGCAGAAAAGCATTTAGAACCTATACCATCTTGAAAAGTAACAAGTACTGTGAGAGCAAATAACACAAAGACAATAGGATCTTAGAGATATTTAGTAGTAAAAAAAATTGTATTTCTAGTTCCCCTGTATAAATCTTTAGTTAGACCCCTTGTGAAGTATACAGACCAGGCAAGAAACCCACATTATGCAAAGATGCAAACATCCTTAAAGAAATTCAGAGAATGTTTAGAATGATTAGTAATATAAGCAAGCTCAGTCCTGAAGACAGAGTAAGAGCTTTTGTAGGGATATCATTGTTGATTTTTAAAAGTTTTCTGGAAAAGGATGTATAAACCAAAATAAATTCTTTGATACCATTTGTGCACCATATAATAAATGATGTCATAAGTATAAAATAAAAAACAAACTGAGATGTTAGAAATTTTTTTTTAAATAATCATGTAATATTTACCAAATCAGACAGTAAAAGCAAAAAGTGTAAATCTGTATTATTACCTAAGTCTAGTTAGACTTACTTCCTACCTCTCAGATAGGGCAGATGTATTGGCAGATAAATATATAAGAATGTAAAAAAAACAACAGCTGATTTATTTGTGTCATATATAGTTTTTTTTAATCACCAAACTGACCAAAATAAGAAATATGATTCATCTGATTAAATATGACCAGGATTTGATATAAATTAATTGCTGATAATTCCCAAAAGCATATGCCATCTTTGGATATCTGAATTGGTAGTATTACAACATAATTAAGTTGCAACACTATCATTTCACTTCCTTAAATTTTAATAATTATATTAAAATTCTGAATTGCTTGTTTGTCTTAGTGTTGGCTTTCTTTCCATTTTAGCACAAATCTGCCAGATGGCTCCAGAATAGAGTTAAAATAATTTAACTTAGTTTGCAGGTACAGATTAAAGTTAAGAACAACTAAATACAAAAATTTCTGAAGTTTTATATCAAATTTCAAATGTATTAATAATCAGTAACATTTCAAAATTATTATTGATAATTAGCATTACTATATTCACTAAATAGAATACCTAATATGAGATAATTATGCAATTTGAATAAACAGAAGTTAAAGACTAAATTTATCATTAGGTTAAACATTACAAAGTTTTTTTTTTTTTTTGTAAAGAGAATCTAAAAATAAATCATCAATAAACAAAATAACTTTGATTTTTAATCAATCTATTGACAGACTTCCAGTTATAGCCTTCAAACAATGTTCATAAGCTTTCTGAAATGTTCTGGATGATTATACATAATGTATTATTATTTCAATTTTCAAATCACTCTAGAAAGGTCTATGGAGCCCTGAAAACAAAGGCTGATCAAAAAGTAACTATGCAGTGGAAAAAGTTCACTTTATATGGGTAAAAATCTAACTCCTTTAAAGCATTGTGCGCTCCCATATGAAACATCCGCTTATTGAGAAAGTCAACGCAGCAATTCTGAAGGGCTCTGAAGCATTGCGTCTGAAATTTTTGACAGCCTCTCCTCATCCAACACTTCTGGCCTACCTGATCGTTGATAATCCTCAACTGAACCGTATCTTCAAATTTGCTAATCAATGCCTTACAGCATCTCTGGAAGCTTTTCTTCAGGAAATTCTTTTAAGAACTCATTTTGAACTCTTGCGGTGTATTTACTGTTATTCGCCTACACTTTCTTGATGAAAGATTCGTTTGTCATTTGAAAGAACCATTACATAAAAATCACGTTTCACTTTTGCAAATTTGCCAAACACCTGTTGGTCATTTTGGGAACTATAGTACAAAACAACAAAGCACAAGGAGAGGAACCAAAAAATGATTACAATTATACTCCACTGCATAGTTACTTTCTGATCACCCTGTACAAACAGTATACTGCAGAACAAAAATGTGTGACAGCTTAATTCAAAGCTTTTGCAAATGCATAATACTCTCACAAAGGAAGAAAAGACAGATGTAAAGAAAGAAGGATATGAGCTTCCCATAATATGCAACTAACAGGACTATCAACAACAACTTCAAATCCTGATAATAAATATGTGACAATTTATTTCTTACCAAATGTAGCATTGTTTGGTTCAAACATGGGATACTTTTGACAATTTTAGAGTACAATTTACTGTGTCACTTGATATTGGAATAGAAAAGTAACAACAAACTTAAGCCAACAATTCATCATTATGCTATGTAAAGGAAGCATTCTTATAAATACCATAACTTGAATATTACTGATATTTAGAACTGCAAAACAAAGTATTCTTATTCACCATAGTAGTAACATAATTGGAAAATTTTATTTTAAATATATTTCTCAAGAAAAATGTTACTTATAAAAATTGTGTATACAGGGGGGAAAAATTATTGACTAGCCTGAAATATAAAATAATATTGCAAAGTGAACATTTAATAAGGTTCACTGCTTTGACACTATAGCTGCAACCCTATGCAAAATTGGTGTATTAAGGATGTTTAGTACAGAGGGTAAAAAATGATTAATTAGGTTTATTATATTAAAAATGAATTTTAAAACTGTAATGAAAATAATAAACAATATTTTGTTCAAAAACATTTAAAGTAACATAATGGCCACCACCTTGTGCATGCTTTCCAGAACATTCAACAACATTCTAAAAATCTTCCAAAAATAAAGTAATCATTTAGGTTTGAAATAAAACTTTTGCATAACTCATTGATTATTAAGTCATGACTGGTGGAAAAATAAATTAAAAAGAATTACTATAAAAATGTTTTTGTATATAATTCAGTGTTTTAAGGATTAAATTGATTCAAATATTGAATTTATAATTGCAGAATGAGAATTTGCTTTCAACGTTATCTCAATGTTAGAATCCTAAAAAATTTACATCTAAATTAGGATTTCTCAAGTGCTGTGTATAAATATTTATTATTATTGAAATGCAAAAAATAGAACTGGACACCAAATACCAATTTATTGAGAGATATCTGGAAAAAAACAAACTGTACAATTGTTATGTAAAATATACAATGCATTTTTCATTTTTAAGATTTTAAACAATAAAGGGTTAATGAAAAGAATTCTGTTTCCTTGGTGTCAGTAAAATAAATAAAGTACACTTTTAATAATGACTACATCTGATAATTAGGAAAAGTTTAATTGTTATGGAGATCACTAAACCCAGGATGTACTGTGTGCATATTATAATTAACAAGCAGTCAGTTTAAAAATTAATTAAAGCAATTTTGTATGTATTAATAAATTTAATCATACTTTGATTAATTCTTTGAATATAATATTCTGTTTTTTTTTTCTTCAAATATTAGAATTTAAAATTCCTTACCTGTAACGAAAAGGATAGATCCAACTCTGTATCCAGCAGCCCACCAGGTGGAAGAATTATTTCATTTGATCTGAGCACTCTTTTTGAACTCTAATTTTTAAAAAAGCATAATTAACAATATTCAAAATGTAATTTTATAAAAACAACCTTAGCAACACAAATAGAATTTGTATTTATAATAAAAGAAAATTAATCCATAAACTCTCATTTTTATTCTTTCCTTTAAACCAATACACTACTCTAAAAATTATTCAGTGATGATAAACTTTTTGATGAAGTGTAGTACAACAGTGGTTAACACCATATAAAATAAAATACAAAAGGCGTAAAAAAAAGTCAGGCCCCATATAATTTTTATTGTAGATATTCAAAGTGTCTTCTGTCTGTTTCTATGCACTTGTTAATTCTCTTATTTAACACCGGTTGCACGAGCCAACCTGGGAGTTTTCATGAAACTCTGAAAAGATGAGATTTGTGGAATTACATGATTGGATAAAAAATATTTTCCTAAATTTTGAATAGTTCCTGAAACAGCCAAATCCAATGAGTTTTCTCCATTACATCATTGACAAGGCTAAATAACCCTCCCTCTCAGTCCAGCTCTTCTAGTTCATGAATCAAAAGGAAAATAGAAGCATTATACAATGGCCTTTTCATGCAACTGCCATAGAGCTAAATGCTATAATTGTTTAGAATGCAGTAAATGCACAGGTAGGTGCCAAATGATCAGAAGGCAACAACAAAGATAGTGGTCAATCCGAACGGATTTACAGAGAAATTGATGACAAAGAGATCGAACAGCAGCATAAAAAAGGATGTACAAAGCACCTTTTTGAGAAATCTGAAGAGCAAACAATGCCAACTATATCAGATATTCAACAATTTTTGTGAATAGCAGCCAATATTGGATGCGGAATGCCCAGTAAAGAAGCAAGAGAGACTATATCAATGACAGATTTGGAAGAAGAATCAGTCAGCCGAATGATCCACTATGCAAACATTGTTTGATAGAATTTGTAAGATTATATATCCTCATAATCATAATCCTGATGAATTTAAAAAAAGAAGTATGGGTGCATAATAACCCATCAGAGAGTGCTTCAAATGACAAATTGTTGACGAACATTAAAACATTGATCAACAGTTGCCCAAACAGAATATTCAAAAGTGTGTATTGCTGGCTCCAATATGCAAAACTTTCATGTCAAAATTGTTGAAAGAGAAGTTTGGTATTGGTGAAGAGTATGTAGCAACTTCGAGGCGACATTTCAAATACATGGCTGAAGGTAATGCACTTTCAGTTGAAACAAGACATGTAATGCTACAATGACTTGACAATGGACGGAGCTGTCAAATTTTTACTGCATGAATCAAATGTACAAATGATATCCTGGGGAAAGGTAAAGATCTTACTGGATGGCAATGAAGTAGATTTCCAAAGCTGATTCAAAGATGGTCAACCATACTCAGTGCAATCATACTTGGACAAGTATCCAGATTCAATCGATCGAATTGGTGTTACTTCACTATTGAAAATAGGCAAGGCTTTAACATTCAAAGCCATGAAGGCAAAAAAAAAAAAAAGGGGGGGGGGCTGTCGACTATGCTTCAGGAATTCTGTTGTAAGCTAATTTTGACATGATAAATTGAATTGTATCCACTTCAAACACTCAGTGTTGAGTTGAAGAAATTAGTCCGTGCATTGTTTGAAAACCATGTATCAAAGTGTAGTCAACAGCAGTGGATTATGCATTGAATATTAATAGCAGTTTAGTGTCAACTAATTGTAAACCCGCTGCCTGCCATTCAAAACATTCAAGTTTATCAAGGAAAGGATCAATTCAGCATTAGCAATTTTTAGATTTCATTGATAAGATTAAACTCTACATGGGACATAGGATCTGAGTCCACAACCAGCAGGTTCATATTGATAGAATTCTAATATCGCTTACTCGGAAACAAACATGTTTTGTAGTGGATTTCAAGACGAAATTTGAGGTGATGTACTTTCATAGAAAAATTGTAGGTCACTATGGCAAAAAAGGAAATTCTTGACATGAAGTGATGACCTATACGAGATATGATCCAAACAAGAGCGAGCAAACTTTGGATGACCATCACATCACATGTATTACAAACCAAATTGCATCAGGTGACATGAAACAAGATTGGCTGGCAGTGTTAGCCTACTTTGAAGCAGCTGTGATGCATATGCAGCATGATTACCATGAAGTAGAAAAAATTTGTCCAATTGGACAATGCAAAATGCAGTATAAGCTGAAGCTAGTGTATTTTATGAATGTGGTTGCAAAACAACATGGGTTGAACCTGGTTTCTTTCATCTACATGGATACTCAGGATGGAAAAGGTCCTCTTGATGGTTATTTTGCTATCACAATGAAACATGTATCAAGGTATTACAACATGGGTGTCATCACTGAATGCAATTTGATTGAAGCTCTACGTTCAAATGGAGGTATAAACAACTCAGTTGTAGAAATGGTTTGCTCCAATCAAAATAAACTGGAGCAACTTCAAGCAGAACATGAGCATGTTTTGCAGCGTTTCCTGAGTGTGACTTAATATAACGAGGTCCATGTATTTATGAGTATTCAGGAATTGGTTTGGGAAAAGTAATTAGCATCAATACCGAGGCTGTGGATGATGGTAGAGCTAACGATGAAGCTATGGTGAGATGCCTGATTCTGAAGACAACAATGTGGATGAAAACGAGGGATGCATTATTGATGCAGATGATACACCATGTGTTAGTGCTGTATCTGACACACCGTTTGTTGGACCAATAATGAATTGCACTATATTTGGTGGCCATATAGAATGCTTATGACTACAAATTAAGATGCAAACCAATCTTGATGCAATAGAAGCATTTGCTAATATAGAGGAAGACCTATTTCAATGCTCAATTTGTCAGAAGCAGTTCAGCTCTGTTGCATGAGTAAATCAGCACATCTGCAAAGGAGTTGCTGGACAACGGAATTTAGTACACTATGCATTGCAATATACAGTCGCTCACATCCATCAACACAAAGTTGAATACATTGACGTGAATCCTGATAGAGATGATATCGAAGAATTGAGTTGTATTCAAAGTATTGTTTAGAAGACTCTGGACCAGGTTGGGCTGTTCAGCCGCCTTGGAGTAAAGGATACGGTAAGAAATACATTGAAGATTTCAAAGCCGATGTTCTTGGATGGGGTTCGAGACAAGTCACTGAAAATGGGCCCTGGTAGAATGTGAGAGAATCTACTGCAAATGTATCCTTGTTGCCTAGATATCCCTTTGGAAATTGAAATTAGAGCAGTGATTAGAATGCTTTTCAATAAACAAAAGAAAGAACAGACCGCGTGACATTGCAATCAAGCACAAGGGAATTGAAAGAGTTTTATACCTCCACCATGCTGCGTATATCTGTGGAGTCTAATGGAGCCATAGCGGGGAATGCAGCCTGGAATGAGTTTCAAAAAGCTCATCCGTCTTTTGAGGAAGCAAACTACCCTTCAAAAAGCCAAATTACATCCAAAATGAACTCATTAAAGGCCAAATTCAAGAAAACAGGTGAACTCCCAGCCAATGAGAAAGTGTTAAAAGGCTTTCATTTGCCATAACTTACTTGGTGGATGATGATTAATGTAGTGTGATCAGAACAATCGTAACTTTCGTCTAAACCACTAAACAAGACTTTTTATGCAATTTCTACTCAAGTCAAATTCTGACAGTTTCACATCACACCTCTAAACTGCACAGCTTGGCTCATGTGCTAACTGTTTAGCATGTGGTGATTTTTTGTAATTATACTGGAATAATGCTATTGCACCCCTGATGATGTTAGCATTTAGTTCATCAAGTGTTCCTAGCTTGTTGTTGTAAACATCACTCTTCAGATAACACCAAAGAAAAAATCTAATAGAGTCAAGTGTAGGCTTCCAGAAGATCACTAAACTGGTCCTCTTCGTCCTATCCATTTTTTGGAAAAAGTTATGTCTAACTAGTTAGAGACACATTAGTAAATTATATGGGTCCAAATTTTTGTTATACTCTGTATAGTTGATGAAAAGTTCACTAAAGATAAGCAATAACAGAAAACTAAGACAAATGTTGAATAAAGATAAAAATAACCAAAGATATCATCAGGATGGAAGTATATAAACAACACACAAAAAAAGTGAAGAAACATAGATAAACACTGTTACTGGAAATACAGCAATAATTATCCAAAGATGAAAATAAAGAAAAATTTTCAAGCTGTAACAGTTACATAGAAATTACTTTGGAGTACTTTTCCTTAACACATTAAACTATATTTGAAAATACAGCGTGTCTCTCCTACAAAAAAACAGCAGTAGTTATCTATCATAGATTAAATGTACTAAACATCTTTGGGAAAAATCTGTACTCACCTGCATTTTGACAGCAATAATAATGGAGTTAAGCTCATTTTCCAGAGGCTTATGCACCACAAGCCTTGTCAAGGTTAGACTACATAATCTGAAATTTAGAAAATATAGTTTATAGTAATGTTATATATAGTTGCTAACAAAGCACTTGTAATATTTGATAATTATATTATTAACAAAAAAAAATGAATCATACTAAATGTACTATACTTATAACAATGTTTAACATTAAAATGTTAACTTTTAAAATGAGGTGGGTTCTCAATAATAAATACTTTCAATGTATCGGTCTTTTTTTTATCAATTTTATTTACATGCACTAAAAAAAAAATTAACAAGAAACCATTCAGTATGAGTGAATAGGTATAGAACCTATCAGATTATCATTGGTGAGTGATCTAGTCCAGATTTTTTCCACAACGTTTTGCAGGTATTTCTTCACTTGCTGCTGCAGCAATGGTCATGGTTCCTATCTAGATGCTCTATTGGTGTTCAATGAAGTTTTTCATATCCAAGCTCAACAGTGAATTTCATCTGTAGTCTATTCTACGTCTTCCAAATTATAGTGCTCCCCCATATATGAATTCACTTCTTTTGTGGAGATCATTCAAATTATTATGACAGGAATCTGTATATGGAAGATAAAAAAATACAACTAAATGATTCCTTAAAAACTCACTTTTGCCCCCCTTTTTTTAGTTTTCCATTAACCTTGTTGTGCATGTGGTTTTATATTATATTATTTAGATATTTTACGTACAAATCTTATTTTTAGAAATCCTTCATAGAATGTATGAGAATCAAAGATTTAAATTAACAATTTGTAATAAACACAAAAACATCAAGGTGCTTAGTTCACACACTAATCTTTTTAATAGGCCATACTAAGGGCATCGTTAAAAACCACTATCATCAAAATAACAACAAAAAAAATTATTTCCATTTAATTAAAACATGTCAATTAAAAAATGATTAAACTAATGAATTAAAAATTAAATTGAAAATATTTTTACTGTATTTCATTACAGAAAAAAAAAATGCGACCAAAACAAACTCTTCTGGCACTTTTTTTTATTATTGGCATCTGATTTGTAGGATTAAGAAACCCAATAAGTGAAATAAAAGTTGCATTATAAACTAGATTTCATTTACTATAAGTGACTTAAGATTACAAAATAACACATACAACCAGCTGTAGGCAATGGGCACCTAACAAGTATGCATTTATCACTTCCTTTATCGAGAACCATATTAACAACCGTTATTTAAAACTTTAATTAAAGGAACACTTGTCCACATAATTTTAACATATATTACCATTCATAAATTATCAAATGCATATAACAAATAGGTTAATTATGATACTTCAGTGATCATCATCTTATATTTTAATTATCTTTTAAAGTGAAAAGTTTTTTTAATTGGCAATGGCAGAAACAAAGCACCAACCACACCATTTTGCATGACTTTGAGATACAGACACTATACAGCACTATGCACAACTTTGACACAAAGTCTTCTTGAGAGAAGAGCTATAGCATCACTCATTATTTGAAAACTATTAATAGATTATATTAACAATACAGGTATTAAGTTATTATTATTTAAAAAAAAAGCTTTTAGTCAAGAATAAATTAAGTCTCTATTAACAAACT
Organism: Nautilus pompilius; assembly: GCA_018389105.1. Classification (NCBI taxonomy): domain Eukaryota; kingdom Metazoa; phylum Mollusca; class Cephalopoda; order Nautilida; family Nautilidae; genus Nautilus; species Nautilus pompilius. Next base: position 830,455 of record JACATO010002222.1, read on the forward strand.
TTAAACAGTCTTCAACTTATTTTTTGACATGGTAATTTTGAGTCAAAAATGGCTAAGAAAAATAATCTGGTATGAATGAAAACAATCAGATTTCAATATTAAAAATGAGTACACAATTTTTGTTTATTTTTGGTGAAGCTGCCAAAGTTACATACCATCCAAAGGTTTTTATTAAAAACAAACAAGAAAAAATTAATTGATTTTAGATTCACTTTCAAATATTTGTTAAAAGGATTAATTAATCAATGCCTAACACTGATCCATGCTTAAGCACATTGCATGTTATTTCTTAGACAACACAAGCATAAGAATGCATTCAAATAACAGTGTTTAAAAATTTCTATGCTAATAATGCATTATGACAATTATAGAATTCAGAAGAGAGACCATCACATTGAGTGGCCAAAAGATTTTTAATGGTGCAATTTCATAGATCAAATACATCACGTTCTAAAATTTTAAGAAAGCGTTATAGAAACTTAAATTTCTAGTTGCATAATTATGTAAATAGAATTTAAATACCTGAATTTTACAGAATAATTTTTTTTAAAAATCACTTTTAAACATTAATGTTTTATTTATCAGAAACCTTTTTATTTATTTCTTCATAGAAGTATAGCCTCAATCATCCTAGCAGCTCTGTACAGTCATCTGTGTTTATTTTATTTTTTTGCCCAACCCCTGACAGCTTATCGAAAAATTAACTACCAATATACCTCCAACAGGGTTGAGTTTTCTATAAATGGCAAAACAGCAGAATAATTTTGATGACTAAAAAGGTCAAAGTTATGAATTTATTTTAACTTTTAAATGGGACAGTAGGTGAATGACATAAGTAGCCACAAAAGATGCATCTAGAGCTTTATATAAAATATAGTCTCAATTTTAATACATTAATTTTGTATTAGTTTTATAGTTGTCTCCCCTTTCTAAATGTCAGACAAAATTTTTTAAAAGTGATTTACTAGATAAAAGAAACAAAGAATAAAGTCATTAAACAAAAAATTCCAAAAAAAGAAATTCTGAAGTTCAAATGGAAACATGAAGAGTAAGGCCCAGTCTATATTTAATTAACTTTCTTTCCTGGAGAGCTAGAATATCGACTCTCAAAAGTGAAAGCAACAACTCCTGGACTGAATACTGCCCGTGAATCATCTCATATCATATCTACTCTGAAATCTGATGATCCAAGAGAATTTGAAAACCAAAATTGTAACTTAACATGGACTTAAATATTTTCTTATCAGTGACCTATGCATAAACACTCAGAAAGTCACTAAATATAACTTTTCAAAAAGTCTTTATAAAAAGCAAAGAGTGACCAGACATTTAAAGCATGCTATCAAAAATAGATCCTGAAGAATTCCACATATCAATCTGCTGCTGAAAATTGTTTTAACATTCTTATGTTGATAACACCATGTTCATTTTGTGTTTGTGTGTGACACCAAGCATATTACCCAGTAAACATTACTTTTGTAAACTGTATTTAATCAGTTGCTATTTTATAGAACTTATAACAGATCCACTAGAATAGTTTCAATCATTCACCAAGGATAACCATTAATGCTAATACTACATAGCTACTGAACTGTACAACAGATCCACATGTAGAAAGTTAATGTGATTCTGAAAAACCAAAGCTCAACATGTATAGTTTAAAGATAAAGTAACTCCTTCCTCTGTCAGCAATATTATGAATAAGTCACAAATGACATCTTTCACTACATCTGTAATGCACGTATTATCTTTTAAGAATATTTAAAATACCAGATCATTGCAAGATTTTTGCATGTGCATATCGCTAATATGCAATCTGTAAATTGTTATGATAGTTTTAAAAAGTAGAACAGGTTTATTATTAAAGATTACCTACCTGATCAACATCATAACTTCAATATTTTCATAAAATTCTATTTTAAAAAATTTACCCCCAGATAGGCATTGTACTTGATCCTAGTTTTCTGATTCAAGTCTAATTATATTTAGATTTGAAAGCTAACACTGATGTTTTAGTCACCAATCCATACAGCTCACTCATCAAATGTCAAAATGTGCTGTACAGTGGAGTTGAAAAATTAAACTTCTCTTTAAAATATCAACATTAGGAAAGCGTTTTGCTGAAATTTTTTTATTTCAAGATTTACATTTTAAAAATCACCATTATCATCCATGATTTCAATCAATAGGAGAATCAGATATTATTATTATTATTAGTTTGCTTTATACCGACTCTTTGTGGGTAAGTTTAGTTATTAGTACTGAAGAGAATGTCCACTTACTGATGACAAATATGAATACATCAAACATTATAAATAAAAAGAATGAATTTATTATGACATTCAGGTAAGAGAGGTTATTTTAAAGCCACCAAAATCACATGATCATCTATACAGTAAATTTAAGACCTGGTCTAGTTAGATATGTACATTTACACTATAAATGATTTAAGTCAATCCCAGGTAACAGAGATGTGAATTCTGTTTGAGGATGTTTACTTAGTAACATATTTAATAAATCATCAACTGTAACCAGCATGGTAGGCATATCATGTTGAGAGGATTGGGGGGGGGGGGAGAGCTGTCAGACAGGTTCAGCAAATAAACAAGAGGTCGCAATGAAAGCAAAGCATTGAGCTGAACTATCTTTGAAAAGTAACCCATCATAACAAGGTTGCAGGAGATAGAGAGAGAGAGAGAGAAACTAGTTTTACACTATATATCAGCTGTTTCTTCAGAAAGATGAACCTAGTGATGACAAATACAAAACACAGATAATACCTAACATTGATAGTTCACACAAAACACTATCAGAAGCAAAAAAGGTCAAAGGTCAATCTTTTTATAAATAGAAAATAAAAACTTCAAATATTTTTGAAGCAACTGTATATGAAAAATTAGAAAACTTTGCTAAACAATGAAAATAATTAATATTCTGCATTTCCAAAAAAGTTTAATTACTCCATTCATTTTCTAAGTTGTTAGGAATTTTAACCAGCTAAACTTCCACAACATATTTGAGCTTTACAGCCCTTCAGTAAATATTTATAACTGAAATAAACCTGCTGTACATATTCAAGTTAAGCAGTTCTGCCATTTTCCCTCTGCTCTAAAAATTAATAAATAAGTCCAAGGACGACTGGTTGGTTTCATTAAAAGCAATACTTAAGATTTTTTTTAAATTTATTTTTCAATTAATAATAATATTTATAATTATATTGACCACAATGGAATAAACCAAAACAAAACATCTCCCAAAATTTGGTAAAACAACAAAAAAATTATATAATAATATTAACAGTAATAAATTTTGGTAACAAGAGAATATTCAAAATAAAACTATAAAATACACAAAATTCTACAAATATAAAAACAGTTTTATTTAGTTTTTTAAGCAAACATGATATATATAAACTGAAGTAATTCTTTTTTAAATTGAAAAGAAAAAATAATAAAATGCAACTACTTATATCTTGAGTATCTTCTGTAACATTACTGTCTACAAATGTAGACATGCCTGATGGGAATACACAGGGCCCATTTCTGGATCTCAGGGGACCTGACACTTCTGTCTTCAACAGGAAATGGAAAGTCACTACTAGAACCAGTGTCTAGCAGTGGGAAGAAATGGGAATGGAGAGGGGAAACCCATGCTGATAGAGAAGAACAAGAAGAAACTATTATGGGTGGTTTGCCAAACCAAGTTAGTTTCCAATGGGAATCAAGCTTTGGCTCTCAGCCATTATGCACTCAACCACCTTATCTTCAGTACTTGAGCTAACAAAAATCTTTAGAAAATGGTTAGATTTGTTAGTTGTTTTCTTTTCAAATATTCTAAAAATTTAACCAACATTTCTTTTAGTTCCTGATGCTACACAAAAGGTTCAACATACCTATTGGTTTACCAAAGATGGAAACCTCCTGTACTGATATGTAATGTATTAAATTTAATTTTTAGAGTCATACTTTGCAAAAACAATGCTCATTAAAATGAATATGCAGCATCTTATATATACACAAAAATAGGGGTATCCAAGATGCTGTGGCTATACTCTTAAGTTTCTATATGCTAGAAAACAAACCAATGAAGATAATTCTTTTCTTTAATCTTCTGAAATATTTTTGTAGATAGCATATAAAGCTTCATATCCAATTCATTTCTGTTAAGGAAAGTTTACACAAAGCATCTACATTACGTTACCACAGGATCCAATATGACTATATACTGGTTAAAACGAAAGTTTAACCCTTCAAAACTTATAAGGTTCATATCTGTCAAGATTCATATGTCACGTTTCGTGCTCAGAAAATCTGTCATGCCAGATCAACTGCAAAAATGTTTTACACTAAAAACACAAACATTATTGTCCTTACCTTTTACCAGATAAAATATTCAATAATTTGAGTATATACTTTTTCCACAATTTCTAAAAAAAATTTCCAATTGTATATATAAAAACTTAGTTATGTAGCATACTTTCTACCTGAAGAGGGTTTAGGGGATAATTCATAGAAATTACTAAACTGTTTTTAGCCTCTCCTTCCTGACAATAATGTTCCCATGGCATTCCCTCTTCTGACTATAAGATTTCATGAAATAAACCAAGCTAGTGGCATTCAATTATCTCAACCTTTTTGTCATCCATATTTTTGGTATTCTGAAATTGCAGTCAGCTGAATATATATATATATATATATATATATATATATATATATATAAGCAGCAAAGAAGCCACAGCATACTCGTTGAACACAGCAATTAATTTATTATATCCTTTAAAAATGTTAAGTCATAGTTTCTAAGAAAATCTAAAATGAAATGTAATGTTAATAAAATATATAAAATAAAATAGAATATCTAGATCACCACTTTCTGAGTATTATAGTAAAAAAGAAATAAGAAATTGTTAAACTCCACTGTTTATAATCATTTATGCTAACAGCACACATTTGCTTCATAGTGCGAATAGTATTGATTCTACAAGAAATCTCCATTTGCCCCATAATCAGAATACAACTGTTTATAGCTAAAAAAAAAAATGAAACTCAAAACTCATGTAAGGTCACAGTACTCAGGGTTAGACTTGCATTAATTTCCAGGTTTTCAATAGTAAACATTATGTAAAATACCTTATGGGTGGGATACTTTAATAACCAGGAAAATTCAGTGACGAAAAGCCGTTGGATCCATTCTACTTTGATGTCTATCAGATTATCTTTGCGTGAACACAGACTGTCCATGTCCACCAAAGCATAATTGACAACGTTAGTAATGATCAAACATCTTTCCCATGGCATCATTGACTTTTTTTCTTTTTTTTTAAAACACAGATGTTGGTGTTTCAACAATTTTGTGATTTAAAAAAAACTTAATTTTAAACACAACAAGAAGTCTGGTTTAAAGAAACAGGAAAATTTGCATAATTGTGAAAATCAGCTATAGCACACCAAGCTTGGTCATCGTATTCATTGGAATAACTATGCTACAAACTTAGAAAAACATGATCAGAAAGGAATAGGATGACAGCAACAGGAAAAGTTCCCATAAATGTCAATGAAATATGATCAATTTAGAGGCGATAAAATCATACCAATAAATTTACATAAACAATTATTGGTGTCCAATCTGTACACTTTCCTTGTAGCAAAAATGATAAACTAAACCCCATCAAGGAAAATACTTTAAGTTTATTCTGCTTTAACATAGTCAAATACTTTACATCATTAATTATTGTATTTTCTTTACATTCAGTGCATATTCAAATAGTTTACAATGTAACCTGCAGCATCTAAAATTAAATAATACAGTACAAACCATCAATGCTTTTACACATGCAATTAGTGAGCTAATAATTCTTCAGAGCAATAACTGATTCAGCAGGTTAAGTAGCAAACCTATGTAAACTCAAATATAGATTTCTGAAAAAGACTAAATAAGTTGTTTCTTTTTATACTGTGGTTGTTTAATTATTATTTAGCTTCGTACGACAATACGAGGTGTAGTAAAAACGTATCCGACCTTTGGCCAAAAAAACAAGTAATATTAAAAAACTCACCATTTTGATTTAGTCTCCTTCAAAGTATTCGCCTTGGGAGTCTACACACTTCTGCCAGCGTTCCTGCCATTGCTGGAAACATTTCTGGATATCCCTTTTTGGGATGCAGTAGAGCTGTGCTGTCGAATTTTGCTTAATGTCCTCTGTTGACTCAAATCTTCTCCCTTTGAGTGATTTTTTGAGCTTTGGGAATAGCCAAAAGTCACACAGAGCCAAGTCTGGGGAGTAAGAAGCCTGACGAACAAGTGGTGTGTTATGCTTGGCGAGGAATGCTTGGATGACATGGGCGGAATGAGCAGGTGCGTTGTCATGGTGGAGTTGCCAGTTCTTTGTTGCCCACAGGTCGGGTCGTTTTCACCGCACAACTTCACGAAGGCAACGAAGAACCCCCAGATAGTATTCTTTGTTAATTGTCTGACTTTGTGGTGCATATTCATGGTGCACAATACCTCTGTAGTCAAAAAAACAGGTCATCATCAGTTTAACATTGCTGCGCACCTGTCTTGCTTTCTTTGGTCTTGGCGAGGATGGATGCTTCTATTGGGATGATTGCAATTTTGTTTCAGGGTCATAGCTGTACACCCATGTCTCATCACCAGCAATGATAGTGTTCATGAAGTTTTGATCTTGGCTAGCACACTTCAGCATGTCCTGGGAGATTTTCTTTCTGTTTTCTTTCTGCTGGTCAGACAGCAACTTTGGTACAAATTTGGCCGACACCCTCCTCATGCACAAAAATTCTGTTATAATTGACTGAACTGACTCATGGCTGATTCCAACTTCGGCAACAATCTCCTCAATAGTCACAGGACGGTCTTCATAGACTATTCCTTGAACCTTTGCAATCATTTCGTCGTTTCTGCTAGTCGATGGTCTGCCACAACGTGGCTCACTGTCCACTGAGGTGTGGCCATCTTTGAACCGGTTGTACCACTCCTTTATTTGTGTTTTTCCCATAGCATCATCTCCAAAGGCCTTCTGAATCTTCTCGATAGTCTGGGCTCGTGTATCACCAAGTTTTTGACAGAATTTGATACAGTATCTTTGCTCAATGCGCTCAGTCATCTTGACTCAAAAAGAAAAATCGCACAGCACACTCTTCACGTCTGTACTCAACACATCACTGCGGGTGACTGGTGCAACCTACAGACACGAAAATTTTCGTGCATGCTCAGGAAGGACGCGGCCACCTAATACCCATGCGGATTTTGCTCACGCATTATTATTTTGTTCAAACAAATTCAAGGTCGGATACTTTTTGACTATACCTCGTATAGTATGCTCTTCTGTTGAATATGACAATTCATTTTTTCTTTTTTGTACCCTGATAACAAAATGCTGGTATCTCTCTTTACTGTTCTTGAAATATTGTTCAGTCTAATATTAAGAATACCTTTGTTTATTGAGAAAATGGGGGGGGGGATACACTAACAAATACCTTTAATCTTTACAAACAGTAAATAGTTGATTCTTGTGGCAAACCAGGATAGCAATTATTCTAGCATCAGACTAAAATTTTTCCTTAGACTATTTGCATCTGGCAGGTCACTTCAGTTCTGCACTGTAGCTAGAGCTAAACTTTTCCACAACAGCAAAGTTTATTATCTGTTTTGATTGCTACAGGAAAAAGACTGCATCACCAAACAACAATCCTATGAATTTCAGGCATTTCCTTTGCTTTTTGAGGAAATACTCTCACCTCAAATAAATTACTCTCTCTTAAAAGTTTACTTTGGTAAATGTCTAATTTTATAAATAAACTGCCCAAAAGTTTATTAAAACCTCTTTAAAAGTGATTAATAGAGATTATTATTTTACTCTGTATTTCTCTATGGTGACTTTTTCCCATTACCCACAAAATCACAACATGCTCTAATGTGTGCATAGAGGCTTAATATATTAATCTTATATTTTGTTTTACTATTGGCATAAGTTCATAGCCAACATATTAGCACCAATCTATAAGCTTTTGGAAATAAGATAAACCTTTAAAGAATGTTTCATGGCTCGACTCTTTAGCATACAAGACTGTCAATAATTAAAAGATAATAAATACAATTTTTACATACACAAAAAAGGATAATTATCATATGTATTCAAAATGGTTTCTATAAAAATGGTAGATACTAGTTGTTGAGAGAGCAAAGTAATCCTTAGTGCACAACTGTTACCAAAGTGTAAACAGTACTAAGTTTTATATCAGTTGCAATTCATAAAAATCTAATTAGAATTTTCATTAATATAAACACTATACATATTTGAGGAATGACTCACCCTTCCCCTTTCCAAGCCAAAATGATCTAAACCACAACTGCATCTAAAGAACTATCATGAATTACTGCCCATCTCATAGAAGATCAAAAAAATTAACTATAAACCACTAGTAAATTTATTCACCAGACCATGCATTATTTTGAGTTTTTTTAAACATCGTTCAACGATCAAGCAATCTGCAAATACATGTAATCATCGTTACTACATATAACCATTATACCGCAGATCCTTCACTTGTGCAATGACCAACAACCTTTCTGAAACACACACCACAGCTAAGATCAGGCTCTTCTTCATTTGAACTCATCTCTACTCTGCCACCATTATATGATAGAATATTGTGCAAATGGTTTTCTTCAATAGCAAGCATTATTTTATACATAGCATTAAAGCAGTTTATCCCAAGCTAACTTTCTATTTGTGTAATCAGGGAGCCTTGATTTATAGCTTCAACCAGAAATCAATGAAATCTTACATAAAACAAATGCAAGCACAAAAATTTTGCAAATCTCTCTTCATAGTCTCAATGTAGTAAGTAAAACCACTAAAGCCAGCTTTTCACAAAATGAAATTAGGAAAATACAAAAACTAGAAGTTTTCTTCTGACAGAATATAAAGTCCAAATATACATAAATAAAAACTAAAAAGTTTGTGTGATTGATTTATTATAATCTCAAAATGAGCTTTTTCTTGTGTGTATGGATTTTAGTGTAGAATTTCACTTTTGTTTTTACCCAATCCCCCCAAAAAATCCTACCACCAGCAGTTTCTTTTTTTAAATTCTAATTTCCAGTCTCAAGGTTTAAATGTAACAAAACAACTCACTTCGATGAATTGTTTTCTTACATAGAAAATTTATTAAAATACGCATTATACTGTTGAAAATTCATGTTTAAAAATCAAAATAAATGAAAAAAATATACGCATATAGATTTTGTTATACTACAGCCAGACCACCAGAACCAACAATATATAGAAATACAAAACTGATCAAACCTGACCTATACTTACATTTCCATCTACAACTGTACATATAAACTTACCAAAACTGTTTCATTTAACATTAGAAAATACGAGGTATCATGATCATTTCCAACACAAAATATTCTTCAAAAATATATGTAAAGAAAAGGCATACCCAATGCATTTTTTCCGATATAAACATTCCCTGAGCCGTCTGAATTTCATTAGGTACCACATTTAAGTCAGAACATCTATCTTGCATACTTTTCATTAAAATCAATCTGATTATGTCAGTGCAGTAATGCAGATTATGAACAGTACAGGCTAAAATTGACTTTCATCACAATTCTACCACCAAATTAGGAATACCAATACTTACTAATGTATTTATCCGGCATAACTGAATTAGTCTCACTTATTTTCTCTCACTCCCAGATTAATTAATGCTTGATCAATAAAACATTGCTACTGATTATTCACCTACCAGATTGGTTAATTTATTAATGTAATTAGGTTATTTAAGAAAGTAAATTGTTCTAAAACTTTCAATCTTTAAATAATTTAGTAATAAAACAGAAAACTAACCAGTCTGCTAGGATTTTATTTACTTACTAGTTTTGATCAGTTTATTATTTTTTTGAAAAAAGAAAAAAAAACATAATATCAACTTTAGATGCCAAAGTTTATAAAATTATAAAGCTTTACATTCTAAACAACTTTAATGAGGCTTATTGCTGATTAGTTGAGAAAAGGCAAAAAAAGTGTCCCCATTCTTTAGATGATTGGAAATTAAATTAAGTTTTCTTAGTATTAGTGAAAAGTTTGCTTAACTGAAACAAACAAGATTACCAAAGAAGGAATGGACCACTATTAAAGGTAATAAGTTTTAAAAAATCCTGAAACATACATTAAAGAGAAAAGTACTTTCATTGTTTGGGTGAGACTAAACTAAAGTGTACTTTTAATAGTTTTATTTGAAAATTAACATTAAATTCAGCAAGATGTCCTATAGATGAAGAAAATTGAAATTACTAGTCTTTTGTGCCTTTAAATTGGTGATATAGCATTTAATTGTCATTAACAAATTTTAACGTGGTTCCAAAATTTCTAATAAATGCTTCAGTATGGAGAATTAATTAAATGGCCATAAAAAATGTTACAATTCAAAAGCTAACCAACTGTAGACAACATTCTATTTTTATTTGACTACAGCAAATAGAGAAAATTAAAATTAGATGCTAAAATTTAAAATTAATAGAATTTATCAATTATTATATTTATAGTTTAATCATTAGGAATCATGTCAGTGTTTATGCACAAAATTTTTGTCACAAAAATGTTTCTGAATTCAGTTACTGTCCAGTGTTTCCAGATTGCTCTCTTTGTGCATACTGTGATATTATCATCATCTTGTTTTTTTCTGAATCAGTTTTCCTGGACATTGTAATTAATCTGATAACAACTATAATAGCCTACAAGAAAACAACTGCATAGTATAGTACAAAATGAGCTAGCTAGCTCAGAATATAAACAGCCACAAGTTCAGTTCCTGGTGGATCTACCCAAAATGGACACCAAACCAGGTTTGTATTGTTCTTCCACTCTTGTGAACTGTCCCCATTTCATGACTATTTACTTTGGCTTTCTCTAACCAGAAACATGTGAAACAAGTCATATTATTCTAGAATGGTCTTACCCACTGAAATATGAGGGCCAAGAGCCTGTCTCTGCTAGCTCAGAACAAGAATACCAAGTGGTTGATGATAAAGCATTTTAACAACAAAAAAAAAGTAATTAATAATTATATTATGATCCAGATATTCGTCTTCACATCAAGATTTTTTTTTGTTTTGTTTTAACTGCCTATCTTCAGAAATGTACTTTTTTGTTGATTTTCTTTAACAGTTTTTTCCTACAATGCCAAATAGAGAAAAATTTGGCTTAGACTCAGCTTTCTATCATAATGTTGTCATCACATCATTAGTTTGCCAACAAAATAATTTGCCATCTCACCTAGAATTTTAAGAATTAAGTCAAGAAACAGAAATTATCAAATTCTAAGCTTTAAGATTTTCTTTCTTTTATAATTATTATTATAGCTAAGCACTAAGCAGTCCACACAAAAGAAGAATCTATTTGGTTGAGGAGATAATCTATTGATAAAATCAGTCATGATAAGAAAGTTAGTGCTGCTATTTACAGAAAGTAATGGGTTAGTCTGGGCATTTTCCATCCCTGCTGTTAGTATAACAGAACAAATGAACTCCTACATCAGCATCATCAGTTCTAAGATAGACTTTTAAAGTACAATAATGCTTTACAGTAGGTGTTTCTATTTTTAGTCTGTAAGGTGGCTACTGAACTACATTTATTAATATCATTGCACTCAAAAAAGTGCATATCAAGGTTAAACCCCCACAACAATAGTGACAGAAAAATTACCAAAAGGTAGATTTACTTCAGTTAGTGCTGACAAAAACAACTCTTAGAAATGCATTTTGCACATCTTTATTATTATTAATAGTGATGTTAAGTAGTATTTTTGTATCACAATGAAACCATTTAGAGATCTTAAAATAAGAGGATCTAGTCTTAATGTGTTTGTGCATGCAGTTCCTTTATGCAAATTTCCAAAATTATTTTTTCAAAGTTTAAAACCTAATGCTATCAATTTTAATAATTACAGAAGTCATTTTATGATTTAAATAATAATAGTTAATAATCATTGGTTGGCCACTTTATTATGACTTATGTACCCATCCAGACCTGGGCCTGGCTGAAGCTACAAAAGCTATTCGGTCTGATGATGTTACAGGTGGTCCCTGCAGCATTACACACAACTTGCACAAGCACAATTGCAGTCAGTCTAACAGACATGGAGAAAGGCAGAGATTATAGCATTCGAAAGAAGCGTAATAGCAGGTGCATGTCTAGCAGGTATCACAGTATTGAAGACAGCTTCATTAGTGGGCTGCTCATAGACATCAATCAATGGAGTTTATCAGCAGTGGAAAAAAAGTAAATAAAATTTCTACTGTGAAAAGGAATTTTGGCTCAAATATGTAGTGACAAAAGAGAAGAAAATGGTTAGGATAGAGTCTAACCCTCATCAAACAACAGACCAATTGACAAAGACATATAATGCAGGACAATTCACACCCATCTTTAGCCATACTTTGCAAAGAGTATTGCAATGAATGGAGTTTAACAGTAGCAGACTATTGCATAAACCACTGATCAGTTATCAACCTGAAGAGATGCCTTGTGCAGTGTGAGCATCAGCACATTGATTAGCAAAAATGGTATGATTCGATAAGTCATGCTTCACCCCCTTCTTTTTTTTTGCATAAATCAATGGTTCCAAACCTTTTTCTAATACTCAAAAGAACTGCAACCCCCTGCTACACTTCCATAATTGAAATTTAAAATTACAAAAAAAAAGTTTAATCAATACAAATTCGAATGAATATTACTGGAGATAAACCAATGTAAATGTTCCCTGAACTAAAAAGCAACAGAAACAATATGTTGTATATTATATCAGAAAAAAATGATTTTAGTACATTTCATCATACATTTATTGAAAATTATTTAAGTGATTTTTCAGGGAACAACATCTGCACATATAGTAGATTCACAACAGCTAAACAGAAATCTACTGGTATCAGTGAACTCTACGTCTGATCAGAACAGCTGTGAGGTGTTGGTGTCCAAGTTTGCCTAAAATCGAGCTGGCTAGTGTGTGTCCGGCCAAATTCATAGTCCAGTTCTTGTAGCATGCTCTGCCCCAGGCATCATGGTCCAAGTCTTTTAGCTGCAGGCCCCAATGGCATTAGCCATTGGGAGTGTGGCTCGATTTGCGTCAGTCCTGCTGTGGTAACAGTTCAAGTTCTGGCCTTTGTCGCCAGTGTGTACTGTCCGTGTTTCTATGAGGGTGACAGAGTGACAGGAAGCCGCAGTGGGGGGGATGCAAGTGTGTTACCGCAGAGGCCTCTGATGCAACCAGGAGAGCCTGCCGTGGGAGACATGCCTTACACTTTCAGCACTCGGCCTCCCATCGGTGATACCAGTGTATTGGACACAGGGTAATTTTTGTATACATTTTTCTGGGAAAAAGTGCATCTTATAAGCCAGCAAATATGGTACATATAAACAAAACAAATATACTCATTGACAGTTTCTTGACTCAGTCATACGAAAAAAATTGAAACTTCCAGGGTTTCGCAATCCCCCCCCCCCAGAAAAGGAAGCCCTTCTTGATGGACTCAGGATTGACTTCTTCCCAGGAATCTCTGATCCAGGTGACAATGGTGGGCATGTCAGGTTGGCACATGTGACCAGTAGGGGTGAAGGTGTGCTTGCCCTCCATCATCCATGTATTCCACCTTTGCTGGACCCAATGCTTGACTGGGCAGTTGCAAGCTACGTCCATGATCTGCAGCATGGACGTCGTACCCCCAGAGATGATGGAAAGGTCTGTGCAAGTCTTCTTCAGGGCTGTCTTCACAGACTCCATGCGATGGCATCTGAAAGCTCCAGTGACAGGAGCTTGCAGCAAAGCATACCCTGTCTGCCTTACACAGCGTTCACCCAGTCTAGTGTGAGGGCTTCATGCATCTACCCCTTGGCATGGACCCAAATGTGGACACCACTGGGGAACTGGTTCTTTGGCATGATCTTCCTCTTGAAGATGATGTATGGCAGTTTACTTCCATCAGCCATACACCTCAGCATGACTGTGAAGCGGATCTTCTCATGGCCAGTCATCTTCATGGTGATGGTCTTCAACCCAGTGGGGGCCACTGTGCTGTTGTACAGATGATAGAACGTCATGGATGTCTGGTAGGCATTCCCTATGTGACTCAGGTGTAGTCATGTTGTTTTCTCAGTTTGATGAACTGTTGGTACCTCAACAGCTGATCTTTGTAATCATCAGGTAGCTTGTGGGCAATGGTGGTCTTCCAGCGTATGCTCAGTTGTTTGCAGGCCATAAAGCATGTGCACCATTTCTGAGCTGCCTTAAAATCAGGCATAGATTGAGTTTGAATTTTGTAGACAGAAAGTGCATGCATGCATATCTCTGTGGTGGAAACCCCCACACTCTGCATGTGCCCTTCAGTGACAAAGGAAAGTACCACCTGCTCAGGAAGCTTGGGATGGGCTGCACCCTTGCCCCAATCAGCACATTTTGAACACAGCATGGCTTCAATCTTTTCCTGAGAACGTCGCCAGGACCTGATGTTGGCCTCGTTCACTCCAAACATTCAGGTTGCAGCTCTATTGCTATGTTCAACTGCATAGCTGATCATTTGGAATTTATCTGTGGCAGTGTAAGTCATACGTTGTGTTGGCAGCATGGTTATATAACAGTATGTAGAAACAGGCAATGAATGAAGATTATCCTCCTGTGGAGTTATATACGTGTTACCATAATACTTCAGTCACTACACCATGGCAGGCATAATAAGCGAAGGTGGCATAATAACTGAAATAAAATTTTTTTTGCTAAGACCTTTGAACATCATGGTGTAATAAGCGAGGTATTTATGAAAACCTGATTTGTGCATTCCAGTGGCTATTTTACCACGTCACTTCTGCAGCTAGGTGAGTGAATTTTTCAGATTTTTGTGAAACTATTATGTACATCCCATGAAATATCTCCACATTTAGTTTATTCTGGATGGCCCCACTAAAGGAAAGGCGTCATAATTTCTCAGTGAATTTAAATTGAAGATGACCATTTGTCTGTTGTATAACATCCATTCTCCTTCAGGTTGGCCCAATATGACAGCACCTGAAATATGAGCTAAATATGCCTGTGTATTATAATGGAAATTATGTTTTTGGTTGTTTTTTTTTTTTTTACAGATCAAAATTGGGGTGCGTATTATATACGATAGTGTATAATACATGGCACTTTATGGCATATTTCTTTTTTGTGTGTATAGAGTTTATGATTGAAATTACATTTCCATAAAATCTCAGATCTTAAGTGATTTTTTTTTTACTTAATCAGAATAATCACTGATTAATCAGGAGAGTTTTGCTGCCTTGTACTTAAAAATGACAAAAAAGCCACAGTTATCTAACTGTCATAAACCACCTGTAATAGCACCACCGAGTATTTGTGAAAAAGGAAATTAAGCAAAACAAAAGTTGTTTTTTTTTTAAAAAAATTTAAGTAAAGGAAAAACCAGAACAATAAAGACCACATCTATCCAACCTTCCGACTCACTAACCAAACTTCAGATTACAATGGGATCTACTATTAATAATTCAAATTTTGTTTTGTTATAGTTAACTGCATTTTTTTTTCCTTTAATTAATAACCTGCAGATGCTGTAAGTATTCAGAAAGCATGTAAAAAGTGGTTATAATCATTAATTTTTGCTACTATGGAGAACAGCAATTTATGGATAAATGCACACGTTAGTATTGAAGAATCTTGTAAAATATTTATCAATCAAATGATTCATTATCCTAGATTATGACAAGAATTGTCTACACACACACACTTCCTTCCCACTCCCAGAAACATGTACAAACAAAAATACTTTTGCTGTCTTTCTGTAATAGCCATTGCCTTTTTTTCTTTTCTCAATTTTTGTTGATGTTCCTCTAAGAGGATAAGCCTTTTAAGTATCTAACAATCCCACAAGCGGGTTTCTGGCTGATTGATTTGAAGCACTTCTTTAAAGACAAGAAATATTACAAAAACAATCAAAATGATGTTCATGGATAACTGACACGAGCAAGCTAGCTACCATAAATAAACCAATGTAGATACCAATTAACTTTGAAACAGAAGTGTTTCAGCCATTAATCTAGTTATTGATGCAAATAAAGCAAATACTAAAAAAATCAAAGTTGTCAAAAATTTCATCACTGTATTTATTAAGAGGGTATTCCAAGTTCAGTAAATATGGATATATTGCCTTACCAGCTGAAATTGCTATTCTGAATGGAACTCTATATATTTTACATGCTGATTACATCCTTCCAAGATTATTAAAACTAACATCTCATCAATCACCCATTATCAGATACCCCAACCCAAAAAATACCTGCAACAAATATCTGTCACAAGATAAAGTATCAATTTCTCATGAATAGTCATGGTATTAGAAACTAATTTTTCAGAAACCAAAGTACTGAGAAAATACTGCCAGCAGGGAAACAGACCAACGTTACTTAAAAGACCACAAAAACAGTTCTGAAACTATTTCACTTTACATATATCTCAAATACATAGTTAATAAATCTTATTAAAATATCAGTAACATCATTATAAGCATAGTCTTCTTAAGATACCTGATCAAAGCCAAGTTTAAGATGTAACATTAGTGTGTTGGGGGATTTTATTTAGAAGCAGTGTAGTCTTTCATATAGAGAATACCTAAAATGAATCAAATTATTCTAAGGGGTCCAGAAATAATGAAGATGGCAATAAATGTCAAGAACTGACTGAACACATAGCAACCTGATTCCTTCTAGCTAAACAAAAAATCCGAGATAATAATTCCATCATAGAAAGTCAGGGCAACAACCACAGTTGGCATAACAATTCATTTTATTATTGTTATTATTTACAGGAATATTCAAAATATATTAAAAGAAATAAAACAATGCAATCTTTTTAGTCAACTGGAAAAAGGAAATTTACTTCTAGTAGTGAATTGCAAATGGCAATTATAAAAACTTTTAGTAAAATTTTCTAATGCTAATGGATTTAATAGTTAGCTTTACACTACTAAACCAGATCTGTCAAATATTGTAGAGATGTGCTTTATTCTAAGATAAATTAAACTTTGAAATATTTTTCATAATTTAAAAAAATAAATAAATATAATAGCGTTGGTAGACTGTTGGCTTGCTAAGATAAAGAGGTTGAGTTTGATTCCAGCAGGAGACCAGCTCATTTTGATGTTCCTCCATGGCATGGTCTCTTCTCATTTTCCTTTAACAGCTGGTCACATGGGTTTCTTCCCACATTAAAAAAGAGCTCTAGTAAAAATGTCCCTGCTGAATTTGGAAGTACCAAGCCCTATGTGGCATCAAGTTGGCAATGCTCTCTAGCAGACAACTGCAGCATTACATTTTCTCACCACAGTTGTCCCCCTTGTAGACAGTGTAGAAAATATATGAACCTACTTTCTTTATCATCATCAAAATGCTACTCTTTTTTCCTTACTCTTAATCAGGACATCCCTTTGATAGCTAGATATTATTTTTAATCCTATTATTTAATATAGTTTATGTTGATTTAAACTGCAATTATAATAAAATTTCTGTTTTTACTGCTATAATCGTTTATATAAACAGTAAAAGAAAAAAAGGTAATTATAGCAGCAGTTGTGGAAAGTAAAATACATTAAACTTAATTTCAATGAATCATGAAAAATGTGGCGGCCATTTTTCAATTTGTTTCTGCCAACCATACTTTATACTGAATGAAGGGATTAATGTGACTTGTTTGCCAATGTGTTCCAAATAAATTGTCATACCAATTTTCTTTCTAAAACTAAATTAATGTAATGTTCACATCCACAAAAAAACATTTTTCATAATTTCTCTTAGTTAAAAAACAGACAAAAGAGTAAAAATAAATGTTATTAATAAATAAGTAATTTGAGAGCAAAAAAAAATTTTTTGTGTTGCCATTGGCCTTTAAATATTAAAGGAAAACTCTGCAAATCTTATTGTTAATTTAAAGAATAAAGCGTTAGAGTCAACATGTTTTTTTGGTTTGAAGTATCAGGCTGGAGTCCCAGTAATTTTGACAAGAATAGAAAACAATTTCTAGATCTTTATAAATCTTTTGCTAAAATCATGCAGATTTTTAGGGGAGAAATACAAAAGCCACCAAGTAATAATCAACGATTACTTAGCATAAGTTGTTTCTGAAGATATAAAATGCCTATCAGCAGGGTATCCCATCCACTCTTAGTAAGGCTAATGAATGTGATATCAAAAACTTATAACCAGATTTGAATCAGATAGAAAAACTGAACTTCTGAAAATTGGCACATGGATCCTGATGTTTTTAAATGTAATCTTAAACATTCCAAATTTTCAGACTGAGCTTGATAATGTTGCAGTTACAAAAAAAGTGGTCCTTACTAAGTCAAAAGGGATTTGAAGACACTAATGCTTATCAAAAGGATCCTATATCAAAAACAGGTTAAACTTTTTTTTCAGATTATACAGTATGAAACAAGAACAGAGTCCTCAGTATAAGGAGGATACAGAAAAAAAATTTTTAAGTTTAATTATTTACATTTGGAGTTACGAATAAAAGTTTTGTACAAATGCTTCAAAGAATTTTTTTTTAAATTTTAATCATATTATTTGAAAAGCACATTAATATAGATAAGCATTTTTTCAAATACACACTGGCAGCTGTAGTTGTGGACTGACCAATAAAATATTACTTCATATATAAATCAATTTATTAGTCCATGCAGTTACATATATATTAAGCATAACTATTAGAACATCTGTGTATTAAAGTTTATTTTTCAAACTTCTGTTATACAAGACTTTCATCAAAATATCCTCCTTTACACGTATGGTTAACAATACATAGGGTGTCACAAAAAATTAATAAAATGTTTCTATAGTCTAATAAACAAAGACATTACTAAATAGAATTTTTGTTTTATATATCAGGCACCTCAAGCATGACACACTACAATAAGTATTTAAAATTTCCACCATCGGCATCCACACAGGCATTGCAGCATCTGACAACAGAACAACACATGACAGCACATTTTCACAGGAAAAGCTGTTGAAGCATCAACAATTCTCTGAAGTTCATGGATGGTAGATAGCTTGTTTTGCAGTCTACACTGTCTTTAAACATACCCCACAGAAAATAATCTGGTAGTGTGAGATATGGAGAACAAGATGGACATTTAACTGGACTATGTAGTCTCATTTGCCTTACGGTAAAGTGTTCATCCAAAAATGCTCATAGATTTTTGCCATGCACTGAAAACATGACTTCCAGGGTACCATCATGTGAACTTCTGAATAAAACATCTTAATATTGAGAAATCAAATGCCATTGTATGGCAGCATACAAAAGTGTGTATGTATGTATATATGTGGTACACTATACACATTAATTAGAGATAAAATGAAAAACAACAAAAACAAACTTGATATTAGGGAATATTCTTCAATAATTAAAAGATTCCTGCTTAGAATGTTTTTGTCAAAAAGTGTAGTTTAGGCAGAAAGTTCCAATACTTATAAACAACAGGAGAAACCTTTTGAATATCTATATAATGAAAATATTAAAATGACATTCTTTAAAAAACTGTACTGCATCATCTTTAATAGATAACGGGACTGTACCCATTTGCAAAGATGGTCATCTGTGGATGTGAGATATGCTGGTACACGAGTAGAAATATAGTAGGTATAAATAAAACCTATAATAAAATTAATGCAACTGTGCACTTTTCAAGAGCAGATAAAAATAAAATGGTAACTTTCTGTCAACAACCTAACTAATAAGCTATCCTGTTTTCCATGACTTGAAAAAGTTACTTACAGCAAAGATAAAGGTGATGGCAAAAATCCATAAATGTGATAACGTCAGCAGCAGTTTGTATTTGCAGCATAAACATTTCCAGGCCTATTGTTTACCATCAATCTTTCTGTTTTTGATAATCATAATGAAGTATTTACGTAACAGATAAGAAACCAAAGAAATATATATATTCAACTAGACTTTTAATCTAAAAAAAAATTGAAATTCTGTTACACTGAAAATATTGCAATAGTAGCAGTGATACATATACTGTCACTAGGTAACAAAAATGTAGTTAACTTGATTTTTTTTTTTTACATTTTCCATGGCATTTTTGTATGTTAAATATAGCTCTAGCATTGTTTTTTTGTTAAGTGTCAAGTATATTAGAAATAATTATACTATTATAGTTAATAGAATGGGTGTATAATGCAGAACACCCTAAAAATTCCTAGGTTTTTTTTTAGAATTTTCTAGAACATTCTAGCATTTCCATCCATAAACCAAGGTATATAAATTTATGTGCACACTTAGCCCAATATGAAATAAAAGCATTTAACAGGTGATTTTTTAAAATTCTGTTATTAGATAAAAAATAGCTGCAAATTGAAAATGCAAGCTCTGAAGACTCAGTGTGTTGTGTTTGTGGATTCTATATTGGCCCTAAGCAAGTAAGACACATGATCACACTGAACAATAAATTTTCACTGACATATGAATCATACTTTGGAACAAAAATTGGTGATCAAGATGAAGCATGAGCACCTCATGTGGCTTATGGAACATGCAGATCAGCACTAGAAGGATGGCTAAGAGATCGTAAAGCAATGCCATTTGCAATCCCTCGTATTTGGCGAAAGCTTAAGAATCACAATAGATGACTATTACTTTTATCTAGTGGATGTGTCAAGATTCAGGAACACCAAAACCTGACATATTGTGCATCCAAATATTCCATCGTCCATTGCACCAGTTCCACACATTGATGACTTTCCAGGTCCACATCCACAATCAAAATCCAAAGAAACAGATTCATCATCAGAAACTGAAAATTCACTTGTAGATGAAAACTATGATTCTGACTTAAATTCAAAGCAGCCTCATTTTCCAAATCAGCAAGAACTGGAAGACTTAGTACGAGATTTAAGTGTAACAAAATCTAATGCTGAACTTCTTATATCAAGGCTGAAAAAATGGAATTTCTTGGATAGCAGTTCTAAATCTACATCTTCCAGAAAGAGGCATGAGAAATTCTCAAGATACTTCTCAGTGAATAGTAAATTGTGGTTCTTCAGAGACATTAATAGCTTGTTTTACGAAATGGGTATTGAGCACAATCTTATGGAATGGCATCCCTTCAATGACAGTTTGGCGAGAAGTCTCAAAGCAGTCCTTAACAATGGAAACAAATATCCATTGATACCCATTGGCCCATTCTGTACATAAGGATGATGATTACGAAAATGTTAAGATTATGCTGGAGACAATTGACTACAAAAAATATAACTGGGATATTTATGGAGATTTTAAGATGATTGGTTGATGAAAGGAATTGCAAGGATTCACAAAATACTCATGCTTTGTCTTTGGGATAGTCATACCACAAGAAAAGTATCCAGCCAGAGATCAGTTTATTACTGGGACACAAAATGTTAAATGTGAGATCAGAAAAAATCCTCATGCCTCCACTGCACATAAAACTGGAGCTTGTGAAGCAGTTCGTCAAATCTCTTAACACAAAAAGTGAAGCATTCCAACAGATTTGTGAATTGTTTCCAAATCTTTCAGAAGCAAAAGTTAAAGGTGGAATTTCTGTTGGGCTCCAAGTTCGTCAAATGCTCAAATCAGAAGATGTCAGAACAAGAGTAGCATGGAAGGCATTTCGTTTAGTTGTCAAAAATTTTCTGGGAAACAGAAGTGAAAACTATATATGAGGTCAGTCGAAAAAGTATCCAACTTTATTTTTTCCCGTTGGAAGTAATGACATTAGGGAGGCAAAAGTGTGCATAGTGGAGCTGCATGCCTTCATGCGCATGCATAGTTTTTGGTGGGGTTGCTGGATGCGTCAGTCGCTGTCAGACAGCCAGCGTGAGAGGTGCTGTACTATTTACTCATCGCATTCTCATTTCGCCCGTGATGACAGATTGTGTGGAGCAACGATCTTGCATCAAGTTTTGCCAAAAGCTTGGAGATACCCAAGCGGAAACAATTCACAAAATTCAACAGGCTTTTGGTGACAATGCTATGGGTGTTACCCAAATAAAAGAATGGTACAACAGGTTCAAAAATGGCCGCACATCAGTGGAGAGTGACCAGCGTTCCGGGAGGCCGTCAACATGCCGCAATGTAGTTGTTATCAAGAAAGTGCGGACCTTGATGATGGAGGATTGTCATTTGACGGTGTGGGAAATTGGTGACAAGGTTGGGATTAGTAAAGATTCTGCACATGCAACTTTAAAGGAGGATTTGGGCTTGCGCAGAGTGGCAGCGAAATTTGTGCCCAAGCTGCTTTTTCAGGAACAACAACTTCGTCTTGAGGTTGCGCAGGACCTGCTGGATACTGCCAACAGGGATCGTGAGTTCCAGAATACCATGATAACTGGAGATGAGTTGTGGGTGTACAGGTATGACCCGGAAACCAAAGCTCAGTCATCACAGTAGAAGCACCTTACATTGCCAAAGCCCAAAAAAGCACATCAGGTCCACAGAAAAATCAAGGTGATGCTGACTGTTTTCTTCAACTACTGAGGCATTGTGCATCACGAATACGCACCAGAAGGACAAACAGTTACAAAGGAGTACTATCAGGATGTCCTCCAACGTCTTCGTGATGCAGTTCGGCGCAAGAGACCAGATCTGTGGGGCTTGCAAAACTGGCAGCTGCATCATGACAATGCCCCAGTTCATTCGTTGCAGCTGATCCAAGGTTTCTTGGCAAAGAAAGGCATTTCGCTCATTCACCAGGCTCCCTACTCTCCAGACATGGCTCCTTCTGACTTCTGGTTGTTCCCAAAAATGAAGATGCCACTGAAAGGTTCCCGCTTTGAGAGCCAAGAGGACATCATGCGGAATGCGACGGCAGAGCTGAGAGCCATTCCAGAAGAAGCATTCCAGACGTGCTTCGAACAGTGGAAGGATCGCTGGGCTAAGTGTGTGGAGGCACGAGGGGCCTACTTAGAAGGGGATTAACAATTGAACCACACCAAGTACGTAATTTTTTTTTCCCAGTCTAAGGTCAGATACTTTTTCGACAGACCTCGTATAATTGATTGAGGATTTAATCAATGAGTATGAAAAGCTTGGATGCAGAATGTCTCTCTCAAGCTTCACGTCCTTCGTTCTCATCTAGATTTCTTCAACGGCAAAATGGAAGATTTCAGTGAAGAGCATGGTGAGATTTCACCAAGATATCCTAACAATGGAAAAGAGATGTCAGAATGATGGGTGACTATATTTGGGGTCTAATTCATGGTGATACTTTAATGCATAGAAGGAAAGACCGATAAGTTGTGCATTATTGATTTTTGCAACTGCAATTTAGATTTTTACTATACTTAAAAATTAAATAAATGCAATGAATAAGCGTTTTTCATGAGTTAAAATGATTGTTTGTTTTTGGTTTGGGAAAAGTTAGTTAGTTGTATCCATAATATCAGTAATGATATGTTAAAATGTTTAAAGTAACATTCTGAGTGAAAAACTGACACTAGAAAAACCAGTACTATGTTAGTATGGTCTCCAATGGTCCATTACAGGTGTAGTTGTCCAGATTACTCTAAAAAAAAATGTACCCTCCACCAAAAAATACATGTTTAACTTAGTCATCTAATATTAAGATTGTAGAAATTATTCCATACTTAATGTGTCCTAGTTGCCTCTTTTTTTTAAAGTTAAACAGCTATCTCCACCAATAATACAGAAAACAAAAATGAAAAAAATATAGAACATTTCTTTCCTTCTAACTAAACATGCATTAGAAATTATTAATTATATTATATTAATGTAGACATTTATTTTTGTTAAAGATTTATACTACTACAGTAGAACCTCATTTATTCAAAATATTCTGGGAACAAAGATAAATGGATTTCCCATTGTTGATGCAAAGATGATAACACTCAAAACCAATACCTGATTACTATTACATGATTTAAAAAAACAAAATAAATAATTTTTGTATTTTTCCTTTATATTATTAAAGTAATTAAAGCCTGACACTCATATCAGACACAGATGTTCTTGGTTCTTTACAAAAGGTAGTTTGTTTATCCTTATTAAAGAAAATTCTGTTAAGAGATAAACAATCGACTTCCCGCCAGCCTGGCCTGGGTTATTATTGTCTTCACTACATTGCAGTCTAATTATGGATGGAGGTAAAAATTATTTAACATGGCCATTACTAGGAGACAATAGACACGTTCAGATAATACAATGTTTTAGTTAATTAGGGTATGAATAAACAAGATTCTACTGTAATTGTAAAACCATGGTAGCTTCTGAATGTTTTTTAGTCTGTCAGATAAATCCAAACTCAGATGCCAGAAACTACTACTAAAGTAAGGCTACTTGTACCTATTTGACAAATTCCTAATAGACTACCAGAAATTTTTGCTTAACTCTGAACTGCATAACAGATTCCATGAATATATAATGTGTTCCTCAGATCTTTTGCAATATTGCCTTTTGTCATTATACCAAATATATTGATGCTTAATATCTTGCAAGTCCAAAAAAATTTAAATTCTATAAGCTATAGTTAGTTCTTCATACTCTAAGTTGAAGAATTTATAAAAATGCATGTGACTAAGAACATTAATTATTATGAAAAGGTTACCATATTTAAAAAATGGAAATTCCAAAATGCTTTCTACTGGTAAATGCAAATGTTACACCATCCAATAATCAGGTTTATAAAACCTGTTGTTTATTTGTTTTTCAGATTCCAAACATTTCCTCAATAGTCTGGGCAATTCAGCTTCTATGCTAGACATGCATGTCTGCTCAGCAGTCATTTTAATTCTACTCAGATTCAACAGTCAGTCAACTTTCCCATTGCTTCTGTAGTGTATTTTATAGTCTAAGAATTACTGTTACAATGTGAAGACAATTGATCATTTCTCACCGACTGGTATTAGCTCATTATCTATTTAAGCAAATCTGTTTCATCATATTATTTGATGACTTCACTGAATTTGCACAAATGTTTTTCTTTTGTAAATGTCGGCAGATACACTTATGCTATTATGATGAAACCAAAACAAGATTAATCTATTACATAAAGCTCTACAACTGAGCATACTTATGATCAGAAACATTTGCTTATATTATTTCTGTGCTTTGAATATCCACTATAAATAATAAATTTTAGAAAACAGCATAAATCTGTATTTTAAAAGCTATTTTAGCAACTGCCACAAAATGAATATGAATTAAATGGATTCTACTTTAAATTCCTGGGAGCAGCCCTTCTGCCTTTTATTGCAACACCATGTTTTACTATTTACTGAAAAAAAGAAAGAAAAAAATTCAGTTGCAGAACTTCCTTTCACAAGCAATTAATTATATCAACACAAATTACCACAGAAAAATATCGTTTGCTTTCTGTGATTCTGACTGCAATAATAGATAACAGTTACTTCGTTGCTCCTAATGTCAATAATAACATTAATGGTTAAGGAAAAGGAATTCTGTTGTTTAAAATGCAAGAATTGATGTGTGTTGTTTTTTTTTTTAAAAAAATTCATTCTGACCTGAAAGAAATTTCTCATGTTACATTTAATAAATCAGAACTGTGTGTAATGTAATAAATGCAAAAAAATAGCCCTCACACTGCAGATCTATGACAACAAACTCAAGTACTCAATTTACATTAAATTCACTAAAGAAGAGAAAAAAAAACAACAAAAAACAAATTAATTCTCCAAACCCCTACTGTGCAATTGTTACAGAAAACTGGTAAAAAAATCATTAAAAACCAAGGCACCAACAGAAAAAAAAACACAAAACAAAAAAAAATTTATTGAAGAAAGTCAACTAATTTATCAACAATTTTACAGTGTTAGTAATTCTATACAGAATTGTTAGGGAGAAAAATCTAACTGTTAATACTATTTAAAAATTAGACAATGTCATTGCAGAACTATCAGATTGATTCTTTCCATGTCTCCAGAATCTAAACCTACCAACCAGCAAATTCACCAATTTTTTATTTTTTTAAGCAAGAAATCACAATTTATAATCTCTGTAGACTCCAAAAAGTTTTTTGCCGAATGTTGAAACTGATCAGGTGGACTCCATAATAAAGAATTTTTTTTTTAAACGACTGCATAAACAAACCAAATCTCAGATGAACGATCAATGGCAAGATCTAAAGAACTGAACATTTTTCCAAAAACTATCGTTCTTTGCTTGAGAAAAATTATAACACACTAAGAACGAAAATGACAGAAGTCAACAAAGTATTTTAGCTCTTTTTCTTTTTAATTTTTTTATAATTAGAATCTGATAAGCTGGTTCATCAGCTGAATTTATCCAGTCATTTTCATTTTGTGTTCTTATGGGAATTAATCTTTAGGACCAGCAACTTTTTTAAAAAGAAAATATGACTTGAGTTGAGGTTGTCACTATACTGGTGCTATCCATATCAGCAGCAGCAACTAGATATTATTCACAATGAATCAAAGTTTTAAAAGTCTTTTTTTCTTTCTTCTGTTATATAAGGTGGTGGTGGGTTTTTTTTTCATTTATTGGCTCATCCTATAAACTGATTTGCATGTAAGCTCACTCTCTCAATTTCGTTCGTTGAACGTGAAAACGATTTATTTTTCTCTCTATTACAGACAACCTCTGAAGGGCACAGACCCCCACCCCACCCCCAGTAAAGCTTCTATAGATAAATATTCAAATAAACAAAACTTGAGTGCACAAACTCCCATTTTTCCTTTGTTTGATGTTTTTTTGGGGGGGATTTACCTTGAAATTTTGAATTGTCTCTGGAAAAAATTTTTTAAATGTCCTTAAAATTTAAGCTTTAGCAAAACAACGACATTATACTGATGGGTCACAAAGAGTCAGCCAAATAACCAAGAAGCCAGTTTCTTAACTTTCATACATTTAGAAACTTTGGTACTTAATTTTCAGAAGTTGTTAACAGTTTGAAAAAATAAATATCGAGTATTTCGCTTCAAATCTGATACAGAATTAAATGAAGTAACTTAAAAAAATTCTAACAGTTTTAAACTACTGTATCTTAATGTAATTTTTTAAAAAAAAACAACAACTAAATCAATAGCTGCCACTACAAATAATTATATTTCATATAAATCAATTTAGTATTCAAAAAGAAAACTCAAGTTCCCTTTTTTTTAATAGAACAGAAATAACTTATTTATTTCCCTATAATCCTGGATGAAGAATTAATTTGTTTGCACGTGTAAACTGTGTAACAGCTCTCCTGCTATAATCTATGAACACTACTGTTTTCACTCATTATGAAGATATCTATACCATCAAGATATTTCATTACTAAACAATAAATATAGACACAAACTTTAAAAAAAAAGACCAATGATTTTGTTGGTGTTTGTTTCAGAGAAACGTGCGCATATGCATTAAAAAATGAATCATGTTAACCAATGTTAGATACAATTTAAGAATTTCATTATAAGTTTCTTTTTTAAAAAAAATGAAATCAATTCTGTTTGTTTTAGTTTTACAATAATGAAATTCATTTCAATTATTTTGGAAATACATAAAAATAGAGGACGCTATACTTAAAGTTTATAATCCTATTAATGCAAAACAGTGCCAGCAATAGTAGTTTGTATTAGCAGTCAAGATGTCTATGTAAATTATAGCACATGACGTTAATGATCAAGTTAAACTAGAAGTATTAATTAAGATACCATACTTCGATTTACATTGAAGTTCAATATAAACTTACACAAGCCTAAGTCTCCTCCTCCCCACAACACACACAAAAGTTAAAAGTCAATCTATTATCGCATCAAAGCAGATAATGAGTGGTTAATTAAGCTTGCATCAGTCAGGCCATGGTTGATAAGACACTCACATGGAATAACAATTACAATTAAAACTTAGCTAAAATATGAGGAAAAAAGCAGCAAAAAAATAAAAACTTTTCATAATTTTAAATAATCCTATATTGAAAAAAACATGATCAAAATTTCAAAGAATAAAACATATCCAAAAATCTTCCTACACTATTAAAAAATGTCAAAACAAATTAATGTAAACAGTTTTTTTGTAATACAACTAAATAACTGACTCTTATAATATAAACATTGCCAAGATATCAGCTTTAAATATTTCATACGTTTCTTTTAAGTAAATTACATTTCTTTAAATCTTCCTACTACTTAGAAAATTGTTCACTTTTTTTTTACTATAGAACATTTTAAAAAGTCTTACTCATTTGATATTTTTTCATCAAACATTCTTGTGAAAGCATAACTGAGTAAGGTAGATGACAGTTTTCTGAAATTATTTAAACAACAATTTTAAATAGCATAAAAAATAGAATTATTATCTGAAACAAAATAAAGATAATCAAAATCAATAAAATAATTACAGATAAACAAAAAAGGAAAAAGAGAATACTATTTCAGCAGGGTTTCATTTGGATATCCTGAGTAAAGGAAAGAAAGATGGGCAGCCAGTGGTAAGACTACTGTACTACTGAAAGTCACTAAAAACTTGGTGTACCTCCCTGGCATGGTTTCTTTACCAGCTGACCACTCGAGTTTCCACTTAGTACTCCAGTTTCCTCCCACATCTAAAAATGAAGAGTTCTTGAAGAACCTTTGTTAGATTCATTTGGTAGCAGGAAAGTGCAAAGAGCCCAGAGTGTGGTGCAGACTATGCAACTTACAAACGGTATAGAAACAGAAAGATCCAGTGGCTTTTGATCAGAACAATCTTAATTAGTCAGCATAATTCTCTATGCCTAACTTACCAAGTACCTAATGTGTTTTTATCTTGCTCGTTTTTTTGGTGGGGGGTGGGTGCATGAATTTTGCTCTTAAGAAATTTTTAATGCACACGTCTGTGGAGAAGGTCAAGAGAAATTGGAATGCACCAAAGATCATCTGAAAAAAAAAAAAACATATGATTAAAGGTACACACACACACACACACAAAATGTCCTGTGGAAATCAGCTGAACATGTGCATATAAGGATAAGTATTTCCGCAATAAACAAAAAAGAAATAAGGGATAAGAAAACTAGACCAATCTGGACACTCACCATACTGGCCCCCTTTTTTAATCTTTTTATTCTTCTTTATTCAACATAAGAAAATGTTTACTACGATTTGTTTTAGGTAGTATTTTCCTTCAACCAGAATATCACAAAATTAAGAAAAATTAATTAAGCAATTGTATAAAATGGGGGAAAAAAACGTAATCTAGTGTCTTGTTTTTAAAGATTAAGCCAATCAGGGTAGGGATAAATACAGAATTATGGTAAATGTAGAGAGGTATAAGTTAAAAAAAAAAAAAGTTATATAATGAATATTTTCTACAGTTCTGTTTCCAGCATAATAGTGGATCCTTTCCTGTAGGTTTGAAAATATTTGTTTTCTAATTTTATATTTTAAAGTTTACTTTTTTGTATCTATCAGCCAATTTTTTTGTTTTTAATTTTGTACTTGGCTTGTTGTGCCCCACTACAACCAGATATCCCCAACCCTTTATCTGAATAGCTGTCAGGATGACACTAACACAGTGGCATTTAAGCCTTTAATTGAAAAGCAAAGGCTGGGATGTGGTGACAAATGGCCTTTAGTCAACTGCTACAACTCTTTTAGCTAGATGTGGTCCAATTTTAATTTAGGCAAGCATCTGGAATTTTACTATGGTTAAAGAGGCAACCAAAGAGAAAGTTTTTAGGGAAGAGCCTCATCCTACAGAACAGAAGAAACAAATTTCTGAATGAGCAGAATCATTTATTGGCAAAAATTCATGCATCTACTAAAATTCCAGATGATGATCTATCTACTAAATTATCAACCTATAGCAAAGTTTAGCATGTTGGTCTTGAGTATTACAGCTTAAACTGCACTCTTGAGAATGGAATCTGTCACATTTGATTGGCATTGTTGCCAAATGCTTGGCTGACTCTCTTTGTGTAGCAAGATTTAAGTTATCTTTGTGGCCAAGTCCATCTGTCAAACTGATGATCACTTAGTCTATATCTTCATAATAAAAATGAAAAAAATGTATGTACTTTGAAAAAAGGCCACTTCCAATGCCAGTCCCCATTTGTAACCTACTGCTAACCACCATATTATGGACACAACAATGCCAATAACTAATAATGTAGAAATTCCTGAAACAGCATTAGATCTCAATGCAGATATTTCACATAGAAAGAACAGGCAGAACCTTCTACTCCGAATAACATTGCTGAAGAAACTTTATGGGTTGCTATGCACCCAGTAAACACTACTGTATGAGTCTGTGCCAGCTGTTGCTTCTAACTGTAGCCAATGTCTCTGGAATTACTGCATGTCTGGTCTAAATGGTTTCGATTTGTGCTACCTCATCTACAGCTGCTGAAGATGTTTTTGTCAATTTGAGAGTTAGATACTGACTACAGTGATAGTGATGTTGAATTGTGTTCCAGTTGATAATCTAACATGCAGTCATTAGATGGATCAGTTCATAAAAGTTATCTAAACCTTATAATTCACAATAAAGTTCAGTTATACCAGTCTTTTGACAGATCAAACGTGTTAACATTGGCTTCACAAAAATTCCAATCTTTCTCACAATTTGGTTATACCATCATTAGTGAGAGTAGGCATCAAACTGTAACAATGAGGATGTGTTCTGTTTCTTTTTTTTCTAAAAGACTAACTTCATTTTGGATTCACAAATGAGCAAGTTTTAATGTTGACAAATTTTACTCTACTGATTAAAACATTTGTAGTACAGGTTTGGCATGTTATTGTTAGTTATTTTTTATGTTGCTTCAACTGCCATGAATCTGATAACTACTGGGTTAAAGTCCACTGCATATATTTTGACATACCGTTTATCTTTGTTTCAGTTCATGTCCTGGCCTACATGCTTTATCACCAAGAATTTTCCGTTTTCTCATCAATCTTCTTACCCATGAGACTGTCCAGTATCTTTCAAAAATGTTTTCCAAGGACTTAAGTTTCTTGTAAAAGGGCTGTAGTGTTGGTCTTTCACGATCACCAAGACCGCAATCTTCTTGCTCCAGGTGTACAATAGCATTCTTAGAGATGAATTCAACAGTGTGCTCAATAGCCACATGGATTACCAATGTTCCAGCATATCATCCAAACCCTTGGCTAGAATTGTAACCAACTTAGTTTCCAACTTTCATCTGATTCTTTTCAATAATTACATCCTGTAGACCAATACTAGAAAATCCAGTAGTCAGCTAAATCACTTATACATTAACAGCAGCATTCAAGGATTTGTTACCACCTATGAGGGACATATGCTAAGGTACAACAAAGTATGGTCTTGATGATCTTGAAGAATGCCTGAATGGCTTCCCTAGTGTTTGCCAACTGGCAGCAACAGAAACCAAATTTTCAAATTTGGTGAGTGGTGGCATTAAGGAAAGAAGCATAATAAATGCATTACTGTGTGTTCTAACTTCCACAAAGCACAGTAGTTATGCCTTCAGCATCACAATCTTGAATGTCATTACAGAAATTGTCTCCATAAGTTGCAAGCTGGTTATTTGAAATTTTATTTCTGTATCTAAATTCAAAGATTCTCACATTCAGTAGCATAAAGAAAAGGGAAAGCTCATTGTGTGTTGAAAGAAGTGTGATGTGCTGATGACTCCTGGATGATTTACACCAAAAATCTGCTCAATGTCAACAGAATTCTTCCAAAAATTCTGTAGGTATTTATTTATCCCTCTACATGATGACCACAATAAAGATTAGTATCTGCTTTCTGACTAACTATTTACATTTAGAAATTTGACAAAGGCATTTGCATTTTACAAATGAACAAATCTGATATTAATGGACTCCCCAAAAGAAAATTTCTCAAGTGGATGTTCTGCTTCTGTGTCAATAGCCATTGTATGCCTTGTCTGCAAACAAAAGGAAACAAAGGATTTATACAAATGGTGCCCTCTGCTGTTGCTTTGTGTTGATTATGCAATCATCTTCATGTTGCTAGCTTGCCACTTGAAACCAACTATGCCATGTTGTATGAAGCCCAATTCTGCTTTGTACTTGATCACAGCATCATAAACAATCTTCACAAAATATACATGACTTTGTGCATTTTAACTTAGTTGCCATGAGTGCTATCCTTTGTCTCCATGATCACTTCTCATTTAATTTAATTGCAGCATTAATATCAAAATTATTGTGAAAATCTTGCTATAAAACTAAAGAAAAATTTTAAGCTCCAGTTTCACTGTTTCTTTAGAAATAGATAACACTTCCATTGAATGACAACTAATCAAGATTATGACATTCTCATTTACATATTATTCAGTAGAGGGCTAGCAAATTATATCATCTGTTGAAGCATGATAGGACTGCCTATTGTGTAAAAATTTTTTTCAACACAGAATTATAGGATATCATGTTTTTTTTTGTGAAATCTGTACATTTATATTTATTAATTAATAGGCTTTTAAGAAAATTCACAGCAACATCTACACTTGTGTTTTTCAAAGAAATATGCACTGATATTTTAGTATAACTCCTTCTAGATCTCCTGGCATTTCTTTTGCTTTGCGCTGTAGTTAAACAGTTTGATAATCAATATCGGCAATGGCTATGTAGTCAATATTCATCAAGTCTGAAACAGCAGGGAAGTCCCGATGATGTTTTGTGGTGGTTATAAAAACCCACCAGTATCCAAAATTAAAATGAATTTAATAAAACAACTGCATTCAATGTGGTGCAAATTTTATGGCTAACTTAACAATAATATTACATGGTGAAAAAAAAAGGAAGCAAGATATTCCAGCCTTCTTCACCCAACAAAGCAGCTCACTCAAACATAAACTAGAAGATTCACAAGCCTTGCTTTGAGAATATTACCATTTTCTCCTGTTGTGGAGCTACACACACCTAGGTTACTTGGTGGCTTTATGCCAGCTGTTCCAGCCAGCCAAACTGAATGTGGGTGACATGCCAAATTGAAAGGTTTTTAGCCAGGCGTCTGGCTTGTCTGGTTTTGAAAATGAAAACCTACAAGATCTTTCTAATGTATTAATGGACTCAGTTACTTGGGTTCTTGTGGCATAGGCATAGATCAACATTGAATTTCTAGGTTTTGCCCTTGGTGCTATATATTCAATTTAGCATTTTATAGGTACAAATCATTTTTTTTTCTTTTTTTTGCAAAATTATAAAGATATGGGTTTATTTTTATATTCTATATAGATCTAAATTATAGTAAAACAATTTTTCTGGATATTCAGTATAGAGTTCAGTTTGAAAGAAAAAGATAATAAAAATGAAGGCACTATGATAAGCACAACCCAAAATGGCTAAATGATATACAGTCAAGTGTAATCTACAATTCAGCTCTCCTCTGAAGTTTTGTCATGCATAAAGAACATGGCACTTGACTAAAGTAAAAAAAAAATCCCTGCACCAATTCATATTTTGGCTAAAACATGAAAATATTTACATACATATACTAAGGGTATAGATATCAAAAATTGGTGTTGAATTCAAATGCGTAAAAAACATGAGCTTTCAA
The DNA here is from genome assembly GCA_018389105.1 of Nautilus pompilius. NCBI lineage: Eukaryota > Metazoa > Mollusca > Cephalopoda > Nautilida > Nautilidae > Nautilus > Nautilus pompilius. The sequence continues at coordinate 864,024 of JACATO010002222.1, forward strand.
GTTTAAAAAAATTGTTTAAATTAGCCAATCTTTCTAAATAAATCACCACCACAAAGGAAGCAATCGTTAAGTATCTAAATATATGAGGATCATTCGTTAATTTTAATTTTTATTATTTTATAATATTAACATTAAAATATTCTGCAAGATAATCAATCATCGACATTGACTCTAAAATTCACTTAAAAAGAAAATGAACAAAGTGAAGCAAATTACTATCCTTATATATTTACATAGGGCACCTACAATTCACTAATACTTTCCCTCTCCATAGTCAAATTTGAAAATGATTCTCTTTTTCAATTTTCTTTTAAAAGTATGTACACGATCCAACATACATTGTATTTACTATAAAATATCTTCAATAACTAAAACATCTTCATTGATCAAAAATAAAATCTCTAGCTTTTCAAGAAGATCACAGTAATCAACAAAAAATGAATAAAGTTGTTTAAAAAAGGATAGGTAATCAGCAAGCACACTCAGATACAGACACATACTACTTAACCAACAAGGAAATATATTTAGCAATAATGTAAAAATGAAAATATGTTCACTTTTGTGTTCTGCAATGTAACTAATGAAAATACTTGTTAAAAATCTCAACATGTTCATATTACTATGTATTTCATTGGTACTGATTGATGTAAGTAAATAGAAAACACTTATTTTTCCATCTTACCAAAATTTTTTATAATGCCTTAATTCAAAAAATTTTATTAAAAAATAATTTGAATAATTTTTACCATTTTTAGAAAATTATTATGAGGCATAATATATTATTTTTAATGTTATTTCTATAAAAAATTTTTGCATGAATGTTTCTTCTGCTGTATTAGATGATTTCCTAAAGAAACATCAACAAGATGACGTTACCTTACCTTTGCATTCTATTTTTTAAAGGGTTCAGAGAAAAAGATAGTTTCTACTGTTATCTATTCTCAAGAATCTACCCATTTAAAAGCAAGCCCCTATCAAATCCAGATGTGCTGAGCTTGTGTGTGAAGTAGGGATGAGCATCCATGGTATAAAAATGAAAGTGGCCGACTGACAGTACCACATATTCCTACCCAACATTCAAATGTTCAAGATGGTGCATATCCTCTGAGAAGCCACCAGTGAAGAGTGGTGCTATGTCCTATGTCTCAAAGAGGCACATCCTTAGCAAATGATAGTTACCTCACTTCTCCTTGAAGAACCAATAAGAAAAAAGTTAGGTTAACTGCTACTAGCCATACAAGTAGAAAAGAACAAAAACCATTGACATTATACAAAAGACTGCATAGAGAGTGTATAGGAAAATCGAATTGGCAACAGTGGCCACAAGCCAATCTGGCTGGAAATGCAAATTACCACAGCACCATGTAATAAAATATTAACAGTAAGGTGAAACTATCAGAAAGCTAAATGGAGGGAGTTCAGAAGACTGACAGACAAATAAACAGCAATGACAAAATAGAAAGCAAATATCAGTGAAATTACAAAAGATTTCAATAAAGTTATCCTCTGAACAGCTAAAAAGTTCAGCTTACAAGAGCTAGGTTTAAAGTGATCAGAAATAGTTGACTTGAGAAAACACATTTAAAAATGGATAAAGATGAAAAGAAATTATGGAAACCAAGCAACATAAAATCAGCAAGATGGAAACTATATTTGTCTTAGAGCATGATGATGACTTATTGTCAAGGAAGAGAGAAGACATTCATAAATTCCTACCAAAGTGATGTAGACATACCCAATGAAAGGAGAGGAGCAATGCATGACTGCACCAACAATCTTTGAGGAACTAGAATTACACTAAAATAACTACTAGTAGTCACCAGAACCAAATGGAATCACCAATGAGATTCAACATCTAGGGAAAGCAGCAATAAAAGAAACTCCTTCAAATCTCTAGTAAGAGCTGCAAGAGAGAAGAGGTACCACAAATTTGGAGAGAAGCTATGATCCCAATTCTCAAGAAAGACGACAAAGGCAATTAACTCATGTGCTACTTAAACAACACTAAACATCCAACTTTCTCATTCTTTTTTATAAAAATGAAACTAAGTTTATTTTATAAATTTGTTTGTTAAGTGTTCATGCAATTTAACTTGTTCTATGTATTTTCCTCTCTGGACTGATATTTTTCTAATGTTCTTAAGGTGATGATAATATGAAAACAGACTATCTTGATATGCTTTTCAAAGAGACTGACTGACTACCAGATTTCAAACCTATCCACCTTAATTTCACAATGATAAGTATTATAGAACCATGTGCACTTGTGCATACACAAATTAAAAAGAATACTAGTTATTTCATGCACATTAACCCATATGATCTGCCAGTTTTGTCACTTACTGTATTTTTTGGCATATAAGACAATATTTTTTTCTGCAAGGGCCTGACCATTGACTTATACTCCACTCCAACTTATATATGGATGAAATTGTGATACTGGGAACACGGGACCCTTAAGTACCATGGAGAAATGTATGTATGATTGTACATGCATGTATGAGTGCATGCTGACTCAAATTCAGTTACCTCCTTTTATCTAGTGCTTAGGGGGCACATATATCAATGTTAGGGGAGCTTCAATTCACCAAAGTTGAAATCAACCCTTACCTGAAAATGCCTGCTATAAAGAAAAAGCAAGCAGATACTGCAACTTTTAAATTGGAAGTGGTGAATTTTGCTGAAAACAATGATGGAAATATGGCAGCAGAGCAGCAGTATGGAGTTAGTGAGAAATGTGTTCGCGATTGGTGAAAGACGAAGGATTCATTACAACAGACTGAAAAAAGCAAACCATGGTTGCAAAGAGAGATGATTCAACTTTTTATTTGATAGGCAAAAATCATATTAAAATGTGTTCCATAAGGATTGAAGCTTCTTTCTTTCGCCTAAAACTCTTCCCCAAATCTCTCACTTTGATGTTATCCAACACTGCTGTTTTATAACCCTGACAGAAATTTTATACTGTTATTACTGTACAAAAGTATCATCGTACTATCGACTTATATACCACTTCAACTTATATGTAATGAAGGCTTGGAAAATTGGGAAAATTGACCTTTTCAACTTATACTCCACATTGACTTATAACCTGAAAAATACGGTAAGTATCTTCCAAGCTATTATGTTGTCTTGCAGCTACTACAGTTTGCATTTTAATTTCATCATGTGTTTAAGCCTGTCATTAGATACCTTTTCTAGCTGCAAGGTTACACATCCTTTTTTTTCCAAATTACCAGGAAATAAAAAAAATTTTTTTAAATTAACAAATATAGTTTTTGAAACATGATACTAACTTGGTTCAGGATTTCACCTTAAGGGGTCATCAACATATTTCATGGTCATCCTGACATACACGGTAGTAGCACAAAAGATCATGCATGCATGTTGATGCACATCCTACAGAAATGTACAAGATAATCTTGTGATCATGTGCAAAACTATCAAATGATTCCCAACCCAAAAGATTATTTCCCTAGCAAACAAGTTATCATACGTATTTCTTTATTAGTGTTCCATATCACTGGTTTTACTTGCGTAGGATGGTTGTCTTCTTCTAAACCAAAAGTAGGCAAACTTTTTATCCTATGGACCACATGAGCCATTATGTAACTGTATAGCAGTAAAAACAAAAGATGCAGCTAGCATTGCCATTAAGTTTAATAAACTCAATGTAATTTTTTGTTTACATATTAAGATTTTCATACATTTTTTTTTAAAAAATTACAAATAGCTGGCCAACCCTTAAGCATTAAAATATACTGAATATAATGAACCACAATGTTATCACCAAACAGCTCTCTAAATATCTGGTTAGTGTGTATATATATATATCTCCACAATTTTAAGCAAGATTTATAACTGGCTACTAAACTTCCCTAGCAGATAAGTTTTTTTTTAGTATTTTGTTGTCTTTTTCTTGAGTAATGCAAGTATTATTATTATTAATCCATGCTATAAAGGTGGAAGAAACTCAAATCTCAAGGATGATGCATTTTTAGTTTTCAGGATCAGATATAAACCATTAAAAAAGAATTAAGTTTATTCTATTTCTTCTTTAACTACTAATGACTTTTAATTACATGTTAAGTTTGATTTGAGATAATTAAAAAAACAAAATCACTCATTCTAACCTTGAAAGGTTCAATAATTCAGATATGTAAATGAGAGTATGTTGAGTAGTTAATCTTAAATTAATATTCATGCTCCTGATAATACAAACTAATGGTCTATTAAAAATAATCCATATCTTCAATGAATACAGATTAGAAACTGACAGGTAACTACAAGAAGTCATAATATTGATTTAGTAAAAACCTGCATGTTAGTTATAGGTATAAAAAAACAACTTTACATACTCTTAGTGTTTATGCAAAAATTTCTTTCACTTAGCTACATAACTCAAATGTATCTACTTCTAAACATCTCAATATTCAAAGTTATTGGAAGTTAAAGTTAATTCAACAATCAAATCTTCTTCACATGACCACAAACTCTCACTTTTTAATTCAAATAACTTAACAAGACTTTACATGCTAACTAGGAGTTAAAGGAAGTCAAATGTTCTATCATTTCTGCTAATATTATGTGCCGCAAACTGATCTAAGCATGTATTTTATAAGAGTAGCTAAAAAAAACTTTGCAGTTTCTAGCTACTGCAAATATTTGCAGTAAGTATTGCAATTTAAGTTTTAGAAAGCAAAATCTAAGACAGTACCAATCATGGTCCTCATTTAGTGGCTTCTGGAGTTGGCTTTTTATTACCACTTTTTAATCTCACTCCTGATTTTATTTCTTACATCCCAAAGTGCTAGTAGATGATCCTTTTACTGAAAATATTTGAGGCGTTATTATGCTTCACTTGTCTAATACACATTTTCAGGTGTTTTTTTTTTTTTTTGTTACCCTTTCATGGCCAAACCACACCACTTAGAGGCCCCAAATTTGGTGCATAGGTACTTCAGAATCTGGGTAGGGTTTTAAGCAACTGTACGTTGACTTTGAAGGCTGTTTTGAGGCCACTTTTAAAAAGCCTAATAGATTACACTTAAGTTCACTGCACTCATTCCAAATAAGTGACCTAGCAGCTTAAATTATAATAAAGTTACCCCAGGATCCAAGGATACCAGAGCCTGGTCTCAAAGGCCACCTTTAAGTTCAGGATTACAGGATTTCTAATGGCTCAGTCAAGATTGGCAGGGTCAACTTCAGAATTAGTGCAGGGTTCAAACTGGGTTTTGAGCAACTGCACGTTGACCTTGAAGCTGTTTTGAGGCCACTTTTAAAAAGCCTAATAGATTACACTTAAGTTCACTGCACTCATTCCAAATAGGTGACCTAGCAGCCTTAAATTATAATAAAGGTACCCCAGGATCCAAGGATACCAGAGCCTGGTCTCAAAGGCCACCTTTCAAGATTCAGGATTACTATGGTTTCACAGTACTCATTCAACTCAGAAGTGACAACAAATTTTAATTTTTCAACAAATGGCCTTGAAGGCCATTTTAAAGCCATCAACAGCAGGTTTTGATATCATGCTCAAGAGTTCTTTGCAACCCAAGGAAAAACTAGCAACATTGTCTATAAAGAGCTTCTTATGGAACAAAGATAAATTTAAATGTATAGCTTATAGAATGTTAAAAAATGTATCAACAACATCAATTCAATGTTCATTCAATAATTGTCTGTTTAAACAAATAAATTGTTTTTCAAATTGATATAAAACCTTTTTCATAAAAGCAATTTTTTCCCGTGCAGTACCAGGTACCCAAGCTAGTTGGGCAATATTTTAAAGTGCATTTCAAGTAAACTAGAGCAATAAATATAATCAAATACACAGGTAATTAACTAGTAATGATTGCATAATTAGACAATGTTCAGTTAATACTAAAAATAGATGCTGCTCATTGAACAAATCAAGTTCCAAAATGCTCATAATTATTTACATATCACTAGAACCCAGATGTTTAGGCACTAAAAAAAATCTGAAATAGGCAGGCAAAGAGGCATAATAAAATTACGAAAAATGCATTTGACAAAAATAGGCATAAAAAGGTATGTATTTCTGCAACCAAAGTGTGGTTAAAAATGATAATATAAAGGTATACTACATTAAATGGCAAACTGCCTGATTGCACATAATTACTAGCAATATTTTCAAATTATCTGGTGTTAAACTATGCCGTCTGTCAGACTGAATATGCTTCAATTGCGAAAAACTTCTTTCTACCTCAGCTGAGGTCACTGGTGCCTACCTGAAACAAGCTACAGATTCTACAGGGTGATTGAAAAGTAACTCCCTATTATTAAGTACTTGTAATTTATTTCTGAACTACAATTCTTACAAGAAATGAATATGATAAGAAAGTGTATAGCATGGAGTTTTATTTAAAATTTGATATGGGCGCCAGCATTTGCCACCAGCTTCTCAAGCCGCCTGGGAACCGCGTCAACTGATTTCACAAGGAACTCTTGTGGGATGGAAGACATAACTTCTCGTATTCACCCTTCAAGTTCTTCCAAAGTTGTTGGTTTGGTAGAGTAGACTTGCTCCCATACATCATGGAACATACACAAAACAATAATAGGATAAATTATAAGTATTTTCAAATAGGGAGTTACTTTTCAATCACCCTGTATATCCATGTCGATATCTTGTGCATTACAACTACCTTTAAGAAATTTAGCTATGTTTTGTATTTCTTCAAGATCTTTGTTACCTAAAATCACTCTCACATTTTCCTTGTATGTCTTTACCTACATCATCAGGAGCTTTACAAATATCGTCAGTTACTTTGTTGAAAACCTGCAAGTTATTCACTAATGTTTCGCCACATTTCTCAAGGGAAGTGATAGCTTGTGGGAAGTTTGCAAAATGGGAAGCAATAAACACAAGAGTGCGGTGGAGGGACTTTTTCTGCATGATTTCACTGACGATCCTGACTGCAGCAGATTCTTCTTCTTCAGAACAGTTTGATTTCTTTATCTTTTCAAAATTTGCAGCAAAGTAGAGTATAGCAGAGAGCCATATGTACCCACCTAGTCAAACTGGGCTGAGGTGGTAGTGGAATCTCGGGTGCCATTTCCTTGAACAACTGCACACGTGACGATGCTTCGAAGATGATTTTCTTGACATTGGAAACTAGGTGATCGACATTTGGAAACAAGCTACGTATGTGCTCGGCAATTCTATGGAGTCCGTAAGCTAAGCATGTCAAATGCAATTTTTTGGGGAATAAAACTTTAAGAGTACGAGCAGCTTTTTTCATGTACGAGCTGCATCAGTCACAAACAGAAGAACATTCTCATGTTTTATACCTTCTGGCCAAAGTACAGTGAGTGAAGATGTAAACAAGTAAACAAATGATCAATAGTTGAGCTGTTTGACTTCTCCAATACTTCCTATGTCAACAAATACTCCTTTGATGGTTGACCTTCCTCCAGTGTACCGATGACCACATTGGCAACATATCTCCCCATAGCATCAGTTGTCTCATCTATTGGGATCCATATTTTGTGGCATGCAACTTCATCTCTAATTTTCTGCACAACAATGTTGAAGTTGCTGTCAACATAATTTTTCCGTAATGACTCAATCGGTATATGTTCCTTTGTGTATTTCTCTAAAAAAAACCTCTGAGAGATTTGTTTTCCAATTTCCACAGTGGAATTCCAGCATCAATGAATGCCTCGCACAGATCACTTGAAAACTCAGATTTGCGACTGGAGCCAGCAGTAAATGTAGTGAGGAGACAAGCTTGTGTATTTCCCATCTTCAGTTTCTCTGCTGCTGCCTTGTGTTTAGCTGTCTGTACATGCTGGGAGGCGAAATATTTCTTCTCATGATTCACTGCTTTCTTACATGCTTTGCAAAACAGCACACAGTTGTCTGTAGAGAATATATCACTCCCATACTCTCTCACCAAATTGTTCAGTTTTTTACAAGGCGTTGACTTGACTTTAGGCATTTTGACACTTGCAGGGGTAGATCTTGGAGAAGACTGAACCATTGGGCAGTGGCATGACCGAATGAACGACCGATGGTGACACCCCCAGTTTTGCCCCGGTGGTGGAAATTTGAACTAACTGATGGGTGCCAACGCTAGCCATTCGCCTATTAAATTAGCCCATCATACCCCGTCATATTTTTATTAATGTAATACATTTTTTAAAAAAAATTTTCATTTAAGTTATTATTAATAAGTACTATGTTAACACATTAATAACTTATTAATATTAACATGTTAACATAGAAAACGTCGTTGTAATCAGGTAAACTAAGAATAGCACGATCTTTTAGCAAAATGGCAAAAAAAGGCTGATTTAGGCACTCAATCGTGAAAAAGGCATTATCTTGGTGAAATCATCAAACAAGGCATGAAAAAGCACTTATGGCAAAATCCGGGCTATACATACCACAAACCACTTAATCCAAATTACTACTTAACAATAAATTCACACACGCAAATAAGCATTCTGAACCTGCATAACTGAAGCTGGACAGACATTTTTCAGACATGAAATTTGATGCCATTTAAAAAGTGAAAATTTATCATCTTTGAGCTCATTTTTAAAAAATGATGATTGATTAAAATATGCAAAAAGATACTCTTCCATCCTTTACTCAAGATTTTGCATCTTTAGCACAGCATTTCTGATGGTTCACCTGTGAACTGCATTAAATGAATCAGGGGACTCCAGAAATAAAGTTATAGAGATTTGTTTTTGCCAAGTTTTAAAAATGTTAGTGTAAATAAATACTTTTAATAATTGAAAACTTTTTCCACTTTTACCACCAAAGATAGAATAGCTAATAATTTTACTCTTAAAGGAAAATATCAACTAAAGAACAATGTATTTACAATGTTTAAAATTTATCAACAGAAAATGTATTATTATTTGCACTATTAACTTTTCTGAAAAAAATATATCAAATTTATTTTACTTAAAAAATTACAGGTTATTTTCTCTTAGAAAGAATATAAAGATACAAGATACCTGCCTTGCCCAGCAATAGAAAGCATCAGAAAACTTTACAAATCGATCGCTTGTTAAAAAAATCATTATTTTCCTTAAATAAAATATTTATCTTTAAAGAGGTACACACATTTTGAAAATTATCTAGTCAAAATAGCTATCTTTCATCAATGCCTAAAATAAATGTTGCCAGTATGAAAAACATCTTTTTAGTAACCTATTTCCTACTGAAAACATGCATCACTGCTCACAAAAGACCAACTTCCAATTATAACAAAGGAACGAATCAATCTTCTGTCTGCTGTCAAATGAAGAAAGTTCCAAGTTTAATAACACCTTTCGACTTAAGCAAAACCGTTACTTGCCAAAAAAAAAAACATTTTTGTGTTAAAAACTTTAATTTTCACATGACACTAATGCAAATTCAGGGACACTTCATTTGTTACTAACTCATTAAAGGATAAACAATGTTTTTTTTGTTTTTTTTTCCTTGTGCTACAAGGAAAAAAAGTGTCCATGAGATCTACATTTGTTGTTCTGTATAGAATTAGAACAATGCAAATAGCCAATCTGGTCTCTCTCATTGTTTTAGTTTTAACAGAGTCTAGTAGAAATTCCACTCAATTTGAAATCTATTTACAGGCTGTTACTGTTATATTTAAGCAGATAAAATATTTTTTATTAATAATCCTAACAAAAGCTTGCTGGATATGTCCATAACTCTACAGCAGCAGTACTTAACACTGTCAAAAACTCATACAGACTCTTCAAACACAAAATAAACAAAAAAACTTTGAATAAAGAAATAAATAAATGTATAATGTTAATAACATCACCTTTATTTTAATTCTCTGTGCTGGTGTAATAATTAAAAGGCAATCCCCATTTGAATAATCATAATTAATGTCTCCAAGATATACCAAAAATTAGATGCACATATAAGATACTTTAAAGAGAGAGAGAGAAACAGAAACAAATATTTTTCTTATATATAAAACCAAACATCTGTTGCATGCCAAGACAGAATTCTCTCCAAGAAACAAAATCAATAAAAATTCAAAAATATTGTTCTATTTCCACCTTTCCCTTTCCACAAGTTTTCTTTTTTTTAAAAAATATAATTCATGAAATAAATGTGTTTACTCTTCCCTAATAACTTTCTTTCATCTACTCTTCGACTATTAGCTATACTAAGTTAGATCTCCAGATCTACATTTATTTTATTTTAATTTAATAAATTTTTTTGAAGATTTTATTCCCACACGGTATCGATCGCGATGGGAGCCCACCACCATCTAGAGCTGCGATAGATTTTCATAAATCAAAATTACATCAGATTTTCTTAAATTTTTTTAAATAATAATAATAATAATAATTTTAAAAATACAAACTAAGACAAACCCTGAATTCGCAGCTAACCTTCACTTACATAAACATTTTTGCAGTAGCATAGTCGCCAGCAGAACTATGAGAATAGAAAGAAGAAATGTGCAGACGGACAGTTGTCCTACAGGACGGGGAACAGTCACACGGACAGTTGTCCCACTTGATGTAAGACGGGGAACAGTCACACGGACAGTTGTCCCACCTGCTGTAAGGACGGGGAACAGTCACACGGACAGTTGTCCCACCTGATGTAAGGAGGGGGAACAGTCACACGGACAGTTGTCCCACTTGATGTAAGGACGGGAAACAGTCACACGGACAGACGGGGAACAGTCACAGTTGTCCCACCTGCTGTAAGGACGGGAAACAGTCACACGGACAGACGGGGAACAGTCACAGTTGTCCCACCTGCTGTAAGGACGGGAAACAGTCACACGGACAGACGGGGAACAGTCACAGTTGTCCCACCTGCTGTAAGGACGGGGAACAGTCACACGGACAGACGGGGAACAGTCACAGTTGTCCCACCTGCTGTAAGGACGGGGAACAGTCACACGGACAGACGGGGAACAGTCACAGTTGTCCCACCTGCTGTAAGGACGGGGAACAGTCACACGGACAGACGGGAAACAGTCACAGTTGTCCCACCTGCTGTAAGGACGGGGAACAGTCACAGTTGTCCCACCTGCTGTAAGGACGGGAACAGTCACAGGACAGACGGGGAAGTCACAGTTGTCCCACCTGCTGTAAGGACGGGGAACAGTCACACGGACAGACGGGGAACAGTCACAGTTGTCCCACCTGCTGTAAGGACGGGGAACAGTCACACGGACAATGGGAAACAGTCACAGTTGTCCCACCTGCTGTAAGGACGGATAAGGAGACAGTTGTCCCACTGCTGTAAGGACGGGGAACAGTCACACGGACAGACGGGGAACAGTCACAGTTGTCCCACCTGCTGTAAGGACGGGGAACAGTCACACGGACAGATGGGAACAGTCACAGTTGTCCCACCTGCTGCAAGGACGGGTCACACGGACAGTTGTCCCACCTGCTGTGTAAGGACGGGTAAGGAGGATGGAAAACGTTCACATTTTGCCCGCTCCACACGACGAGCCAGAGAAAAGACGAACACTGACTGACAGGTGCGAACCAGACAGAACTCGCTGGCTACTAGTTAAAAATCCACAAAAAATGAATCAGCAGTCGAAAAGATCTTTCGGGAACAAATGCTAACTAACGAAACCAGAAGGAAGGTGTAAGATATAGAACAATAACGTAGAAGAAGTCATCTCTCTCTCTCACACACTCACACAAAAAAAAAAAAAAAAACCCAAAAAAAAAAAAAAACAAAAACCCTAAAAAAAAAAAATCTTTTAAAATTAAAGTCTTAAACAAACGCTGAAATAAAAACAGAGAACATCACCTGAAAGGCACACACAGCGGAGAAGTGTCTCGCACGTAAGGTAAAAACTTCATGGGCGGGTTTCACACCCGAACCGACTGCTCTCGCCGCCTTATCCGCCATGTTACTCTTTTCACCAATGGCGCATGCGTCTAGATTTGGAAGCCGGAAGTAAACAGCGAGTCGTTAAATGTCCTGTAGCATCAATTAAAGAAACTGATTTTGCTCAGGTCTGCGAGAAAATGTGTAACGAAGTGGGGGGGGTGGTTTCCTGCTCCTGACTTACTTCTAAAATAAACCAAATGAGAATCGAATGTACTGGTGGCTAAAAGACCAAAAACCAGATAATTAGCAATTTATTAATTAAAAACATCACTCGGTTTCATTGGAAAATTTCTCTTTGTTTATTTTCCCTTTAACAGTCAACAGAAAAGATTCGTTATTTTTCTCAGCTGTGAAAATAGAAAAAAATTTTTAATCAAATTTAATTTAATAATTACATTTTTTTTTAAAATTAATATTTGTATTCTTGAAACTCTCCGTCTCTCTCTCTCATACAAAATTTTTGCCTTGATAAATGCAACATCAGAGTGTATAGACAGAGACTAGATGTCATCTTCGTTCATCCTATGTAAATAAATATGTGCAGTAGGACAAGTTTTTGAAGCAGTTGGAAAGGACTGGGAAATTAATGAAGACAACATGGAAATTACTAGCCAGGCAATTGCAATACACACAAAATAACTTCTCTGCTCAGCTCTGCTCCATACTGATGTCTATTCATGAATTAGCAATTACCAGTATCCCTTACAAATCAAGTACCACTGCAAGTCAAAAGGTGGTATAGTTAGGCTTCAATGACCATCAGAAGGTTAATTTCATTCAAAATCAGAAAATTATGCTTACAAAAACAGAATTAGGTGACGGTAGTGTTATTTCCTACTAATTCACCAAAGTAGAGGGTATTCAAGATCTATATAAATTTGTTTTCTTTCTCTAAAATGATGAGTCAATGAATTTCTTATTTGTTCCAGCAGAGAAAGTCAGAAAGTAACAGGAAAATCTTTGTTGATGGTGATGGTGTAAGCCAGTTTATAAATCAAATTGAAAGTAATTTCTTTTCCTCTGAGAAAATATAGCTTTCTGCTTCTTTATAACAACTCAATTTTTGACAGCTTTTTACACTTAAATTTTCACAGAAGGAAAATTTTTTGTTTACTTTTAACTTAATCAGTTCCATCTATTATTCAAAACCAGAACATATTTGCACTAATTGATTATAAACGCATAAAACTAAAACTGCAAATAAAATTCGTTTAAACAGTTTAACTAATAAATAATATTTCTTAAAAAAGGAAAAATGAAAGGGGGTAATTTTGTTTTGTTTAATACTTGTCTAATTTGTGTCCCTAGATAAACAGTCTATATTAAAATAAAAATTCAAAGTATCATAAGCTCTCTTTATACATTATTTCATCCTCTGGATCCTTAAAACAATTTTTCTTTTTTTTTAAATGACATCTCTTTTTTTCAGCAGAAAAATTATGTTAAATTATGAAAAGGTATTTTCCTTTGCTAGATAATATTTCATGTAAATTGTTATGCTTATGATTTACAATTTAGATGGTAATTCTTTGTGCAAAAAATTCCTATGGTTACACATCTTTAAAAAAAAACTTACTTTTAAAAACAAAACAAATAAAAAAGTTAAGTCTTGATGCGAGGTAAATTATATCTTTTCTGTTTAGAGACAAATACTTCTTCAGACTAGATCATTACCTCTGATTCTATGGATCTGTTGACTGACAGATTTCTGTGGGTTGTATTGTGCACATAAATGAAAAAAATTATTCAGCAGTGCCATACACAGTCAGAAATTTGTTGCAGACCCAAAATTTTGTCTGAAACAAAAATGTTCCTATGATGAGAAAAGAACCCTCAATTTTTAATGGTAATCAATCATTTTTGGATAGTTTAAATTTTCTCTTTTTTAAAATTCAACTGCTTTTTTTGATGCATGCTTATAGTTTCCATGTCTAACTCATCTACATTTCATGTACAAATATTTGTTTTCTTGAAAGTGAACTGACAAAAATATCAGAATCTACTTGGAAATAACCTGTGTTCAACACTATAGATGATTGAAACAAAGTTACTAAAACTGCAACTTTGTTAACTATAATTAACAAATAGTTTAGAGAATGGATCTGTAATGTTATAGAAGTAGTGAAGTTGAATCACAGGTATGCTTGAAAAATGTGGTTAATAAGGATCTGAAGTCATCTCAGCAATATGACTAATTTGATTAAAGAGTAAATGTAAATATTGATTGTAAAACAATTCTATTCCTTGAATGTCTCTTTGAACTGAAACTTAATTAATCAACCACCAAAATCCAAGAAAATCACTACATTATGTTCTCATTTTCTCTTACCAGCCAAATTGTTTTACTTAAACATTTGCAAACTGGTTAATAACCGAACATCATTGAATCATGTACCTGAAGAATCAGTATCATTTTCATGGCTTCTAAATAAGGGCATCATTGTTATTAAGCATCACTATACTTCTATAACTTATCACCATACAAAGGCAAATAAGTCATGATGAGCATCACAATAAAAAGGTGCTTCATCTGAAAAGACTCCATTCCACAATTATGAAAACACCATCATACACTCTGTGTTAGTTGTGGAATTACTTCTGTAATTAACTTATATACATCCAAGCTGTTCCATCATGTAACATAATAATTGACCAAAGAATACATCAACCATGGGGGAATTATATTTACAAAGTAAAGAAATGGTTGAATGTTATAGAGAAGCCAGCACAAATTCTGACATTCAACATTCCTAAAAACCCATGGTGGCTTATGGACTAAAAGGAAAAAGCCAATAAAACGTGCACCATTGCACATGATATATGGAACTGTATTTTGCTTAAATACACTAAAGAAAGCTGACAAAGTTAAAAGTTGTAAGTAAAGAGAGTTATAAACAGAGTATAGATTAATAATGATTAATAAATACCTTAAAGATATCCTGTCTCTTATAAGATTAGAAGGTTTTATGAAATAATAGTTACACACTTAATATTTACCTATTGCTGTATACTTATAAACTTTCTAAAAGGAACTTTTGCATGTAAATAATTCAGTCAAAGTAAAACATAGCATCCAAAAAACTAAAGTACCGTGTGATTTGTGTGCAAATATGTTGCTATTACAGGCGCTCAATTAAATCAGTTTGACAGGTAATTTTTATAAGTGGTCAGGGGCAGACTGAGCCATCGGTCAATCGGGCACTGCCCGAGGGCCCATAGCTACAAGGGGCCCACAGCTGCAAGAGGCCAACACTCTTTACATTTTAACTCTACTAAAAAAGTAATACTCGCTTATATGGCAGTTCAGTGGAGAATGTATTGTGTACTAGTACTTTGCCTACAAAGCTAGCTTAATTAGGGGAGGTAGTTGGGGGAGTAAGTAAGTGATGCCAGCAGGATGCGAGGAAGTTGAAACAAATAGAGGCATTATTTACGATAATGTAGTCTAGGTCTAGACAATATATATATATATATATATGCAACTTGTTTACATTTCTGATTATTGCATACTATAATAACATGTATATAATTGTTGTACATAATTTTTGTTTGTTGTGAATAAATTTTGTGAAACATTATTTAGTATCCTTAAATATATTGCTTTTATACAAGTATTTTATCATTGAATGTGAATTTTCTAACATGGAGATTCCCATATAAGTTCTATTAAATGAATACTCCAATATACTCCAGATGCAGTCTGAGACAACTAATTTTTAAATTTTTTTTTGAAATTGACACCCCCCAAACCACCCTCCCCTTATCTGGCGCTTTGTAGCCTCTGACATCAGCACTAAGGGGCCCAGTGAACAGTTATGCCCGAGGGCCTATAATACTCTCAGTCCGCCCTGTAAGTGGTATAAACTGTTGCCAACATAAATAAATAAAGGTATTAGAGATCTTCAAATGAAACCTGGCCAGATACCATCGCAGTGATTCTGATTCAGCTATATTTCATTTAAATACCCTTTGTATACTTTTTATGCATAAAAGAAGATTATAAATAATAATTTAACTATATGCCTAGTTCAAATATAGTATTATTTGGATATTTTATAACTATACAATGGCAGGCAATATATCCTTAAATTATTGTTAACTATTATTTGTTTTCTTATTCTGATTGTTATCCTGTATAATAAATACTATATTTATACAACTACTGATATTTCAATAAATATTTAACAAAACTTGTTTTAATAATTTTTTTTTGCAGTACTGTACATTCCTAGTTTTTCAGTCTAAAATCTGATATATAAATTGGTTCTTAATGCAGATATACTCAAATTAAATTTCCATGAGCACTATAACACAAGCTCCAACTTCTTTTTCTTTTATTCTGGATTACTGGGGAGAATAAGATTACAAATGAAAAATTACACCAGCAAAGATAATGAAGTGGTGATGCTGTACCAATAAACTGATTCTTAGTTAGGTGAGACAGGCATCAGTTTTGATGTAATTCACTGTCAAAAAGTCACCTCACATGTGTAAGTTGAGCAAATTACAGAGAGCACAAACAGCAATAGTTGTTTGAGGTTCATGTATTTCTCTAGATTCACATAGGTGGTCCAAAACTTTTCTACACCTGTGATGGTGAATTCAGTTTTCATCACTGCAGATATCTGCAGATCTATGGGTTCTAGTTGCACTGACACTTCATCAATTAAGGGAAGCATTTCCTTTGCAATTTGCCATAGTAGAGGATTGAAAATGAATCATTTGGAACTAATGACAACTTTGAATGTACTGAAGTTCTAAGAGTGTGATCAGAAGTATTTTTTCAGCTGTGTCAATCAAGAGGTTAGTGACTGCATCATGAATGGCCCCATTCTAGTTGCCCACCACTGCCATATACCTCTCTTTAGATGACTGTTTTAATACAAGATTAACAAAGCTACATGTAACCCAAATGAATGGGAAAATCATAGTCTTTGTTGTCTTCTGACTATAAAACACTGCATGCCAACTGTATTCAGCTGACTACACTCCACTGTTGACAAGAGTGCAACACTGTCTAGATGTGTATCCTCTCCATCACTTTGACGAAGCAGTGTGTTTGTTTTTTTTACACTGTGGAAGAAAATATTTAATGATGTGGCCACATGATACAGAAAGAAGTAGCTCTTTTCAGTTTGTGAAGTACAGTATAAGCAACTTCCTCATTATTTGTTGATAGGCTATGTAATATATTAATTACAAATCAAAGCAAAGAGTATGCCATTTGTTTGACCCTCATATAACTCCAGGCAAATACTTTAATCTTGAATAATTCTAGCTCTACAACAGTACAACAGTGACTAAAAGAGTGAAGCCAGAGTAGTCAAAATGACTGTTAATTAGGAAAAAATAGTTTTTATGTACTGTATTTGCAGGTGTATGTTTTCCCATGTGTGCACGCATGTGTATTTAAATAAATTATTAGTTAGATACCCCTTTTGAAGTGTCTTTCAGGCACAAACTCCACACTATATTAGGATATACACAGATATGTCAGAAAACATTGAAAGATTAACTAGACTAGCAATATATGTAATTTCAGATCAACAAAGACTGGAAGTTTCAGATGCTTAGTTAAACCTGCAGACATTTCCATGGTGATATGATTGAAAGTTTTAAAATCTTAGAATGCATAAAAATAGGCAAGGTAGAAAATAAGAAATGACCTTCATTAGTGATCATCATAGGGTATCCACATGGAAAGTTTTGCCAGACTAGGAGGTGAAAGCAAAAAATCTTTCTACTTTTATGACTAGACACACTTTCAGTAAAACTGGCTAACAGTTTTTGTGGAATTCTTGTTTCTCGGACTTTCTACACCTAATTAGAACAAATTACTTTGTATTAAATATTTCTTTAGATCCTTTTGTCTCAAATCAGTAGTTAGAGTGATAGATGCTTTAAACTACTTTCAAATCTTTACTTAATATCCTCTTTACCAATAAAACGTTAGCAGATACCATACCTATAAGCAAATTAAATTAGAAGATGCATTTTTTCACATATATTTTAGTAAATATATTAAGTAAAAAAGTTTTAAATTATAAATATGATTACATCTGAAGCAAAAATAGTTAGAAATGGACTTTATTGATAAAATCATTTCTCGACTTTATGAAATCTTGCATTAGTTTGCTTATCTTTTATGAATAAAATAACCACCAAGGTGTCATAATTTATTTGAATACATTTTTGTTTATATATACTTAATGTTATGTAATATTATTATATACATAAAAAACTTTAGATTTATGCTGCTTTAGTCTTAATAATAATTTACTACAGAACAACCACAAATTTCAGTTACCATAATAGTTCTAATTTTCACCAGGAAATCTCTTGAATCTCATCAAAATTCCAAACTTTGGAATGGGTGATTATTGGAGCCAAAGAAAGTGAAAATCTGCTGAAAACTGTTTAAAAAAAAAAATAAAAGCTTGGGATTTTTTCAACTGGCAACAGCTGATGTATCACTATGTAGGAACTAACCTATGTAGAATATTCCCAAATGAAAGCCAAGTAATGCTGAATACATATGACAGACAACATAGATCAACATGTAATTAAAGAGAAAACATTAAAGCTTTATCAGAGCAATTTTACTGACAGTTGCTTTAGATATACATAAAAAGAAGGGAAAAAAATCACATAACACATGTGATCTGAAAAGCAAATTATCTTGGAAACATTCTATCTTTCTGGGAAAGGAAAATAAATGAATAAAATGAAAATAAAGCATGAATGGGCACAAATCAGCCTTGTGCTTTGTTTTATGCAACTTTATCATGGGCTCCAAACATACCGAGTGACTTTTCAGTATCGTTGTTGTAGATTTTGTCATGGCGCCTGTTGTTTTAAAACTTTATTCTAAACATTTTGCATATAGTCACTCACAAGAACTTCCAAGTGAATAAGCAAATGTCTGGAAAAGAGGCATGGTAGCAAAAGAACCTACAACTGTAAAAGTGCAGTAAACGATAATCTGACATAATCAGCGTCCACATCTCGCTTAAATACGTAATATTGTGAGACATATCCAAACAAGAAGCACTTTCCAGTCTTACCAAACAAGGCAATATCCCATAAATTCAATGGGGACACAAGGTCTCTTTGTAGGTGGAGAAGCACATCAACAAACAATAAATTAATATCATAATAAAGAATCTATGTTTATTACTACTGTAGTATAAATACTTCAAAAGTGAAAAGGTCTCTGAAGCAGGCAACATTTGATCTAAACTGAGATGGCTGATTTTCGTTCATTATCTGTTGATGCAATGATCAAGAATCATCATGTATACAAAGCAAATTTTTTGATAGATGATATTCATATTCCAAAATATTCCTTAAAATAAAGGGAGGACATTCATTAGAAATGAGCATTTTTAAAATAACTTTTTGGAACTAAAGTAGTGGATAGGTGGCAATTAGAATCAATATGGTAACTCTAATTTTCTTATCTAATTTTAAGAATCTTTTTGGACAAAAAATGCATTTATGTGCATCTCTAATAATGACTTGCACTCCATTTTGTAACAAAGCTGAGCTGTTTCCCAACCATGACAGTTGTAAAATAGAGAAAATGTACATTATCATTATCTTTTTTTGTTATTGTTTTTGTTTCTTTTCTTTTTTCTAAAGTTTATATAAACTTATTTAAAAGGTTAAAAGTAAAAAAAATTGAATTGGCATAAAACCATCAAGTTTTTGGAAAGACCCAGCCAAGTATTTAATGAAAGTCTAACACACATAACTTCAAAGAAACACACCACTATGTGAAATAATTTACTACTGCCTGAGAATCTGCTAACTCTAGACTATTTCACTATCACAAATCTAATTTTTATCAGTTCTGAAGTGTCGTTGAAACATCTGCCTCTCAGTAATTTTTACAATTACCAGGTAGTTGCCGAAGTATGGTTATAACCATTTGAAAAAGGGGTGCCATTCACTGTTGTCTGGTTTGAGCTATTCCTTCTCACATGGACTTTCTCTTTCTTCCAGGAACTTTAGTAGCCTCTCCTCTCACCTCTAATCAAAAGGCTTTCTATTTTTAGAGTGGCCAAAGTTGAAGACTATTGGATAGTTTTGTTCTGACTAATGTTTCCAGTGCTATACAGTCCTTTTTCTGTTTCCCAGCTAGCATTTCTGCCCCAATGCAATATTATTATGTCCTTTTATGTCATTTTTTAAAAATAAAAATGGTATTCAATTAATTGTCAAATACTTTTGATACATCTTTCAAAAGAAGTGAGTGCTAAATAGCCACCAATTTATACATACATACACAGTAACTTTTATTATATCATGCTCTGCCAACTATCACTATTTCTCCACTGTGACCTCAAGGTAAAGCATGATTTATTATATCTCAGATGCATACTGATATTTTTAAGTCATGTTAATCACCAGTTATTAAGTAATCAGACATTACTTATATAGAGCCCTCTTTGACCACCTTTAAAAAGTAATATTGTCATAACACATACATTTTATCTGGTTGTGGCTATGTCTATAAATGTTATTTATCTGGTTAAATCTGCTATACATTTCAGGATTGTATCAAAAGGCTTTATCTGCAGAAGTCTATTGCTTGGTAGAGTAAATCATAAATCTTTGTACATTAAATAACAATGAAAACACTACAACTACTGAAGTTAAAAACAACAACAGAAATCAGCCAGCAGTTAATTAATTCATTAATAATGCAAATGAAACTAAATAATCATTACAGGAAAGAACCATTCCAGTTGTTGAAAGATAAAAAGTAGTCAAACTGATATATCTGTAAAATTAATAATTAATTTTCTCATCTAATGTTCTTGGAATATACATATTATTCTTACTGTACTAGTATAATAATACACTTGTGTAGAAAGGAAATGTCTTATTTTTGGATTGGTGCAGCATATTATCAGTAAAAAATATCTTTTTTTTGACATTTTTACTTCATGCATATCTAAGAGCTTAAAGCTAGACAGAATCATGCATTTAAGGCTAAACACAATATCTTTAAAAAAAGAAAAAAATCTTTATTTACTCTCCTGACTTATACAAATGTATTTACATTTTGTATAAAAATTCCATTAAAGGTTTAACATTATTTTATCAAAGTTGTAAGTATACGTCTATATGTCAAAATATATAAATGATATAAAATTTAAAATTAATTTGTAACTCTCTCTTCTATAGCTATGTAGAATTGTTCAAGATTGTCAAATATGCTTTATTTTTGTGACATAAAACAGATTCACATTAATGATTATTTTAAAAGTTTTCTTCAACATTTATTTAAACATTTTTACCATTTTCTTTATCCTCTATCATTGTGCAGTTATCTATTTATCAGTCAGAGTCAGTCCCCAGTAAGGTTTGGCACAACATGACTGCTCTTTCTTGCCATTTCCTGTGTAGCAGTGTTCTGGGAAAGTTTCTGAAAAGGATTATCTTTCACTGCTGTCTGCAAACCATCATCCAGGGTAATTTTTGGAGAGGAACTAATTCTCACTGCTGCCTGTGACCCATCATCTTGAGTATGAACTGGATTAGTTTCATGGCTCTCACTGAATGGGTCTGTGGTAAAATCATTTCTCTCTACCACCTGTGTGCTAACATTCTGCATATCCCCTGTTCTGCTGATAGGTTTTTCAGTCTCATCACACAGGTCTTTACAAGCAATCTTTGCTGTTGCTGCCTGAGTGCTAACGTTTTGCATGCAATTTGGAGGTGGATGCTCCAATATTCTGCTGATAGGTTTATCAGTATTACAGCTGTAGTTTGTGGTGGGACTTTCCCTTCTAGTTGCTTGTGTGCTGACACTCTGGGCATGTACCAGAGGAAGCTGCTCCAATACTTTACTGTCAGGTCTAAGCTGGCTATAAGCAAATCCACCAATACGCTAAAGACAAATAAGTGAAAAGAATTATTTAAAAACTAAACATACAATAGCACAAATGTAAATTTTAAAATTCTAAAACATGATGACTCCTGAAGTAAAACTAGTGAAATAAAACTTGTTATAATTCAGGTGTGACAGGCTCTTTCCTACATTCTACATTGGATAAACCTTCATTAAAGAAATTTCAGGCATGGAGAGAGGAAAAAATTTTGTGATAAATAAAATCTATTTGTGGCCATAATTTTATCTTAAAGGCAATCTCTTGCCTGATCTTTAAGATATTTCTAATAACAGAAAACAATTTGCTATAATTTCATTAACTAGAAATTTTTTCAAAAAATAATTTTGATGTGTACACATGTTTAGAAAAGAAGTAACATCATCTTTAATATATATAAAAAGAAATTTCAAAAAGCACCAGAAGTTTCCTTAATATTTTTTATTATTATTACAGGTGGTTTTCTGACAAAAAAAGAAAAAATTCTGTTATGGTCTGAAATAAGACCTAGTTATAACTTCCAAAGTGTATTTTTTGGTAGTGGTATATAACCTAAATATTAATAATTTTTCCTATCAATGATATCATACAACTTCATAGAGTAGCCACTGAAGCAAAGGCTTCTTAAGTTTTGAAAATGCAAATCAGTGAGATTTTAGAAGTCCAAATAAAATATAGCACCATAAATCTTGCTCACCTGAAAAAAGTTTTTTTTAAAAAAATCTACATCCATTTAATCATGAAAGAGTGTTAAAATCTATAAGTGTAAAGGATAATTTGCAAAGCTTAACAGGCTGGAAGTAGATGCAATTTCATCAAAGATATTTCATTCATTTCTTTTGACCACAGCATCTGTGGGTTCTGCCAAACATCACTATTCACAGAATTGCTAATTTTTCTCATTATCATCATAATACATTTATTTACTACTGTATCACTTTCATTATCACGAGCTACATTTGATGACTCAAGAGCATTATTAAAGACTCCTACACAAACATTTTACAGTTCATGGCTATTGGTTAACAATAATAGCACATGAAAATCAACAAACTTGGCAAGAATCAATTTTAAAGCAGTCTAATTATTTTATGATAAACTCTCATTTATTTTAAAAATAAAGTAATATTACAACCCTTTTTTGAAAACTATGATAAAGAATGCACTATAAGGTAAAACAAATGACATTTTTAAAAATACACTTGTGACATCAAATGTAAGAAAATTGCACTATTTGGTCTATGGGAGATAACCCAACTGATTCATTTTTACACGCGACGCCTTCAGAAATGTCAAGTTACTCGTGCTGCTTGATGGAACTTTGATGCCCTTACTTTGTATATCGAAAAAAAATAAATTGTCACTGATGTGCAATAAATTCTAAGTGTATTTAAAATTAAAACAATCTGAGATCGTTATCTCTCTGTAGCAGGTCACTTTAAAATCAAAGTTAAAATTTAAATGTTATTTGTTGTTTTAATGTCTGTCTTAAGATGAAACACTAATTGCAAGAATTAAAACAAGAAAAGTGTAGCTGATACAAATTCCGTTTTAAAAAATGTTGTTTAAATTTGTGAATGTATACAATACAACAGAATAAATAAATAAAAATAAAATAACTGGCTACAATCCTTATAGTGCAAAGTGTAAGTAAAACTTACAAAATACTTTGCTGGATAGCTTAGGCACAGCATAGAAATCAGAAGATTGCTTAATTTTTTTTTCAAGAAAAAGAAGTTGGAAAGTCTAGTTAATTTTTTATTGATTTTTTTGCCATTTAATTTCAAGTTAATGCAAAGATGGGTATTTGTCTTTATGTCAGTCATGAAAGAAAGACGAAAGACAAGTTTTTGTCCAGAACTAAATATAAATCACAGATTTTATCATCTCTGATAGTAAGCATCATATTTTAGCAAATGTATACACAACAAATAAGTCACACACAGTCATTTCTCTGTGTGAAATGAATACCTGAAAAATGCACTCAGAAGAAGGCCAGAATGCCATGGATTTTAAATACAATAATAAAAAAAATAGTAATTTTTACCTTTCCTTTGAATGGAAGGTTGGGATCAGTTCGTGAATTATATGCATGTTCATAAGAAAGCTTTTCCTGGTAAATTCTGAGGGTGCCATCTTTATTCCACAAAGGTAGATCAGGAGCTAAAAAAGAACAATGAAAAATGAATAATCAAGCAGAAGACTGATTTAACATAAAAGTGTTTTTGTTTTCAACTAAAGAAATATAAATAAATATTGAACTAGAACTTGGCAGATTATATAATTACCTCTTGAAACTTTAGAACTTATATGCACACATTAATATTTGTTATAGATTTATATATATATATATATATAGAAAATCAAAGGGGAAGAAGTTTTCAAAAATTGTATAAAGCTTCTTATGAAAGTGCACATCCATTAAAAAAAAATATATATATTTATACTTTCTGCTGCTGTTACCAGGTTTGATAAAGCAATTTGGGCAAGATGCTATCTGATTGCTTCAGAAATAGATTTCTATAATGTCTAATCAGAAGTATTTCTCATATGTCTTATATTTATGACCTATTCGTTTTTATTTATCCCCCAAGAAAGATTTTTAGAGCTTCATTCATGTTACCACAAAAATTACAATCAATGTAGTCTTTCTTAATAACTGGAATCACATGTATTACTAATCATCCTAGTAAATCTTCTTTAAACTATTTCCAAGTTATTTATATTCTTAACACCACAAGGGCAGCATACTCCAAAAGGTGCCCAACCAGATGTTTCTACAGCAGAACCAGAACTGCTGAAGTTTTACTCTTTGTATCCACTGGTGACCATACCTGTAGTAGACTCATCAGTAAAATATCCCAGAAAATTATTTTGATGAAGAGAGTCTGGCGTGGTCAAAGTTCAGTATTAACATATCATATTGTAACAAGTTGGGGGAACACTTCATTAGTAAATCCACGATTATGGGGGGTACTGCATATTAGAAAAAGGAACAAATAATAATTGGAACATTTTCATTACCTGTAAAAAAAAAACATGTACACATTATTTACATTATTAAAACAAAAATTCTACTTTATTGGTATAAATCAACTAGAACAAAAACAGTAAAGTAACTTCTTTTTAAATTGAAAAAGTTCTAGAACTTTCGTGGTTAGGATTAACGTCTACCAGACTTTTATCTTTAATTAAAGCACCGACTGCTCGCCGCATGTCGACAGCTGTCAAATTTTAATTATTTATTTATGAAAAAAAGAAAAAAGAAAAAAAGGGAGCTGGTAACATGTGTTGGATATGCTTACCGATTCCTAGTGCAGGGCCCCTGCAGGGATTTGCACTGTGTTTCGTAGCCCCCTTCGGCACCCGTTCTCTGTCATACTGGAAGTCCGATCGGGAGGTAGTGTTCCGAGTATAAGGCGGTTCGAACCGCTTGGCCGCAGCGGCGACGACGCAGCAGCCATCGCCCACCATCCAGTGCCCTCGATCTCCTGGCGACGACACGCAGCAGATCGGTTCGTTGAGAGTCCGGTGGTTCTTGGTGAGGAAGAAGCAGTTCTCCCCCTGGGGCTGATGCGCTCGGTGGTCGGGCAAGATCTGCGGCAGGACTCGGGTGTGGCGGGCGTAGACGTTCCTCTCTACCCTGTCGCGCATCTCTCTCAGCCGATCCTCTTTCGGAATCACCGGCGTATACCTTGGCGGATCGTCTTTCTCCGTCATGTTGAGCACTCTAAAGGTATTTGGACTGCAATAACAACAACAACAATAACAATAACAATGACGATGATGATGATGATGATGATGATGATGATGCCCAGATCCTATACTTCAGTCAGCTAATAATACATACTTGTAGATGTTGGGTACTTTCTTTTTCCGAGTGACTGCAGGCCTACACGGCTTAAGGGACATTGTGGAGTTCAGTTATCTCCAATTTTTAATGACTGGTTTGATGTCTAACCACTTTCCAACTTAAACTTTTAATCGCACCAAAATGTTTATCTTGTCTAAACGGCCATATATGCTGTTTACTACCCGTTGCTATGGCTGCGCGCGCGGGAGGGGGGGTAGTTGAGGGAGGATAGGGGGGGGCCCTGGCGAGAATTAGATAATATTATCAATTATAAGACAAAAGAAAGTATTGATAATAAAAAAAAAACAATATTAATATTTATATAATCTATTTTAACTGGTTTTGATTGTGTTTTTTTTTCAGCCCGAACAGTCGTCGCATAGCAACTGGAAAAATGAGTTTTGACATGGCGGCCGTGGTAAAACTTAAGAGTTGGGCGGAGAGCTTAACCGAGGATGTGTATCGTCTAAAAAAGTAAGAGAGAGCCCCACATATCTTTACTCCTGAAATGGATGAATAAATAACTGTTGTTTTTAAATTTAATATATTTCTTCTGTTTATTTGTTAAATGTATTTTTTTTTAGTAAAATCAATCAATCAATCGATCGATCGGTCGGTACGTATTTTGCCGATAGTTCTTCTCGTTGACCCTGACTAAGAGTTGAGAACAATGTGTTTTATCTTTCTTATTATAATTTTTTTTAAAAAATGAGCTCTGGTAATAATTATATAGAATATTGTTTATTCTGTTATTAAAGTAAAATATTAAAAATCATATTATTCGCAATTATTATTTTTTTTTTTTTTTAATCAATGAAGTCGTGTGTCGGGCACCATGATAAATACATTTCGAAAGTATTGAAGGATTTTATTGAAAAGTAAATAAAATGGTTTATTAAAGTAATATTATGCTTGACTTTATTAATGTTAAATCACGTTTCTGTTCGTATGGTACAGTTGTGTTGTAAACATTGACTGTAGTTCAGGGTTCAGATGGTACTGGGCAGATTGGCTTCCCCATTTTGATAGGACTTGGGAATTGCTACTTTGGACTGGACCCCCACCAGTTTAGCTTTATGGTTTCTGCTACCTACTCAGTCCTACCACCTCAACAAGAAGCACAGGTGAAGCTTTAGATAAGACGATGCACCTTTCCACAAGTTATTTTGGTTCTAATTACAAATTTTTTAAGGTTTTAGTTTAATTTTTTTCTCTTTTAAAATGTTCTTTACTAAATTTTTGTAATACTAGGACCAAGTTAGAGAGAAAGATGGTTCAGTCTTAATTATATCATTGGAATGCATTAGTTTCATCCACTGGTTGTTGGACTTGTATGATATGACATAATAAAATTTAAGTGCATAAAATGATGGGTAATCCAAAAAAAAATCTAGAAAATTTATGATAAATTATAATGTTAAACCTTTAGACAGCTGCTGCATCACTTAATGCAATGTTATTATAACACCAAAACAGATCAATCAAAACATACTAATTGTAGTAGTTTTTTCCCAGTAGCATTCTACTTTTAGTAGTTTGGATGCTATCTTACTAATTACATTAATTGTAAAACATTAACTAGGCATCATGTAGTATATTTATAACTGCAAATTACTGTTAAAGAATGCTGTTAACATTTTTGTGCTCGGCTACAAATGAATACATTTTTACTGCATGAGCTGGTTTATATATCTTTCAGTTGCTTCTGGTAATACTTAGTTTTGTGGATAAACAAGGACAGAGAGATTTTACAGTTGAGACTTTGTTTCAAATTGCCTAAAGGAAGTCAAATCATTTTATCTTTTTTATTAATTGAAGTATAATTCTATTTGATATTGCTGTGTAATTTATTTAATTTATGTATACTTTTCAGTATCGCTGAAGAAAACAGACACATAGAATACTTTGCAGCTGCTAAACTGCAAGCATGGTTTCGTGGAACAAAGACAAGAGCATACCTCAAGTGAGTAATTAATTCATTTTCTAGTGCAATTAAAGCAAATTCAGTGTTTCCAACAAATAGGCTACTAAAATGTGAGTCCATAGAGAAAAATAATATACTTTTTGAAGATATTATATTTTATACTGTGTTAGTATGATAATTTTCCCAAAATTAAGTAGCATTTTTATTTATATATATCATCATCATTCTGGAAAGTCATTGTGCTGTTTGATTCTCATTGCAAAAGTGTGGCTTTAGATAAATTCACAGAATATGCTCGTATAATTTTCCCCTTTATGGCTTCTGGTGAAGAAAGTGCTTAACTGAAAAGCAAATTTCAAGTGTACATAGCAATTCCAGATTACTGCTTTATCACTTTTCTTGAATTCTGGAAAATCCACTGCAGACTTTCCAACTTTGAGCTGTGCTGTTCCTCACATACTCAGTGTCCCACCTGGCTTCATTGATGTGGAGAGAATCTTTTCAAAATTCGGCTACATAAAAGACTGCACAAAGAATCAATCTTGGAAAATATATTTTAAAAATTGCTGCCTCAGGTCTATGATATGCAGCACTTCTGGAAATGACACTAAGCTGGTTGGTGTCTAAATACAGTTCAAGTTTTTTATTAGACATATTGTGTTTCTGAAACTCAGAGGTTGTATAATGTTTTAAGGTAATTTTTAATTTTACAAAAAAAATCACAAGATTTCGTTTATCAGAGTGTTAGTCTACTTCTTTTTGTCCACCAAAATAAACCCTGATATTTACCCAGAAAAATGATTACTCATTCTACTGAACTGATTTTCAGCCGTTTCTGTTGTTGTTATAATAAACACTGATAAATTTTCAGAGAAAAAAATGAAAATGAAGGGCCTTCAGTATGTGATGCACATTCTGCAGTTTGTTGCAAACTGAAAACTTGTGATTGGCCAGCTGTCAGATCACCAATCAATTAACCTTGCATAAACTTTTCCTTATTGTTTAGAGAAAAACCACAAATAAAATACTTGTCACAGTTTTGAAATTAAGAGAAAAAGTTGTGCCTTATATTCTAAAAAAAAAAAAAAACAGTAACAGAATTCCATTTTTTTTTGTTTTGTTTTGTCTGCTAACAGAATTTTGAATAATAATGCAGTGATCATACAAAAAATTTGGAGGGGAATGTTGGCTCGCAAATACTTCAGGTATTGTTTAAAGGTGAGTTATACTGGTTTTTTAAGATATAGGTTTTAAGTGCATTCTTCTTTTTAAATCAGTTGATAAAATTTTATACGTAAAACAAGTAGCAGTTGATTTTAACTTTATGTAGGGAAATAATTTTTTGAACAGTTTAAAGAAACCATTCAAAATACAAAGATCAGAAAAAAGGGGGATGCTTATCTTGACTAGTGATAAGTCATATATTTCCTAATTTTTTCATGTTTTGTTAAAAGGGCATTTAAAATTATTTAACTTCCCTTGCTACAGCATTTTCTTATGGGATCAATATCATTAGAAAAATATTCTCCAAGGCTGACAGCTTATTAAAAAACTAATTAATAACGATAATACTGTGTTCCTTTATTGGCAGAAACAATTTATATTATTTTTTGTTAGATTTTAAAACCTGGTTTGGAGTTGTAAAAGTGGCTGAAAGTTCAGAAGCTTTCTGCTAAATCTTGGAAAGTTTACACGAATGATTCATACATTTTAAAAAGTGGTTGTATTGGAATTACCGCCTTTGATAGTAATTATTAGTTTTAAGAATACACAGAAAACAAAACTTAAAAAATAAACAGGTCTCTGTTGTGTAGATCATTAAAGTTAGCTATATCTTTGCATGCCTCTGGGAAGTTCCTGTTAGGTCTTTCTCATGATCGTCAAGACCATCTAGTATGAGCCCATGATGTCACATCCATGTGGTGAAACAAACCTCCACAAAAAATTTTCCTACTAGAACCCTTCATTTTTAGATGTGAGAGGAAATCTGTTGGCTGGGGATGAAGAGCAAGAAGAAACATGCTAGAAAGCTATGCCAAATCAAGCCAATCCAGCTGATTCAACCTCAGATCCTTGACTTTAGCAATCTCACTGCTGGAATAGTACCTTACCAGAATTCTTACTACTAAATCAATATTCTTTTTTTAAATAGGGACTCACACCCGCACAGCATATTCAAGATGCAAATGAACTAAGAATTTATGCAACAAATTTACTTTATTTAATTCTCTATTTGCTTTGCAGTGAATTTCAACTACAAGCACTTCACATTTTGGTTAATAATTATTGGTTTCATGCTTAGTGATTCAGTTAGTTATTTTTAAAATTTGGTTTATCTTCTTAGTAGCTGAAATATTTAAGGGTTTAATTTATTATTCCTAAATCTCTGAAATTACCTTTAAATGCAGGGATAAAGTGTATCATGTATTAGTAAATATTTATGAATGAACAGAAACATGCTATCACATATTTATGATATAATTCATAATTAATTGTAAAGTTTTTCAAGACATACAGAAACAAATCAAATCATCATGTTTCTTTGCCACATTACATTATGGGTACCCTTAATTATTACTACTTTAAGGGTTGAAATAAGAATGGCTAAAACCAAACTTCTAAGGTATTAGCATACTTGTTTTTTCTTTCATGTTTGTATTATATTTA
The DNA here is from genome assembly GCA_018389105.1 of Nautilus pompilius. Lineage (NCBI taxonomy): Eukaryota > Metazoa > Mollusca > Cephalopoda > Nautilida > Nautilidae > Nautilus > Nautilus pompilius. The sequence goes on from JACATO010002222.1 coordinate 894,236, forward strand.
TTTCAGCAAGCTGTGCTTAACATGAACATGAATTACTATAACAAGAAGGCAACACAAGTGAGTCATCCAGAATTCTCACCAATTTAGTTTGTTTTTCATTCAAATACATGAGATTTGTGTGAAATTTTTTTTGTTTGTTTATTGATTGTATTGAATATCTGTCTCCAAGGGCAATAAATTTATGATTAATGGTAACTTAGGTTATAATTATTATGGAACTTAACAATGTTTTGCATTCTTTAATTCATCACGCAGGGCAATAGTTCTCGAATTTTGCATCAATTTTATTAAATCATTACATCACCAAAATTTTGATGTTTTAGAATAGCAATGTTGAGAGAAATTATGAGTTCCAGCAAACCATTTTTCTTTCTTGAACTTTAAGATTTTTTTTTCAGTGAAAGTGATCTTTTAATACTATTTTGATTTAGATTCCAGTTTGTTTTTTTTTTAAAAATATTATTTAATTTTATTAATAACAAGCCTAAAGTTAGTCTATCAGAACTAACTTTATTTCTCTTCAAACTTATATGCAGGTTCAGAAAATATGGAGAGGATATTATATAAGAAAATATGTGTTTGATTACTTCAAACGAAAGAAATATTTGGCAGCATTAGTAATCAAGAACGAAAAGATCAGGCAAGTAATGGGCTAATTACAGATGCTTAATATTCCATTGTTAGCAGGTTTCGTTTCATAAATTACTATCATACCAATGAATACTGTGTTAGCTTGCTAAAAGTTACTAACAGTAAAATGTAGCTAATAATATACTTCTGTTTGTGCAGGCAATTAGAAATGTAACAAAAATTATAACTAAAAGCCTAAAATAATAGGTATATTATTATTTTATTTGTAGTGTACTTCTATCATCAACTTGTAATGAGATGAGATCACATGATGGTTGATGAAAAAATTTCTTTAAGCTTATTTTTAAACTAAATTATTAAACCACCCTCAAAACAAATTATGATCCAGTTTTAACATATATTGCTACTGTAATTCACTAATCATTAACTGTTTATATAAAAACCAATACACTGAAGACTGCTATCTTTTTAATTTTAGTTATTTTCAGTATAAAAAAATAATGTTACCATCCATCATTTATGTATGCAAAGTTTTTTTGTGGTGTTGACACGTAGCTAAAGTGCTGTCCACATTCATTTGCAAAAATATCAAAGGTTTTTAATTTAATGAAGTTCTTGCATGTAGCTAAGTTATCACCCAATGCACTTATTTATGTAGTAAATAAAGTCTGTGATGTAACAAGCAGATAAAGTAGTCAATCCTCTGACCTCATTTATCACCATCAAAAGGAAAATAGCAGAGCAAAGACCTCATGGCTGGGAAATACCCAGAAAAATGAAGTATTATTTCATGTTCCAGAAACATCCCAAAAATGTAAGGTATAAGCTGTTTAGCAGAAAAAAGCACTCAGCTTAAGCCACTTTCCAACTTAGCAGTCAGTACCCATGTAGATTTGGACTGATGATCTGGGACTGTTCAAGTCAGTTGACATGTGGTCATTCTGAACATCCTTTGGAAATGTCCAGAGTTTATTGAATTCTGTTTCTTGCATTGCCAGGCCTCAGTGTACTTCTCACATAGTAACAGTGTTCATCAGCATGTAACTTAGGACTTTTGAAAATAACATCAATATTATTTCTTTTATTTATTAGGAAAAAACTAGAAGAATATGCTGATTATCAAGCCAATGTGTATAAGCAGCAGATGTTAGAAACAGAACATTTAAGGCAGGAATATTGGGCTCATAAAAATCACTATTTAGTTAGTACTGCTGCGATTCCTGGAATATATAACTCACCATTTTGTCTGTAAGTTGTTTTTGTTTTATATTATTTAAAATATGGCCAATAATAGTATTTTTCTAAAAGTAAAATTCAAGTTAACCACAAAATTAATTACTGTTGTTGATTTTTGGAATTAATGCCAGAACCAGCACAGACTGTAGTTTTCAGATGGCTATACAATGATATAAGGAATATTCAAGTTGAATCCGGCCGAAATAACATCTGGCCTAGTTTACTTTGAACACCCCTAGTAAATATAATTATTTAAAACTAGCTACAGAAAAATAATCTTAGTAAACTGGTGCCCTGGTACCATTTGGGTATTTACAATTCATAATACTAGAAAAATGTGGATAGTGCATTTATATTTTAGTTGTTTTTTTTTTTTTAAATCATAAAACAATGTTTTTATTTATTTCAGACTATTAAAATAAAATATAAAAATGTACTGTATTTTTTACAGTTTGTGTTGTTATTCATTGAATGTATGGCCTAAGTTCAAATTAAATTATTATACTAAAATAAGGCATCAGAACATTTAATGTTATCAGTAATATTCCAACAGTTTCACAACGGACTGTATTATAATAATCTGAGAGGATAATTGTGCATAGATTTTTTTGTTTGTTTTTTTTATTTGCTGTCTAACTTTAAAAAGAAAATACGCAAACCTAAGTCAAAAGTTAACATAGCCAAATGCTCTCTCTAGATACCCTGACAAAATGGAATATATTTTGCGAAGTTCAAAACCAACTTCTTGTAAACAGAAACCAAAAACCAATGAAGAAGAATTTGATCCAGCCTGCAAGAACTATGCATTAGGTATACCAGCTAAATTGCCTCCTCTTCAGAACAAACTGCAGGTATGCAACTGTACATTTTAATTTTCACACACACATGCAATATAACTCTTATTATTTCATAATTTGTATGTACTAAGTTTCCGAATTCATCAAATAGCAATATTTAAATCTAACAAAGGTCATTATGAAAGTATAGTATAAATTATATATATATATATATTTTTTTGGCAGTCATAGCATGAAAAAATACACTTCTATCTTAATTAAAGGCTTCCAGGGAAAAGAAATGTCACTTTGTTCTTTAAAACTGGTTGACACCTAGTTAATTTTTTACTAAAACTCTTTCCAATATAGCATTAACTAAAATAAAAGCTATCTAAATCAAGCACAAGACTAAAAGAATATTTCATCTTAAACTCAGCCAAACCTGCCAATTTCTCCAGACATTTTAATGCCAGTTTTAGCAAATTTTCAAGCCTTTTTTGTTTCATGCAAATAGTGTGTTTTATAGATTATGGTTATTGTGTGTGCGTGTTTCGCTTCTATTCTCAAATCATTTAGATGGTCACTCTCCCATGAAGTTTCTGATCGCTAATGATTTTTGTTATTAATTCAGCACATGTATCCATTTTATTCAAAATATTAGAAACCCTAAATAAACTCAACCACCAGCTGGCTGTGCAATTTTCAAGGCAACACTTTTTGCTGTCTTCTCTCATAATAGTCTTTTGCTTAACATAAACCCAAGAAAAAGATAATTATCAGGAGATAAAGTGCATCCACAAAAAAATAATTAATGATGTGGATCATTTTTCTACTGTTGTTACTTTCATATATTAAAAATTGTGGCCTTTCAGAGTTATGGTATTGGAATATCTCAAACCTGACTAAGGTATTTTAAAGTAAAATTAGAGCCAGCTTTACTGGTTGTTGGCTTTAACAGTTATTACTGTATTACAATCTAAAACCTACATATTTAAATAATCTTCATTTTATAAACAAAATGAATATTCACTAAATTTTATTTCTTGTCATGATTTATCATAAGAGCTGTATTTTTTTTTTAATATTATAATGAAATTCACTGAGATTAGCTCCTTTTTTATTTCTACTTTAAAAGGTTCATTGTTATAGTGTTTTCTTAAATGTTCCTTATTTGACTTTGAAGGGCCCATTTCGTGACCCTGCTGAAGTCCAGAGACAGCGATACAAGCCATTCAAGCCAACTCTTAAAACAGAGACACCTTTTAATCACTTAGAAGAAGCTCGCAAACAAATGAAGGCTAAAGAATGGCTATTAAGAGTGCACGACAACCCGTAAGTTTCTCTTTAAGTTAAAATATTTGTGCATAAAACCCATGGAACATAAAAGTTGGAGATTTACTACCCAGTTGATAAGATTCAACAAAGAACTTATTAACCAAAATATACTAATGATAACAGTCATTGTGAATACCATCACAAAATTACACATTCCCAAATGGTTTTAAGAACTGATTAGTGATGAAAATAAAAAAAAAAATAGAATAGACAAAAAGATATCAGTAACTAGATACAAAATGAACAGAAAGAGAAACTTTACACATGGTTGTCTTATTATGATTAAACCCAAGTCTGGCTCAGATGTTCACAACATCTGAAAATATGTTAATTTTAAAATTATAGTTATTCCTTGTATAAGAATGGTTAAAAATTCAATTTAAATATCACAGAATTAGTTAATCCCCTTTAAACTGACATACTGGGATGGTCATTCTTTTTACTCCTTTATATTTCCAACTTCCCAGAGACTATTTTATAACTTTTTAAAATTAGTAGTATTAACTCAATGTCATTACTGTATTTTTTTTTTAAATCACCAGCCACTAGTATTAAAAAGGATAAAGATGTTTAAAGAATCCCTGATCAACATCCCATGATAAAGGTTTAGACTTTTCTTTTCAGCTTTCTACCAGTGCACAAAACAGAAGACAAGTATGAACCAATGATCTTTGGAAATACTCAGTACTGCCATTTTCCTTATGGTACCAAGCACTTTAGGGAAGAATGTATCGATAAACACATATCGAAACAGGTAATTATTGCGTAAATAAAGCCAGCTAATTTTATGAGTTAATGAACAAATAAATCATGCATAGAATTTTATGTATCAAGCTACTAGAAAACATTTTTTTTTGTAAATTTGTATATATTAAGAATTGGATTAAAATCATAGAAACATCCCAACTAGTTTTGTTTTTGTTTAGCTATGCTATGCCCTTTTCCTACTTCCTGATTCCATACCTTGCCATGTTTTTCCTTTTCTGATGTTGCTCTCCAGTTTCCTCACTCAAACCAGACTTTCCACATAGCATGTTAAATATCCTGAGGAAGAGGCACCTATAAGCATTTCAGAGATCTTCAAAAGACTGTCAAAAATTAACTAGCTCATTTAGTCTAATAAATCTCCCGTCATGCTGTGCCTTTTTTTTTTTTCCAAAATACTCCTTTTTGAATTTACTATTTTGCTCAAGAGACAGAAGGCATTCAGAATCACAGCTAGTTGATGAAAGAATAATTAGAAATATGACAAAAATCCGTGTTGTATTTTATTTAAAAGGGTAAAAACTTTCCATCAAATCAGTCATATTTTTAAATGCAATCAACTATATTTCTTCATAATTCAAAGAGAAAATAGTTGATTAAACCTATAATGAATTTAAAAAGTAAAACTATTTTTTTAAAAGCCTAGTAACCTTCAATTAAAATTTTTTTTTGTATATTTAAAGTGGTCATTACTTATTTTTTCATCTTCTCAATGATCAGTTTAAAGAAAATTTATAATCCAATGCAGCAATAAAATCTGGGAAATCTTCTAAGATAACTTCCCAGGGTCATACCTCAGCAAGTCTTTGGGAAGCTTTAGACTAACTGTTTTCAGCAACAATAAAATGACTTGCATAACATTTTCTTTGTTTTTCAGCCCTACCAGAGATATCTGCCACCAATTCATTTATTTGACCAGATGACTGACACATACTCCCAGAGTTAAAGCCGGACAAAAGAAATCAGAACAGAGTTTGAATTTCTTTTTTTTTTCGCACACTTAGCAACAATTTGTTTTCACCTAACTGGAAAGACTGCATATGCAAGGAAATTTTAAAGAAATTATGTGGTACTTGGACAGATTCCAAGCAATGTACTTTTGCATAACTTGTATATAAAACTAAATGCTATGCTGTGACTAATTTACAGATTGAGCTTTGTTTTTTTTTGGTTTCAGAATCCCTTAACAAAAACCTGAGAATTGTTGCCACTTTCACTTAATATTTTAAAGTGCAGCCTCTATTAATATAATGAATGGTGCACAGGTTTTTTCATCTATTATTTATGGATCCAAATATAATAACTGTGTTTATCTGTGTTAGTAGTTTCAGATGCTCATTATTAAAGAGCTCCATACATAATGGGAGAAACAAAACCACAAATTTATTCTAATACATATGATTTATTCTTGATTAGTAATTATTCACTGTTTCTGTCTGAGCTTAAAATATTAATTTTACATTTTTAATCCATGTAATTTTATATACTATAATTTCAAAATGGTTTTCCTAGATTGATCAGAATAAAACCATGATTTCACTGTTTATGGAAGTTTTGATGAATGTGCTTCTTACCTGTGGGATGACACGCAATCAAAACTCTGTTGTTCTTGGAATTCTTCAGATCACTTATTTTTTCTCAAAATACTAAGTGTTAGTCTGGTAACATTCCATGACAGGAGGTTTCTGTACTTTATATTACACATTAGTGGTCTCAGTATGTATGTATGGCAGTAAATGCTTATATTGTTTTCACCTAAAATTATTGAATAAAAACTTTATTCATTCATTCTTCATTGTCTGAAACAATATATCATTTCCATTAAATTTGGGTTATTTTCTGTTATCTTGATACTGTACTCTAATTCACTGTTCAGTGAATGCTTTAATAATACATTAGAGTTGCTTAACAAAATTCAAAATATTATTATTAATTGTACTTTTAAAAAATCCTTGCATGTCCATAAAGTCAGCACTTTATAGAGCCAGCAGCCATAATTTTGTGCTGCCCCCCCCCCACATATTTTTCTCACCAAATTGTGAGTTAATAAACTAGTCTTAGTCATCAAATTGTGGAAATTTGATAAAGTTCTGAAAGGGTGGACAAACTTCTAACTTAAAATTAAAGTATATGTATAGAAATATCCTTAAAATAAAATTTAGAAAAAACAAAAAAATACCAACTTTGTGTTGTCTTGTGGGAAATTCTAATCTAATTGCACATGGCCACTGAATGACCTGCACAAGAAACAAACAGCATTTGTAGTCGTCCTGATTTTAGGAAATAGTTTAAAAAATTCTGATAAGACCAGTACAGCCAATTATAAAAACAATAGCAAATTTTGGTGGTGCTTTTTTTGTTCAATGCCGCATACAGATTTGATCAAACCCAGTCTCTACCACTGGCCTGTTTCATGTTGGATGGAGATACGACAGAGAGATGCTTATTCTTCTGTAAGTTCGCTTTGGCTACGAAGGTCTGACGTTACATCCGTGAAAAGGTGATCCCATTCCCATGGCTTGTCTTCCTAGCAACAAGAAACCTTTCTGTTAATATTACTGGAGTCATTTTAGAAATCTAATAATGTAAGAACTATAGGCATCTATTTGCAATTTAAAAAAAAAAAGATTTATCAACCAAGATTTATCTTTTCAAAATATTTAATGCAACAACTTTTGTTGTATAAAATTTGTTTGCAACATGCAAACACACACCATCACCACCACCCTACCATGATAATTATCTGGCCACCTGTTATTACAGTGTTGGTTTGTTGTGGGGAAAAATCAAATAAAATCAAGCAATGGGATGAAGTTTTTTATATTAATATTTGGTCAAGCTACCTTTTGGAGTTCAAAGAACCTCTACCCTATTTGTCATTGAATCAGTGAGGTTTTGTATATACAAGAGCTTCCTTTAATTCCATAATATAGGCAGGATGTAGATGAGTTGACATCAGCTTGTGATGCTTGATCAGATTCATATCAGGGCTTTTGGGTACCCAGGGAAGAAACTGAATACCTTGATTCCTCTTCCAGACTGGTTACAGAATGCCATCTCCTTAAAGGATATGGGTATAGAATTTTGTAATACTTTGCTGGTACAATGATAGGAGATACACCTCTAAAATGATAATGCACTCAGCAGAATTAAAACATCCTTCAACAACCTTGATTCATTGGAGAAGAGTACATGCTGCCAATACTTTAGGTTATTGTTAGACCAAATCTTTCAAAGTATTTTATTCCTATTTGGACAGAAGGGGTTTTCTTATGTGCTACATACCTGCTGTAGCCAAATCAGTGGAGATAACACAGGACCATACTTTAACTAATTTCTGTTACATAGGCAATGGCAGCAAAATAATCTAGGTGGTGAGTAATGGCATGTTCTTGCCATGGTCTCTGTTGACAGCCTTCCAAGATGCTTTGCCACAGCAGTGACATTTTCCCTAAGTGAACTTTGCAATAATATTTGGCAATCTGTTGCCCACCCTAGCCTAAGTGGCCTATAATGAGACTTTGAGTAAATGAGAAATATCACAAGATTCACCTGTTTTCAGCATGTTATTAGTAAAATTGGTTATCTACTAATCTAGATGTCCAGTATATACAGTCAGATACATTCATTTATGGAGGTGAGATAATAGGGGTAAGGGGAGGGGGGAGTTGTGTGTGAGAGAGAGAGAGAATGAAATTTCCATAGAGTTTTACTGATACAATTAAATGGCAGTAAAATTTTTTTTAAACTAGGCATAAAAATTAAAATATTGTAGTGGAAACTTAAAATCACTTATCTGTTAATCTGTGGGTTAAAATTTAATGTTTATATTTGTAAGTGCTAGTTTGTAAAATAATGAAAATTTAATGCATAAAGAAGAATAAGAAAGTTTTCTACAAATGCATGAAAAGTGATTATTTATCAGACTAATTGGCAACATAGCTCAACAATTTTTTAGTGAAACATTTAATTCAAACTAGAGTTTTATGTAGCAGCAGAAGTTGACCAATGACAAAAGTTCTCACCTCTGTTAGATCAATATCAGGGCAAAGACATCTTGTAAGCAGTCTCAAGTCTATTTCACTGTCCTGAAATTAGACCAAAGGATTTTTAGTTGCACTGTTGTACTACCACCAAAGGGTTCATGCTTGATGAGTTTGTACAATACCCTCCCTCCACTTCAGAAATTTAAAAAAAAAAATTTCATGCTTAGAATTGTATTGTACTGATTGATTTCAAGCATCTTCCTATCAGTTTACATTAAGTAAACCTTATTTCTTTTTACTGGTAATTTCATTGTGTTAAAGCACAATTATCAACTAGCCATGACTATTTGACTTTTGTATTTCTCTTTTATCAAGTCACAGGATTTGTAGAGAGTTGGCCAACCAAAATTGATTTTCAAAAACCAATAAATTAAGACACATCGTAAAACATTAATTAAAAAAAAACAAAAGCCCTAGCTCTTAAATAATATTGGATTATAAAATAGTTACAGTGCATTGTAATTAAAACATTTTTTGGGATTAAATTATTCAAACTATACATTATAACTTGTACTAAAGCCCAGTTCTTTCTACTACATGGATAAGAACTTTTTTTTTTCCCATAAATGTTCAGCTTTTAAATTTGTTTCAGAAGGCCCAGGGTGTCTTGTGTCAGTCTGTCCATTGTTTCACTAGAATATTTAATAATCAGACTAAAAAAAATGTTTTTTTAGTCTTCATTAGAATTATAATAATTTTTTTTATACTGGAAGACCAAAGACTCCATCTAACCAAAGAATGAACTAGCCTTATAACTAACTGTCTCCTTTAAATTCTCTGACCCAGTAAAACTCAGGTTGGCTCAGCCTCCTTTGATTAGAGATGCATCCAGCATTAACAAAGTCTAATTTTCTAGAATTGGTCTACTATTTTGCTGATACTTCATTCATATTTCCTCTCACATTTGAAAATGAAGAGTTCAAGTAGAGACTTTTGATAGGTTGGTTGAGTCCTCCAGGTCAGAGCACAGTGGACACTTTTGTGTTGGCCATAGTTTCCAGTGTCACACACCAATTTTCACTGCCCCCAGATCCTGGCTATGAGGGGTCAAATGCAAAAAGGGATATGACAATAACAACGTTGTTTGTTCTGGTGGCTTCATTCACAAAAAAAGAATAGCCATCACATGACTGCAAGCAAGTGAAAATAATCAATCTTATAGAAAGTTGCACATGGAGGGCCTCCCTGTATATTACCTGGTATAGAAGTGGGACCAGAGATATGTGCTAAATTTATATTTACTTTGTGACTGCTATGAATAGTTTTCCTAATTTTTTTTTTCTGGGGAATGAATAGATAAGAAAATTAATGGACTTTTAAAGATTATTAGTGGATTCAAAAACTTTTGAAAACTGTGCAAACCCAAAGTCTAAGGTATTCATATAATAAACAGGTAGATTAGTGCTTAAAGAGATACAGCTATTTGGTCACTCCACTATAACCTTTTTTTCTTTTTTAAAGTTTAAAAATGCCCCAAGAACATTTGTGAGAATGAGTTTTTGTGGGTAGCAGTTTTGTTGGCTAGCACATTTTCCCATTAAAAAAATACATACAGAAGCTAAAATTTCAGAGACTGGGTTACATCAACAATGCTATCCACCCTTCTTAAATAATCTTCCTAGATCATAGTAACTCATGCCAAATTACTTTGCAATCCACAATCCTTTCTGTAGCATTCCAAACTTCATTTCTGTTAGCAGTAGGCTGCATTTAAATCAACTAGGCATCAAATGTAAATCAACGTTTTTGATCTGTCTCCACTTTAAGTGGAAGGATTAGTCAAATTATCATGAAACTGTAGTAAAAAAAAAAAAGCTTACCAATGTCAGGAATGATGCCTGCTTCAAGTCATTGTCCAGTTCTCTGTAGGTCACCATCTTACTTATCACAGTGCTGTAAGTAACCAAATCAATCATATAGTATAAGCTCTTAAGAGAAATCAACACGCACACACTCACAAAAAAAGTTTACCATGACTTTTTTCTTCATTTTTTTTAGCTGCAGCAAACTGTTCAGGATATTTTTTATGACCACTTCAAACATTAAGAAATCAAAGATGACATAGGGAAGATGACAGTCAATCTTAACATGGAGAAGCAGTGCTGTCTACGCTGATATTTCTTGGTTTCCTTCTGTAAGTTCAGTCAACACTCACTACCCCTATCAGTTTAAACTGTTTCACTTCTATATACAAGCTATCCAAAAAAGGCAAAGGTATTTTGGCTGTCAAAATTAAGGCATTTCATTCAGAAGCTCGCAGATGGTCCTATGCAACACAACAGCAAGCCCCTGACATAATGTATTTTAAGTATGTGGCAAAAATAATGAATATGAGGTTGCCCTCTGATCAGAACAAGCAAATAAAGTGGTACTAGAAATATGAAAATATTGCCTAGGTACAGCTTGCATGGACATGTGAATAAGAATCACCACCACCACCAAGCCAACTTACAATTACGCAACTGAGACAAATTTAAGGACAACGTGCCAGATGTCACTATTCATAGGTGCCTTTTCTCATGGTCTTATTGGGCCATTCTCTTTTAATGGCATAGTGACAGATTACCAGCACCTTGATCTCCTTATAACCAGCATTATGATGCTAATGAAAAAAGTGTTTTATCAGCAAGATGGCACTTCCCTGCATTTGCATCGAGATGTATGGGCACTTCTGGATGAATACTTTACTTTACTGGAAGGTAGATGAGAAGACACAGACCATTTGAATACTTGCTACACTCTCCAAATCTCATATCACCAGATTTTTTCCTGTGCGGTGTGTTGAAGGACAAGGCACAAACCACAAAACTAGCTACTGTCCATGAACTCCAACACAAATTGTCGATACTTCAACAGTTATTCCTGTGAAAAAATGCCACTGCCTGTCGTTCTGTTGTCAGATGCTGCAATGCCTGCGTGGATGCAGATGGTGGACATTATAAACACTTACTGTAGCATATAGTGTTTGAGGTGTTTGATGTATAAAGCAAAAATTCTATATAGCAATGTGCCTTTGCTTACTAGGCTATATATATATTATATATATATAATAAAAATTTCAGTTTTCACAAACAAAAAAGTCTACAACCCTCTTTGATTTGCTTTCCACAAAGAAAACCTGAGACTTACGTTGGAGCTGCTGCTATCTGTGTAGTAATTTCCTCTTCATTTTCATCCACAAGCTCAGGAATCACAGGTGTGTCTGTTGAAAAAAAAAAACAACAAATATTAGGCCTGATTACCAGATTTGAAATTTGTCTGAACTTAAATTTTTTTAAAAAAAGAAAAAAAGTTCTGATCTATGACTACTTTTTTTATGTATTTAATCCTTTTGGTTTGTTTTGAGTGTTTCATAGATGGAGGAACAAAGGAGAATGCAAGTAAAGAAGATGCAGTTTGTACAAGACAGCAGCACCATTAAATTATCAGGGAAAAAAGATGCTTGTGGGCCAGTTACATGGAAGAGGTGGTTGGGGACAGGAGAAAAGTGTTATTTGGAGTTCAGATTTAAAATTATGACTATAGAATAAGAAAATTGATTTAAAGACACTGAGTTATCAAAAAAAAAACAATTTAAAAAATAAAACAAACCAGTATTAATTACCATTATCTGACTCGTCATCTATATAGTAAGTTTTAGGCTTCAATCTTTCACTGAAAAAGAAACATTTTGTTAATATTTGAAAGCAAGAGACAGTCTTAAAATACTTGTTTTTCTCCACCACCAAATTCATTTTTGTTTACTTTGCAAGCAAGCCACTCAGATTGTTAACGTGCACATTTTAACAATGCAGAACTTTTAATTAAAATCAGGTAGTCATCTTGTAAGCCTGGCACCTTGAAAAGAAGAGATAAACATTATTTAAGAGGATGGTTTAAGACAAGCAATTTTAGCATAGTTACTTGAATAACCACCTACCTCACAGATATTTTTCAGTACCTTTTGTTATTAGTTAGTCTTTTTTATTTTGCTGGTCAAGTATATTACATGGTTGTTACTGCTTACATGAAAGAAAAGTACACAAAAGTTACTACCACTGGCCGATAATCAATCAGAACATCTACACAACTTAATATGCTAAAATATATATATAAATTTATCCACTTGTATAGTTACATGCATATAATTGATGACAGTTTTTTTAGTCCATGATTACAGACACCATATATACATTTTTATCCAGGGGGCTTGTATCAGCTACGACTTCCTGCCTTCTATAGTCACGTGTGAAAACCAAAGAATTTACATGTACAAGCTAGAGTGCATTTTCAATGTGCTTTTTGACTGAGACAAATCAATACAATGACAATAGAAATCTTTTCCGTATCAAAATGAAACAACAAACAAATCCAAAATATTTCAAAATGTCAGTGAAACAGAATAAGATGCTAAAAAAGCTGAACAGATATTTTTTTTTTTGAAAATTCTTTTATTAAAGCAAAGAGAATGCAACATCAAAAAATGAAAAAAATAAATAAAGGTGTACATCTGTGTACAAAGCTAAAGAAAAAGAAATAATTAAACTGAAAGATATTTTTAGTTCATTAAAAAAAACTGAGAAGTGAATAAAATGTTAGCTGTCATTATTCAAAAATACTTTATTACTAAAAGTAATTTATCTTGAATTCTGATAAGAAAACATGTCATAAGATTATATTTAAAAGATCATTACTTACTCTTCATATGTATCCAAATCTTCCATATTTAATTTGTTTCTGTCAAATATATGGATAAGAAAAACGATCAGCATTGCTTACAGTACACAAACTGTTTATTCTATGTTAACATTCTAGATGTGAATTTTGGTTAATCTGTTCAGAGGTGTTCACATGAACATTTCTTTCTTGAGAGCGGACATCCTTATGCATCTAATGAGATCCAGAAGAAAGATTTCTCAGAGACTGACTTGAGTTTTGGCATACTACTGTAAGCAATGAAGCAACATCAAAACAATAAATAATACAGCTACTTATTTTAATGAAACTAAAATATTACTTTTCATGGTTAAAACAATACTTTGACCATTAAAAAATAATGAACTTAATTTTGCATACAAAATTTTAAAGTATTTTAGCCAATTTATGTTAAATATTTCAGCAACAACAATGCAGTGCGCTTCTTGAGAAAAATACTACGGTTGGTTACATTTAAAACACCAGTGATTTTGATTGTAAATGGTATAATGGATTAAAATAAAATATCAACTGCCAAACAAAATTTATAAAGTTATTATTTTAAGAAGATCCCTGAAAAACACCAAGCAATTATAAAAAATAGTACAACACGCAAATTATCAAATGATCTTGCATAAAAATAAATGTAACAACTTTTGAATAAAAAAATAATTTTAAAAATTGCTACACATACAAGGGACCTTCAAATAAGACCCAGATGAAATAGCTTCACCATAAAGGCATCTGGTGGGAATGTACCTAGTATACATAAAGAAAATTGACATAAGTAAATAGATACCACCTAAGTCTCAAAGAGACTCATTACAGTCACATGGTCAGGACATGACTGCAACCTCTAAGAAAAGGCCAGAGGAAGCCTCAGTATGCCAACAGTTATTCCACAAACAGGTTCAAGAAAACTGCGGGACTTTCAAACAGAATGCATTAATGGATAATAGAACATTGGCAAAAACCAGTGGAAAGCCTCAAAATCTCAAACAATGAATATTCTTCTGTTAACTGTTAGCAGGGTGGCTGTCCAGCTCGAAGCCAACATAAAGGAAACAAGACAGACAATTGGCTGCAAATGTGGCAAAACATTTGCAGGTATCCGTGAAACCATCTTATGTTACCTCTACAGCATGGTGTACATTAGAATAGTATCAAGACAGAAAAAACTCCTCATCCTATACAATGTCAGTCACCAACTGCAATGGCCAACACAGATGCTAACCCACCCTTGTACCTTTTGTATCATTGATGAATCTAGCACCAACCAGCATAGGAAGTTTCAATAAACCATCAGAAAACCATGATAAAATATGGCAATCTGTCCATGATGATGTAGTGTATGCAATTTTGGCCCCTAAATGTTCACAAACTGTAACTTCTGCCCAAAACATCATCATTCTCTGAGAGGGACTTTTGGCTATTTATGCCACCGGGCATCTGCCCAAAAAAGGGGCAGTATTTTTCTGATTCCCCAGCTCTCACTGCTTGCACAATATGTAGTCAGGGAATCACAACATTATTATGGCCTGGACATGTACTCCATTGACATGTAAGCTGTCCTTGATTAATCCCTGTAATCCCACCTCCATACACTCTGTAAATCAGATTCTGCACCAGGAATGGGCTACAATCCTTGCTGATCTTGACCACAGAGTGCCGTACTACAAAGTATTGACTCAGCTGATATTTTTCCAATGCTTTGTATGGTCCAAGGTTAAACAGACATCCAAATATGTGAAGTGAAGGGAAAACTACTTATGTCAAAATCTACACAAATTTAACATAATGTAAGATGTATTGAGTTTTCTCCCCTAGAAAAAGTTACAAGTTTCTAAGGTTCTTTTGATGTCTTTGTTTTTGCAGTACACTGACAGTTTTCTTTAAAAACAAAAAACAAAACAATTTTGCAAACTGACCGTCCACGTCTTGGAGCTTCTCCCCATCCAGATTTTCTGTTCTTGTTATCTAAAACACTTGCCTATTAAAAAAAAAAAAATCTAACTTTTATAATGATTTTAGATAATGCTTGCTTTATTACTGTAACATTCTTCACAAGCAGCAGTAAGGATATTGATATCTTGGAATAGGTTAGTAACATATAAACTGTCAATAAGGCCAACAGACATTTTCTGGAAAGATAGGTGAGGATTTTTTTTAACATATCAAATGACTAGAAGTAAAAAACAAAATAAATGAATTCTTGATTTAGTGTAATATAATTAAAGATTTTAAAACTGTAATGAAAGTGGCAGACCATCCTCTGTTAGCATTAGTTATGACTAATCTCAATCCTGATAGAAAAACTATGATCAAATCAGATTTTAAATCCATTAAAATCAAATTATATCAGCCAATATTTAAAAATGTAGACTGCAGTAGGTAAAACTACAACCAGACAGTTATGAATACTTTTATAATTCACCACTTAGATGTCAAAAAGTTGCTAAACTTTCAAAATTTAGAAACTTATCTTTATATCAGCTCTAAATATCTGCACAATCTTGAAACTTGTAATAACTTTTTCCTCCATTTTTACATACCAGTATGAATTCTCAAATCTCACTAATTTGCAATGTCAAATGTAATAGGGCTGACAATATGACTGTCAACAACTTTTACTGTCCTTCTGCTTTACTGATACCATTTAAAGGTGTGGTCAATGAATGAATATTCATGTAGACACCCCCACATGCAAAATAAATTTTCCAGGTGTGTGTCATGCAATAGCTCTATAAAAAGCATGGGTACTTTGCTGCATAGTCACATTTGCTGTGATTCATCTAAAATACAAAAGATATCTGCTATTCTCATTAGGAACAACAATGCAATTAGGAGGCTGCAAACTGGGATGATCTGCTGTGCAGTTAGAGCCATTGTGGGTGTTAACAGTATGTGGAACCTATTTCAACTAGCAGTATCAAAAACAGACAAAGATCAAGTTGATCACAGGACATTACAAGTGCAACCATTATGTACAACTATGGCACTTAGGGCATTGTTTCACCACTGCCACCTCAACAATGCATAGTATCCTTGGGCTATATTGCATATTCAACCAGACCTCAGGAACCACTTTTTTCACTGGTATCCAACCTAGTTAATCCATGCATTTTCACCCAGATACATAAGCTGGTTCGGTTCCAACAGCATGAAAATAATAGGTCAGTTTCAGCTATAATGAGTTTTCTGCTTTGTAAGGCTGATGATCAATTGAATTTACTATCACAAAGATAAACACTAAGCTTCTTCCTTTGTACACCACAGCAGCTGATTTAGAGAAGGAAGTGTTACAGCAGAGAAAGATCTTACAAAGAAAATGTGATGGCAATCAGGTACAGACAGAGATGGCTATCTTGTCCACTTCTAGCAGGTGCATGGTGGGATATTCCAACAAGATAATACTTGGCCTCACACTACTAATAACAATGCATCACAATGACCATCTCATTTCTCAGATTTGAAATCCAGTAACAACTTTAAGATTTGCTTAATCACTACGTATACATCAGAAACATCTTCATGCCTTACAGGAAAAGTGAAGGAATATCCCCCAAAAGTTTGTTAGTTGATGTCGTCTATGGGTCACGTGTGTTAGACTATGATTGAATGTCATAGTGCATGTAAGGTACTAGACCTCAAACCAACCTGTATGTCTCGATTACTATGGCAGTGCCATGAATTAAGTAACCATGGTTTCCTTTGACTATACACTCAAAACACATACTAAAATTTATAATAACACCTAACCACCAAAATTTTATTGTAAAGATACTTTACTAGCTTTGCCAGATTTCTTTCTGGTAATCTAACCACAAGTTTGTAATGATCTTAATACTTTTAAAACTGTAGGTGGACACTTTTTTTTTTTTTAAACTAATTGAGACATAAAAAATTAAAAAAGTAAGGTAGAAGTATTTGGTTTTTTTATTATTGTGTTCTCTCAGATTACTAGTAGTCATAACTTAAAGCTTCATAAGTGTCATAGCAGACTGACCATCTGAAAGTGATCCCCCAACAAAGCAATGAATACATACAGCAATCAGCATGGCACTGTTGTTTGGTTTAGCAATAGATACATTAAAGAATGTTTTAGAAAGAACACAGGTTTTGTTTCTAAATTAGAAGACTGTTCACCACTATTAAATGCTCTCCGCTATTGTTACATTAACACAGCATTAGCAATCTCATTTAATGACTCAGGAAAGACCGGCAAATCCTCTTTGTCACCAACACATTAAAGATGTTTTCCTCCAGTTATGCACGTTATTTAATTTTTCACATTTTCTCCACTTTAACTTGAAAATCAAACCTGCTGAATAGAAGCAATTTTTCCATTAGAAAATAAGTATTTTATTGTCATTGATTGTCAATTTCCTTTCTGAAAACTTCATTCCTGTATATACATTTTTTAATATTTGTTTTGTTCAGTGTTTAAACTTAAGTAACCAACAATGACCAACATGTAGCATTCAACTGATTCCAATGCCGTCTGCACTCATCAATTTTACCTAGTTGCTCAACTCATTTAAACAGATTTATACTTTGTATATAGCAGTTTTATGCTTGAAAACTTAAGAAAATATTTCAATGGCTGCATGCCACTGTTCAACATGCTTCTTTACCTTTGTATCGCTGAATTCTGGCTGCTCCAGCTGTTCTGTTGATAGGTCCAAGTCTGTTGATCTTGCTGCTCGACGGCCTTGTTTGGCACCCTGACACAGAAAGACACTCAAAAATAAACAGAAATTGATTTACTAAACTTGTGACTATTACACTACTGACCATCCAACTGAGGCAACAGCAGCAACAATGACATCAGAAAGCTACCATTGAAAGTGATGCACATTACAGGTTCTAGAGGATGTAATTCTTTTTTAGATATTGATGATTAGGCATAGAAACTACGTGTGTTTTGAAAATGCAGACCACAAAATAATCAATAATTTAATATCCTGGCAAAGTATAAAATGTTTTAAAAAAACATTTAAAATTTAAATATCTGGCAAAATTACATAAAAGGCAGGAACCATGTAATATCTGAATTTTACTACAGTAAGGGGAGTGAAGTAGCATTAAGTTAAATTTAATCATCATTGTTGTTCAATAACTATGTATACATTGATTGTGTGAAAGTCAGTTAGTATTAACTTTATATTAAATGTGGTTCATTGATTTTACAGGTATAAGCCACCCAAAGACACTATTATCAGTTAAATCCAGATTTGCATTAAAATGGCCAAACTGGAAATAAAATGTGTCACAAATGTTCAGATAATTAAGTTATTGAACATCAACTTATGAGAAGCAACACCCAGCTGTAGACAGATAGATGTGACTGCTAAACTTGATGTAACATGCAGAATTATTAGCAGGCTTTGAAGAGATATAGGCATAATAGTTCAGTTCACAAATGACCTGACAGGTGGTAACATTATCTATATAACTATATGCCAAGAAAGCATGGTTACATGTTTCACCCCAGAACATCAGCTACTCTCTGCTACATCTAGTAACTCACACACCCATACCAGCACAGGAGCAAGCTGGAATTCATCAGGACTAGACTTTGGCAGACTCTCTGATAACCTGATAACAGTAAATGCAAACATCACTTTGCTGGTGGTATTGTTCTCAGCATGCATGTAAACTACTAAAGTATTGCTGACTGTAACATGTTAGAAAGAGACCGTTTTGGGGATTGCAATGTTCTAGTCCACGGTACTGTGTCAGGTGACTACAAAAAAAAAAAACTGATTCTCTCTGAGGAGACTTACAGATCAGCACTAAAGGTCAGTAGACCTGCTATAAATATGTACTATGGATGTGCCAATTAGTAAAATCTATAATAGAAGGCCTGCTCCAGCATGGGGGAGGGGGGATTTCTGTACACATTTTCCTGCTTGTGATGGTACTCAAAATAGATTTAGAGTCATCTATCCCAGTAGGAAAGAGGGCAATGTACATAAGACTGTCCATCCCCCCAAATTTTATTCAATTAACAAAAATCTTAACTTTCATTAGCTTAAATATATTAAAAAGTAAAAACATCCTGAATAATTGCAGTTCACAAACTTTGAAAATTTGTGATATATTGCAACATTATACTGACAATATATTGTTTTGATGAAAGAATGCATACAGATACAAATACATTTTAGTCTAAAAAATGAAATCAGAAATGATTATTGTGCAGAATGCCTACATTACTATTATTAGATTCTTTTGCAGTATGTGAAGTTATGGGTGTAGGTACAATCGTCTAAGGCATTTTTGTCTAAAAACACTCCAAATGTGGTGTGCTAAATGTTGATCATAAAGGATGTAAACAGCAGTCGTGTGTTGTATTTATTTCATAAATTATATGATTGTTTATTTTTATAGAATAAAAGCAATTAAAACTGGAAGCAAGTAAAGCCATAATTTAAATGCGAGTCCCGAGTCACTCAGTTGATATGAAAATACATTCTTTTGTAAAAAATAAAATCTCAAAATTCACTAAAGTAAAATAATCCTTATTTGCTACTTTCTGTTTTAGATGAATTAAATGAGTGAGTTGAAAATGCAGGGGTCACTAGACAAAATCACGCTTTCATGACAGTCACCCTTCCACTATGGTTGAATCGTACTCAGCATTCATCATTAGTTTTAAAACACCGTCTGCTTCAAGCTTGGCCAAATATACACAAACCCTGTTTTAACAATATTACCCCTGCACTGTGATTAAGTCCTATTCAGTCATTGTGTTTAAAATAATTTCAAATTAGATCAAATGCTTGTAGACTACTGTGCCTTTAGCCCTAAGTGTTTGTAGACCAAAGTGATTTAGCTAAACTGAATTAGACTAAAGTGATTTAGATGAAAGTGCTGTATCCCGAAGTTATACATAGTAGAAATTTTTTTTAATAGAAAAAATCTAAAATTTTGTTTTGATGATTAAATCTGCATGTTTTAAATATTATAATGTAAGAAACCAGTTTTAAAAAAAATGTTGTATAGGTGTTCTTTTTTCCTTAGTATTAATTCATACTAATAATACTGCATTAACTGATCAGTATTGCTAATTAAAAATTGACTTTTGAAACACTAACAAGCTAAGTGATCAAGCTGCCACTAATCTTATTCCTCTTATGGACTACTTAATACTTAAACCAAGTACTATGCAGAGTATAAGGGATGATTTTTGAGTGTACTGTGATACAGTTTCTGCCTAGACAAAAAAAAAAAAAAAAAAAGTTTTACCTTAACTGTAGCTGTAACTGATAATTAATCCAAAAAGGCCCTGTGGTAAGTAGTGTCACTGGCAATCATGGGCATTGGTGGTTGTTATTTTAAAAAATAGAAGATTGGGGCAGGACAGTTTTTTCAGATGCTGTTTGGCTGAAGAATTAAGGGGTTAGAACTGCAGCAGGCTAACCACCGACACACTGTTCATTTCCAGATAACCATGTAGGAATAAACATTTTAATGGTATAGACGTCTTCAGAAAGCTGTATGGAATTATTGTGATCCATAAAGATTCCATTAAATCTAAATACAAGCTTTGCAAACAAATCTCAAGACAGAAAAACTACCAACATGATAACCATTTAAAATGTGAATTCTGCATTGCATTTGGCAGCATATTTCAGCAAAAAAAGAAAAAACCAACTGCTGCAAAAAGGAATTATAAAAAAAAAAAAAAACAAAGCTAGGGTATAATAAACATGAGTATGGAGAAATCCTTGACAAGAAAGTTTTAGAACAGATACTTAAGCCACTGCCATACACTAAAGAAGAATGCCTAATGCTGACTCGCAACTTATTCAGTTTAAGCAGACATTATATTTAAAAAGCTACTCAATCACTTGTCTCCAAACTCTAATAAACTACACCACAGCTTTTTCAGTAAAACAGTAAAATCAGATATTTACAATATATTTTCCAAAATATCAACAAAATAAATGATAAATATAGCATGACAGACATTTGGACAGCTAGTACTGCTTGAAAATTATTTCTTAGTAAGTCCAGTCATTAGTTAGCACCTAATTTTGAAAGGCATTGAGCCATTCTAAATGTGCTTCCATTTCTAGAATCACATACAGCTGACCAGTGAGCAAATTTTAGCAAACCCGAGAAAATGCTGAAATACCACTAGATAAAGTCTAATTTGTCCTTATTGACAATACTGTTAACAGTTACTGAATTATCACCACTAATCTTATTTTATCATAATTTATAGCTATATATTAACAATACTATGTTTAACCAACAAGCAGTAAAGAATATCTTTTCTATCAATCAGGAGATACTTAACTCTCATGAGGCAGCAGGATAATGGTTAACTGATTTTCAGGAAGTGAAGGTCCCAAAAAGGCTGCTACAGGATATATTCACCCATTGGAACAGTTGCATGCTAGTACTTAATACTCAATAAAGACAATCATGCAGTAAACAGTAATAGTCCAAATCTGACTTCATATCAGTGGAGCCTAGCTGAAAAACTTCTCTGCCTTTTAAAGATCACAAAAATTGCAACAAAGCTACCGATAACACTACTTTCAAAAGAAATCTCAACAACTGTGAATCAGCTAAAAGCAACGGTGCAAAGACATTTACATAAAAAGAAAAGAACCTGCATTCCTTCAAGAAAATGAAAAGAGAGATGAGATGAGATTAGGCAAGGGCCCCCCGGAAGAAATTAATCACAAGCTGATAAAAAGTTGATCAACCAGACAAACTTCAGCTGCTGAATCAATATTAATAATTCCCAGACTTTGGGATTGCTATCAAGAAATAGAGAAGAAAAAAAAAAATAATAAAATTTATTGTTGTTGTTGCTATTTGTTTTAGTTCTTGAGGATTTTCACTGCTGCTAGAGAGATAAAGGAATATCTTAGAAAGTTGAGCCAACTTTTTAGCAATATATACAGGGTGTCCGTAAAGTTACTATACAGTCTTACAAGTTACTGGTCGTTGTTTCAATGCCGGTACGATGACATTCTCAGTCGTCCAGGTACCTTTCTCCTGTAACAGTTCCGTCGAAGAACTGTGGACCCACAATCCATCAGACGATATTCCTGCCCAGACAGTTATTCCAGGCTGGTTCAATTGGGACGTGATCGTAAACTGGTAAGACTGTATAGTAACTTTACGGACACCCTG
Source organism: Nautilus pompilius (assembly GCA_018389105.1). NCBI lineage: Eukaryota > Metazoa > Mollusca > Cephalopoda > Nautilida > Nautilidae > Nautilus > Nautilus pompilius. The sequence continues at coordinate 916,815 of JACATO010002222.1, forward strand.
TATATATACACATACATAAGCCAACAATAAACCGTTTCAATCCAGAAAATGTTGAGTAGTTTTTTTCTGCTTTTGGCCGACCTTCATAATCGCGAATGTGGTTGTAGATCAGTATTACTTTCAATACTTCGGAAATAGCTTTGCGAAATCCCGATTAACACGCAGCTACTTCATTTTCATACTATCTCTGACAGCCTTTAGGGGTTTCGTTCGTGTGTTGAAATTTAAATTGTAATTTTAGACCAGTCTTGTGTTTTAGAAATGTTTTGGCTTTCACCTGGTTTGCTAGAGCGTCCATCCTGGGTTAGTAGAGGTCCAAGGGAGCCATCCCCACTCTCCGAGAGAGAGGAGTCTGTCTATGTACACTTTAGGGCAATACCTTAAATGGATGCCTACGGGATACTTACTGGTAGTTTCTCTGTAATCGAACACTACAGAATCCGCAGAAATGCCATTACTACCAGGGTTACCATGTCAATTGACAAAGCTGAGTCTACACTGACAATGAAATGAATTGATTTACGTTTACCCGGTCGTCTTTTTCTCTTTTAATCGTTACTAGCTAGCAACTGTTCTCCAGCTTCAACTCCCTCAAATTCTTACACTTTTGAACAAAGAAAATTAAAATGATAGCGTACCCTAACTTTTGTTATTCCCAAGTCTATATCTTCTTCCTCCATTGTTGGTTGTTTCGCGTTGTCAATGGAATTCTAGAGAGGTCACTTCCAAGGGACGTAATCCTTACCTAGCCTCAAAACTTTTTTGTTTTTTTTTTCTTTTGCGAAAAAAAAATTAAAACAAATCATAAAATATCAAATATATTATATATATATTATTACAAGGGTGTTAATAGAACATGAACACCTAATAGGTTATCATTAAAAGTAATTAATGAAAAACTTTACGAATCCATGAACGTTTTATTTCTATCTACTATTTTCTTATAATTTCAACATTTATTAAATCTCTCCTCAAAGAAAAAAAAAATTTTTTCATAAATCTCTTAAAATTCCACAATATTCCTCATAATTTTCTAATGGCGTCATAAGAAATGAAAACTACTTTTGAAACCCCATAGAAATCTTTTTTCGAAAAGTTGTTCAAATACAATATCCCCATTTTAATGTAGAGAAAGAGAGAGATTCAATATCATCAAAAATTAATTGAAGGGATCGATGCAATAACAGCCCATTCACCATTTTGTATTCTGGATACTTAACCAACCTTACAGAGCATGCAAAAACGATCAGTGCCAATACACAGTTTTGAACTACCCCCTTACATGTAAAAACCATACTGCAATACAGGCCATTCAAATATCCAGATTATAGAAACATACGAGTTTAAAAAAAAATTTCTTCAGAATAGTAAGGACAAATTGACCAATTTAAGCACCACATTGATGGAATGATTACTCTTCTTAAAATGTATGGAATGGTAAACCTTAAAAAGGAAACTAGTTGAGATACTGTAGAGAGCTAATGCTGATGCTGGAATTTGAACTAGGAATCTCCAGTTGCTAACCAACAGTTGGTAGCACACATGGGTTAACAGCCAGAGCTTCCTGGTTCAAATCACAGCATCAGCTCTCTACAGTATCTTGAGATGTTGAAAACACAAACACATTTACTCGTGACAAAAAGTACTAACTCAGTTACAGATATTGCAGTGAGTTTTGTAGCAAAACACAAGAACTAGTTTGTTAAACTGAGATATGATACTTTACCCATCTAAGTTTCCTGAAAATGCTAAATGAACCATTATTGCATTGGTCACTTTAATTAGTAGAGTGCATTAACACACAATATTATCTGCCAAGTTAGGTAAGGAAAACAAAACACACAAATAGTCTATCATCTTTTATTTTTAATAGTTATTGACTGAAAGATTCCCCTCCATGTTTTTGTAACTAAGAGGACAGACGTTTTTAAATTAAAAAGAATAGCAGGACGTGACTCGAACATGTGCATTTAGGAAAAAAATAAAAAAAGCATATGAATATCCAAGTCTGGCTTACAACCAATTTATGTAGTAGAAAATTTTAAAATGCTAGAATATATTTGAAATAAATTTTAAGACTATCACAAAATAAAAAAAAAAAAGCAATTTAAAAATTTTATTTCTAAAATACAAATTGCTTTATTGCACGTTTTTTTGCCAGACTAATAACAGTTAAAAGAAATTTTTCCAAAAATTTAAAAATAAAAACTACCATATTTTGTAGGGTTTGTTCAATAATCAACTTGCAAAGTAGTAAAAAGGTAACATTCACCTGATAGTAGCTAAAATAGCCACATGTAGAACATCCAAATCCTTTGTTATTACCAAGCCTAAGTACTGCATTAGTCTTCCTCAAATGGAAAGTAACCTCCGACATGATGTCAAAAGCAAATGCACACACCAAGTGTGTTTTTAAAACAATTTAACTCTTAATGGTTAAAAGTTAATTGTCAAAAATTTAAATGTAAACTTAATTGCAATGAAACCCTTCATGTGCGATAAAGCATTTCTCTAATACATCAATTCCAATGCTGAATTCTTAACCTAAAATTATGCATTGGAATTCCATCTTTAAATTGTTGATGCAAGAACAGTTGCTGAGAGATCAATTTGGCAAGGAATGGCAACAAAAACTATCAAATGACCAAAAAAACTAAGTCACTGGAATTATCTCAGGTTGATAAAGGTAACTATGTCCAGTAACTAGTTAATAATACAAGTCAGCGGATCATCATTATATTTCCCCCATAGCAGGTTCTGACCAGACATTACTTCAGTAAGAATCCCCTAAGTAAAATCATAGTTTTGAATGGTGCTCACCAATACCCTCCAAAACACAACAATCTTTGTACAGTTAATAACAAGATAGATTTTAAAATTCCACAAGCTAGGAAATCTGTCAGTCAGTCAGACCTTTTATTTTATTGATATTCATTATTTAACATCTGAACACTAAAAATCTGAAACTTCCTTTCCAGTAATTTTTTTTAAACAAGAATTTCTACATTTCACTTTTGTTGACAAACAAATATAGAACATCCATTTTAAATGTTTAGCAATCCTCCTTCGTGATTTTCTAAATTTATTTTTTTTTTTCGTCTTTACACTTCTGAATTCAACATACTGGTACCTCGAAAAATGTCGATTTGGCATTAATGAGACGTGATCGGAGTTCTCAATGGTAGAATGTAGAAGAGGATACCACACAACTGGGTCACAAAAAATAAAATTCAAACTTCAAAAGTGATGAAAGCATGAAATATATATCAGTTTTTAAAAAAAAATCTTGAATGTTTATTAGAAATTTAAAAATATAAAAATTTTATAATTCAAATGATATCTCTTTAGCGGAGACATCAATCCACTCTCTTTTCAGGTACAAAATGTTTAACTATCTTGAATTCCAAGCAATGCACTTGTGAAATATCCAGTGTTCACCTGCATAAAATGTTATTTTCTTTGAGAATCCTAAGACGACGACTTGAATAAAGATAACAGAAATACCATTTCTTCCCACCATCATAATCACTCAGCTTTCTTGGTTAACTCTGGTTTTGCTTTACAGCAACAAACAACAACCCTCAACACTAAGAAGAAATGAAAAACATGCACAAATTTAAAACAAAATATCAATTGAAAAGATTTAAAACAAACAAAAATTTGCTGAAGTAGTTTCCTTGAAATCATTGACTTGGTAAAACCCCAAGGGAAGGTTCTTTGCCATCATACAGCCCAAGATGTTTCTGTGTAGTGCACAAAACCACACTTGACAGTTGCCATTGTTATCTGAACACTGCCAAACACCAACATGAATATAAGTGAAGCTATTAAAAAGCGGCCTATCTAATATTTTAGTCAAATTTTAAAGCTAAAACATTTACTTACAAGGCTCCCTGTATAGACAGACATGCCACAGACCCATCACCCCCTCCTTTGCCACCCAGAAAATGCAAACAAACAAAACTTATTTTGAAAGGAACAAAAAAAAAAAAAAAAAAAAAAAAAAAAAAGAGTTTTTTTATTTTAAGTTTAGTAGTTACACGGAGGCAAGAAGCTGCTATGGCTTCTGAGCCAATAAAATTCTTAAATGTATACTATTATATTACTAAAAAAAAAAAAAGCGATATCTAGCTGCACTAAAATTTGTAATAAGCCATAGTATTTCTAACAGTAGATATATCTAAAAAATTTCCCATGACCACAGCTGAAAACATTTACACAAAAAGCAAACTTTATGAATCACATGATTTTTACTTATTAGTTTTAAAGTCTTTTGATTTATTTTCTATTGCAAAAATAATCCTAGAAAAAAAATTTTTTTTTAAAAATAATACTACAGTTTTGTGTCATCAGCTGAATGCTTCATTGTTTCTAAATTATATTTTAAACAGAAGAACAAAAAGAATCGTTAAAATTTATTTATTTACATACTCAACCAAGTTATGGCAAACCAGTGAACTTTCATGCTACTCTCAATGTTATGGCAACCATGTGCACAATTCATATTGCAACAAACCTTTTCTCAAAAGATATTGCAAATTAAAAAAAAAAAATGTACAAGTAGTAGTTCTCCATATGCATTTTTATATGCAGTATAGAGCCAACAAAATCATCAATGCTTTGGTATCTCATGACAGACAGTACATCAAGTGCTGCTGCTACTGCTCTGATATGTAAACATTCATTTTTCACTTAAATTCTGGGTTCAGTGCAAAGCAGCATTGCCCCCTAAAAAACACAAAACAAAAAAAAAAAAAAAAACAAAACAAACAAAACTCCCTATATTTATTTGACAAATTTTTGAAAAACATTAGCTGTTATAATAATAAACAGTTTTCAAAATTCTGTGTGGGTTTTGAGGTATACTGTATAGTTTTTGTTGTTAGTACATGCTTAAACAATGACAATATAGTATGGCAAACTTGAGTGAGAACATATTAGAAACTGGTAAATTACCAGTATATTACTGTGTTAAGTTGACTGTTTATGAAAATGTAATAATCTAAATAATGTACAGTTTATATTAGAAAAAAAGACTAACTTGTCAAAAGAACTTAAAATTTAGCATTAATAAAATTTCAGCAAATAAAATTTTTTTTTCAAACTTTATTATCCACCAAATAAGATTTATAGTAAAGTAAACAAGATTTCCGAAAATTTGACATTTATATGCTTGGTCAATAATAATAATTTCTTTAAAGAATTTTCCAATGCATTGTACAGGATGTACAAACATTATTGGAACTTGGCAAATTTCAGTAATGTAGCTTGTCTATTCTAAGATCTACAAACATTAAATACAGATCCAATGCTATCTTAGAATGAAATCAAGAATGAGCCACCATGTTGGAAGCCGATGTATACACATCAGACTAATAACATGACAAAGTAGAAAATTGTGACAAGGCAAAAGTGCTTTCCAGAAATTCAGCTAGGTCCCAGAAAAGAGATTACAGTAAAAATCCAGAAAAAGGATTAACATAGCTGGAAGTCAACATGTGAGTAGTAGAAGCAACCAAATCTTGTGGTTGCTCACACAACACTCCACTCTATGATGGCCATGTCTTTCCCACCAATGGATAGAAGTCTGGAATCATCGTGAAGAAAGCCAACATTTGTAACATGGCTGCTGTGACCACCATAGGTATGCTTTAAGGACTGTAAAATAGATTAAAATAATTTCAACAGGGTTTATTTATTGTTTTTGTTGGATTTTTAACTTCAAAAGAGCTGGCAGAACTACACAAGTTAGGCAGCTTAATTAAACCAACAGTATTCCTGAATTTTTTTAAAATTCTATTCCCAAACAACATTAAAAAAATAAGTGCAATCAAACTACTATTACAAAAACAACTTGTGAAAACCGATCCCTCTATTCCACCTACTGTTTTCATAGTTATCAGTTTATTGGTTTTTAAAACAAACTATACATTTTTCTAATCACCAAAAACAAAAACATCAATTAAAATTTTCACCTTTGCATAATAGTAGTAACATGAAGATGATATTCAATAGGCACACATTTATACAACCACCCACGGATGATAAATTAAGGTTTTTTGCTTTAATTGGGTGGATTTTAACTTAGGCACTGCAAAAAAATTAAAGGAATAAATGCATTATTCAGATCAAGTTTGTGATTGTTTATCTAACAATGTATTAGAATAACATTAAATAAACTCAAATATGCTAAACCATTTAACTATGAGATTTCATTACAGACAACCTACAGCAACTTTAAGAGCAGTGCCATATTGAATGTTACACTAATGAAATCAACTAAATAAATAATTCATGTCAAATGTTTCTATTAAATATAAACCTTTACAATTTATTCTTAGTATTATAAAAAGCAAAAAAGCATTTCAGTGGACAGAATATTCAGCAGTAAACAGTTACTCCCCAAAGATGCATTTCAGCTGATTTCTTTTGAAGATATTGCTGAGCACAGAACTAGAACTATATTTTATCCATTTCAAGAATACCTGATCTTTAATTGTTTTATAAGATCAATAGTAACACATATGCTTTACTTGTAATACAGACTTATGCAGATAATAGAAGTCTCACCTTGGATTGATTACAAGGAAACTTATACAGGTTGACCTTTCCAAAGTCATCAGCAGTGGCTACAAGACGAGAATTGTGTGATCGACAGCAGGCATTCACATCTGTACCATCAGCTCCTTCAGGCCAAATCCCTATTTAATAGTTACATACAGATTTTAACAGTCTTTTCTGTATCAGGGTAATAAAAAAAAAAATACAAATACAGGCAGCAGTAATTTTAAAAAAAAAAACTGCTTTTACTAAAGTCCTTTGGCAGATCCAGGATCTGCCAGTTTTTAGAATGTAATTTTGTGCAATGATTATTTAACTTCTTTAAAATTATTACATTCATTTTTGTTTCCATATTATCTATAGCTGTTATAATACTAGTTATAAAAAAAACAAAAATTTGATTGAGAATCATTGTACAAAAATCATTTCCAGGCTAACTCATAACCCTACAAATAAATGAAAGTTTTCATAATTTGTTCAAACTCTTGAGTGCATCTCATATATAAGGAAAGCTTATTCTATTGTTTAAGCCTCAGCACATTTATTTTGAAATGCATTTCTCAGTGCAATATTACTTACCTACAACATTGAAGTTTAAAACGCAGTTCTGAGTAGCCCACTCAATGTCTCTGATTACACTCTGAGATGTCAGCTGTTTACAGCTGGAGGCAGTCCCTAAAAGCATACAAATGATGAAGCAAAACATATTTGTTGATAAGTATAGATCAGCTGAATTTATGTCAACAGAGAAACTGCCACACAATTGAAAAATTTATTTCCAAACATGCAAGGAAGAAAGAAAAACAACACTAAAAAAAATATAAATAGTATCTACCTAAACTCTATTGTATATTTGGCCAAAAGAATGTAACATATTTGTAACATTTAAGTTTAGAAGCTGTCTGTTGTTTATACAGTAATGATAATACAGACCTCATTAATCAGAACCAAAAACTGTAGATCTGATTTACACTTCTTGAAACTTACAAAAGAAAAACAACAAACTGTTTTGATTCCAAAATTTTTTTTTTGGGGGGGGTGGTTTATCAAATGTATCATTTTGTTTTAAGCCACTGCCAGAGACTCTACAACACAATATACACCCAACATTTTTTGCTTGAAAATGCCTAGCAATGATTTTTTGCATTTTATACAGTACAATACTATTAATAGTAGTTTAAACTTTGCTCAACTTAGTTAATGCAATGTATCCCTGTAAAATAATAATTATTATTATTATTTTTTTTTACAGGTTACTGAATCATCTTGTGTATAGTACTTACAATAAAGAACTTCATAATCTCCAGAGTTACTTTGTAAGTACTGACTATCACTAGACCAGTCCAGATGTGTTATGAAGCTTGAATGACCCTGAAATTTAAAATAAGAAAATCAATTTTAAAATTGCAAGCCTGAAATTCGTGCTACTAAATGCATAAGCTTCTAGAATCTTTAAATAATTTATCATGCAGCTGACAGCAATTCAAGCAGACATTGCAAATTCAGATCTTTAGTAAGGCACATCACAAAATTCCAAATTAAGGGTTAACAGAAAAATTAAAATAATATGGGAATTTAAGATAATTTATTGCTCTAGGTTATTCCAATATGTAGTTTTAGGTCTCTTGTCTGATCAATGCAAATGTTATTGATACAACTGCAAGTTGTTTCATCTGAGGTGTGGAAGAAAGTGAATTTGAGAGAACTAAAAGTCAGGTCTAAAACGGAATATGATCAAATAGAATACTAGGCTAAGCATGCGTGCGTGCGCACACAAAACTGTCCATACCCACTTTCCTGTATAAATTAAGTATTTTAAAAACAAATGTACTTACTGTACTCCTGCCCACTTTGTTATACTTTAGCCCATTTTCACTCACTTGGTAAATATAAATACTGTTGTCACGTGATCCCACTGCTAAGTAGGTGCCATCTACAACCACAGAAAGAAAAACCTTTCTACTCAGTTGTTGAATTAAACAAAAGCATGTCTTGCACTTTAAAAAAACTTGGTTCTGAGCCTTGTTATAATGAAACTATTTGAATTGTGCAAAATATGTACGTGTTAGCAGAGCTGACTAGATAAATGACAAAGAAACTGCAATCAATTTCTCATAGTAACAAGTATTACCAAGAATTAGAGTTACATATGATTAAAATAAAAAGTTAAAATTAGCCAATACTTTTCTTCTCTGTTGTTATAATATATAAATACTGTCTATCTTAAACACACCTGGAGAGTACAACACACATTCAATCTGCTCATTGCCATCACTGTGAGTAGAGATTATCTCCCTAGTAGTGAGATCAAGCACCCACCACCGGCCAGTCTGCGTGCCTATAACAGCCAGGTTACCATCTGGGTGAAAACAGCAACTGTGAATGGAATCCTGCAATGAGGAGCAAATATTGATTCACATTTACTCTATTCTGTATTTTTTAAATCAGTTCAAAATTTGCTCACTGACTTGACCCTACTCTTAAAAGCAATAATCAAATACTATATATAGTATTAAATGTTGGGTGCAAGTCATGCTCATGTTATAATACAAATATTTAGATACTGCTGTTCATTAAGTATATGATAGTGATGTTCATTATAACTGCTCGTACATAACATTTGATTCTACACAAAGGATTTTTCCTTTCAAAGATCTGTCCAAAAATTTCAGAGCTAATTATGAGGTTGCTGAATGGCAAAAATTATCTCAATTTGTATTGAATGCAAGTTCTGGTTGTCATGTGATCCTAAATATCCATGTCATGTTTTGTATTCAAATTGAGAGAGAGAGATGGAAAAGAAACTGTTTCAATCCAGGAAAAAACTACTTTTTATCTGCTGAAAAATGAAAACTAGAGGAAATTGACTTCCCATACCAATGATCAATTCATCAAATCTACTTCTAACAAAAATAGATTAATCAGATGGCCCAATCATTGTCTAAAAGAACTTTCTTAAATCACAGACAGTTGGATTTCTCAAAACCAACTGTAGCACATGAGGAAAAATGGTCACAGGGTTCAAGCTCAACAAATCAATGGCCCAAAAAGCAGCAAAGAGAGCTCAAACTCCATTCTTACAAATCCTGAAAAGGCCACTTCCCGAGAATGTAAAAAGGCAAAACAAAACAAAAGTGGCTGAATGATTCTTCTCAACTCAAGATCCTTTTTTTCAGGTAGCCTTCATTTACATATCCTAATTTTGGATGAGAAATTAGTCATGACCAAACAGTTGTTCAACATCCAAAATGATTGCATTTTGTCTCCAAAATCATCTCCTCCTCTATAAATAGAGAAAATAAATATGCCAATGCAAGAGGTGCCTTCTGTGGTGGTTTGGGGCTGCCATTACTAGATGAACAAACCCCACTGAGTATTCCTCAAGGCATCAAAATCAATGCCAAAATCTACAAAATTCTAAAGTCTCATGATAAGCTTTTTTTTTTAAAAAATCTGCCTTTTCACCAGAGTTTAATTATAAATGTATTTTTGTAAGCGTGATTACACTTTTTAATGCCTACAGTATTTTCGGAAAAAATTCCTTCCTTAACCTGATTAATCACTGTTGTACATTGAAAAAGACTGTGAAAGGTTAGTCAGTTTATGACAAATTGAATTTTAATCCAGTAGCAAAACTTTTTTTTAAATGGATGTGGTGGTGTTGAAAACAGGTGACTGAAATTTACAAATAGTCTTGACTGTTTTCCTTTTAGATTTTCCAGAATATTTACAGATATTGCTGGTGATGAGTTGGCAGATATCAAGTGCACAAATTCCATGACAATGCTTTGTCATTTTTTTTATCTCCACCAATACAACTGCTACTGACAGTGGCATTGTAGAACTCAAGTTTTCCTGAGATGAGAATAAAATCTTAAAATTTTTTTTTTATTTATTTTTTGTGATGTAATGCGTGTGTGTATCTCCGAGGAGAAGGGTGTGGGAGAGGCCGAAACCTCTAGTGGAGCGAGCTCCTGGTGTAGGCCAAAGAGGCCGGGTTGAGGCGCCAAAGCACCTAGTGTAGCTGGCCCTAAAACGGCAAGAGTTAGGGACGCCTAATACGGCCCATGTTAGTAGAAGCCAAAGCTTCAGTTGGAGAAAATTCCAATTGGGAAGGATTGCTTCCCCAGCCAAAAACCTATCTTGGGAAGAAAGGCATCAGCACATCAGGTCCGAAAATCGGTCTTGACATGCCTAACCTTTCCAGTCAGACAGGCAGGCCAAGGGCAAAAAGCGTCCCTTGCCACCCCCCACTCTTTTCAAGCAGGGGACTTTCCGTCTGCAAGCAGCAAAACAGTACTCATCACCTGCCCCCCAGGGCTGATCGCAAGTGACCACGCCCAAAAAAGGGCATGGTCCTCAGCCGGTTACCCCAAATGGAAGGCTAAGGACACAATGCCCCACAACCACACCTTCAACCACACCTTCTTGGCCAGAGAAGGAAACCTTAAGACTTACATATGATGCAACATCTTATGTAAATACAAAGATTTTCAGTAGTTATATTTTTATTGTATGTAATGGCATGACACCAAATGTTGTGTATAATTATAATAAAGCAAAGCAAACAACTGTTAGGTAAAGCATGTTTCTGTTTATTCGCAAAAAAGGAGAATACTCACACCAACTTCTTTACTCCAGATGACTGTGTGAGACAGGCTATCCCACAGGTAAAGATGTTTGTCATAGCCACAGGTAAGAAACTGTTTTTGTGTTGGATGAGTGGATAGAGCCCACAGTTCATCAATATGACCCTTAAAATAAGTAAAATGAGAGAGAGAGAAAAGGTTATCTATCTTGTTGTGTAGCTTTTTAATAGTTTTTTTTGTTTTTTAAAATGTAATAAATATAAATTTTACAACTGAAATCTTTTAGTATTAAGTCAAAAGTAAAATATTTGATGAGACAGGCATAAGCTTGCAAAAATCTTAACACACCATATTAATGTAATTCAATATAAGAATGCTGACGGGTAAGAAATAATGCACAGGTGGTTTCTTTTGAGATGTGCTTGCTGGTTCTGTTTAATCCCTATTTTGTTTCTGAATCATCTCACAAAAAAAAAAAAAAATTGGGGACTACATTTATGGTGTTTCTTCACAATAGCATTCCACAGAGCATTTAATGACCAATTGAACAACTGTTCAGAAACCTGTTACCCATAACAACAACAGAGACATCTGTCCAAAATTTAATCCAAAACACCTTTTTTCATCCCCACTCATTCATTTATAAATTAAACTTGAATGTTTTCTTTATCATCTAATTCTGATTATAGTTATCTTAACATTGAGAAGAAATGCTCAAATTCTTCATCAAATGGCATCATTCATAAATGAAAACCAAACAGCAGCTTAAAATTGAAAAGTACATCATTTACAATTAGTCTGGACAGTTTTACTTTACCTATGTTTACAAATAAGTTTTATAAAACAGAACCAGAGAATACTTATTAATAGTACCCCAGTAATTTGCATCTATTTAACTACTGTTGTATTTCCTCTTTCAATTACAGTGAAGCCAGAACAAATAAATACACTGATCCTGTCCATTCCAATCTCTCTCTCACACAAACACGTGCACCTGCTTATGCTAAAAAATTCTTATCTAAAATGCTGAATCAGTCAGCACATAGACATCACTAGTGTCAGCCCCCCTCACATCCATTGTAATTTGTTTTACTCTAGAAACCAGTATTTAAAAGGCAGTGGCCTTTATAAATCTACAAATGAGCTAGTAATACTTTAAAACAACAAAAACACGGACAATTATTTAAGTTTTCCTTGTAACAGATGTACATAAATACAAAAATAATACACAAAACATTAACTCTTTACCACTAAAAGTTAATTTTAATGCACAACACATGCATTACTGTAGGTGTACTGCCATGCAAAAATAATTAGATGACTGTGCAGATGCAAACTTGTTCCTACCAACTTATTTCTAATAGATAATGTAGAAGAACCAGCCATATCCATAGATATGGTTGTTAGGCTTTAAATTTAAATGTCTATTAACCATTTTTTGATGTTTATTCCAGATGTTGAGATGATACAAAAATACAATCATAAGTTAAATGTGTTCTGGCAAGAATACCTATAACTTGGAAAAAAAAAAATTGCTCGACTTGTTTAAGTCATTAGACCACTTATACAAATACTGCAAGCATGCAAAACAAGAGCTTAATATACCAACTGTTTTAAACTTTCCTCATGTTCTGCATTTGGAATAGCTTTTGCACAACAAAAAAAAAAAAGCTAACATGGCTTTTTGTATAGTAGATGCTTTGTGATACAGCATTACCAATGGAGCTGCTCTTAAAACAAAACTTACATGCTCCTCCAAGCTTTGTTCTGCTTAGCATTGCCTTCAGCTTTAATGAAAAGCTCAGAAATGTAATTATTCAGAATGGTTACAGCCGTAACAAGTGAACAATACTGTAAGCAATATGGGTGTCTATGCTGCTGGTAAACAAACTTTCTTACAAGCACATCCAGCTGTCCTATCCGAAGAAACTCCAGCAGAGTGTCATGCCAATGTTTTAGAATGATTTGAAAGTGCTTTAAAAGTTGCCAAATAACATTAAGGAAAGAATAGTTTAAAAAAAAAAGAAAGTATTTTATTCAAAAGTTTAATGTGACAAAACAAAATTTTCCATTTAGCTAGAATACCTCTTATTCTGATTAGTTTAGTTTCACCCCCTTGCAACAATCTTCAAACCTCACCCAAGTTGTTGTTTTTTAACCAAGAAAGTGTCCATTTGACAACATCCATCCTACTGATTATGTTGTTAAAAATTCCTAAAGCTGGTATGTTAATGACTTCACATGAACAAGTTTTAGTTTGAGATATTTCAATTAGTAACATATTAGAGAGGTTTTTTTTTTAAAAAAAAAAAATTCTCTCTAGACTTGAAGTTACTGTAATAATGACATTTTTTCAGCCTGAACTTTCTCTAAACATTACTTCTGTTATTAACCAACTCATTCTCACTTTCATCAGTTCTTTTATAAAGATGTTACAAGTAAATTTACTCTAGTTAAGCTTTATTCTGTTATCTCTAGATGCCAGAAGAGCAGCGATACCAGCAGCTACCCAAACCCCTCTCCCCAACATCAACTCTCAGATCTTATGAATTGCTCAGTCCTATATAATGAGAGGATCCTACTAGACCTATTTGTTTTTATTTAGATGTGGAAGGAAGCTGAAGTGACCAAAAAAAAAAAAAAGGAAATGATAGTTTCTTCCATTGCAGAGCTTACAAAAAAATGCTAAAGGATAAAGTAGATAAGTTTTTTTAGGTTCCCTTTAAATTAATGAACATCTTCATATAACAGTTGTTTATGTAGACTCAATAAATTTGATAGAATTGATAATATAATTAAATTAAAGATTTATTAGTTACCCTTAGATGACGACGATGAGTAGCTTGACTGGTATTGCGTTATCACCAACTCTGCCACACAAAATAGCTACCACAGGGTCAACATTACTAGGACAGGGAAAGCACAATGTTTGCAAAACAATAGCAGAAAAATGCCAATTTTAATACCTGAACTGGAAAGTGAGTCTTAAAAGAAATTCATTTGTAAGAAAATAAAAAAAGATAAACAGCAGATAATCAACTGAAAAACAGAAGAAGAATTTGATTAAACTCTTTACCATACAAGACCAATTCAAACAATTAAGAATAAGGTATACCATTCCCAGAATATTGGAAGTGAAGATGTTGAAACTCTTGAGTATGGGAATCACCCATCCTCTTGTCAGGAATGAAAGGAGAGCAAATTATAACACTTCCTGGAATGAATATGGGAAGTAGATTATCTCCATATAGAAATAAAACATTTAACAATGAATGGTTTCTCACAAATTCACCTCCTTAGTCAATACTTACCTTACTATTTAATTTTATTTTTTGTACAATTTAACAGTAAACTGATTTTTCTCTATTTTAGTGAATAAAAGATCTACCAAATTAGAGTTAAAAGTTAACTATAACAGGTAAGTTTCAGAATTACCAAGTTTTTTTTAATTTTATTTATAGAATTACTTAATTTCTTTCTTAGATTTTTGTCTATCTTAATTTATCATGAATGAAAATAGTTCTGTTTCATTTTTTAACAGTGATACAACATCCAAATCTGTCACTCTGTTTAGTAACAACTTAGTATTTAAACCAACTTTGAAAAGCTTAATAATTATGAGACTTAGTTCACAAAACCTGCTTTATTTTAACTCATTTCAAATCTTTGTGGAAAGATCTTTTAAACTGTAGTAGTTTATTTCTGAAAAGATAGATGGAACTGCACATAGAAGAAAAAAAATTTTAGAAATATTTAAATTACTATTGTAAATTTTGAAGTAACAAAATATACTTTTGACAAATGATTTTTTTTTACTTTTTGACCCTTCCCCCTGTTTTCAGTAAAACAAATGATGAAAACAGTCTACCTACCTGTACAATAGGGTTAAACTTCAGGTCAATGGAACCTTGTAGTATTGCATTACGGGTTGTGCCAACAAGAATGAGATTTCCTTTTCCTTGGCTTAAGGTCCTCACAGGACCATACTGGTCTGGAATCTGTCATTTAATGGAAACAAAGATTTCAATTAAAAAACAAACAAACAGTAGAATCATAAATCTGAAAAATAGAAAAACAAATGCTTAAATACTGAAATCCCATGATCCATGTCACTGTCTGTCCCATAAGGAGGGGGGGGGGAGGTCAGGTCTTTTCTCTTCAAGAAACAGTACCATAATTTGCAGGTTATAAGACAGATGGGCTAAATCCCCCACATGTATAAGACAAAGCTGGACAAGAGAAGGTAGTTGACCAAAATTAGCCAGAACACCATGAAGTCTTGCAAAACAGCAAAAACAAATTTCTGTGTATGGTATAGTACTCATGAATACTAATGAGCTCTCTTGAACTTCTCAGGGATCTACTTTGTGAATAAATCCTCTGAATTCATTGCTAAAATACATTTTTGGCATTTTTTGAATCATGGAAGAGTACTTTTAAATTCCCTGCAAAAAAAATTAAAATTTAGATATTCAACTCAATATAATTTGTCATAACATGTTGATATGCAAGATAGCTTTCAAGTAGTGTAACATTTATAGAATAATAAATAAAAAAATTAATTAGTTCCAATTTATATTATTTTATTATTTACTAAGTCACTCACTGAAGATGAGGAATCTGAAGCTGAATTGTGTGAATGGAAGATAGTGGCAAGCTCAGGGACTGACGAGGTACTAAGTTTTCAAACACTAATGATACTTCATCCATGTTGATGTTGTTTGACATTTCAATATTATCTTCCTCTGTCATGACAAATTTTTGAAAATTATCTCTTTGAAGTCTTCAGGAAGTGTCTGTGATATAGTCGTGTGTCGCCTAATACAATCCTTTTTCTAAGGGTCCTAGAAACACCACAATGGACCACCCAAAACATTCTCCACTCAACAACTCAGTCATTTGTTTAGCTTTTAATCTCACTCGAACAATGTTAAGTCAACGACATGCAGCACGTTGTGATAATATACATACTCTTTTAATCTCTGCCGTGTGCCATTCCTAGACATTTTTCACTGAGACCCCACTTACAATGAGCAACCATATTCCCTCCATTTTTCTCAGCAAATTTTAAAACTTCAAGTTTTAAAGCTTCTGTTAGGATTTACACAATGTAACTGGTGGCACTTTGAAAGTAAATAGGAGAATTTTGTAATAGGGGCCTTTTCTTTTTTACTCAATTAAAAACAAAATGGATCAAGATGGCAGTGACTTGTTATCGATTACACACATGGACTTTACAGCCAAGTTTTTGGGTTTAGTGCATTTTTTTTTCAATATTGAGATATTTCGATTTCATGCATATAAGACGAGACACGGATTTTGGGTTAAAGTTTCACCTTATAACCTGGAAATTATGGTAATCCTTTCTACAGCTAAATGGATAAAGGGAGTTTAAACTAAGCAAATAATATTCCTTTCTTTTGTGAAACTAGGTAAACTAATGCAAGAATTCATAGATGAATGTTTTTTTTTTTTTAGTTTAATCAGCAAAAACTACTTTAGAATTTATCAAGTATGCAATAAATTCAGTGATAAAAACTGAAATTTGCTTTTATTGCAGATTATTAATATAAAGCAAAGGAAAAGAATATATTACTTCTGCAGCCTGACCAATTTCTTTGAAATCACCATCCCATTGTATTATCTTCCGATCTCGTCCACCACCTGATAGGAATTTTCCATCTTTCAGAACACAGATTGAGAAAATGCCTCCTTCATGAACACCAATCAAGGTGTGATGGATTCTGTTTCCACCTGGCAAGAAGAAAGAGCTTTAAAAACATCACCACACCAAGTTCAATAGCAGATAATACACAAGATTTCAGAGCAAATTGACAATTGTATAGTTAGCTTTTCTTTTTAAATTCTCATTTGGTACAACTAGAAATATTTAAAGTGAAATTATAGAAACAAATTAAGTATACACTTATCTTTGTAGATGGAGGTAATAACTCTCATTCACCATCTTTCAGTAATTTATAGTAAATTATTCTTCAATTGTGTTATGCTATTTAAACATGCACAAACATTTTAAAGATATGATGACAAAATAAATCCCTAAAAAGTTAAAAACTTGTAAGTTTGTGTTTACTTTATACGCACCTTTATGCCAAACAAAAATGCTGCCATTAGAATCTCCAGAAAGAACATCACCATTGTCAGAAAATGCTACACACAGAACATACTTGGGTTTTTCATGTTTCTAAATAAAAACAACAAAACAAACCTTATAAAGAAAATTTTTATTTTAAATTGGAAGTTTCACTTTATTCTTTACTTCTCTCTCAAATATTAGTTCAATCAAATATCTATTTTTTGTTTTTTTTTCCTCAGAATTATACACTTTTTAAAATGCTCAATTAATTCCCACAAATGCTCATTATTTTTTACCCAACTCCCAGAATTGACTTTACTGTTTAAAGAAAGAAAAAAACTAAACACAAACCGCAATTTCCTAGTATTAAAAAAAAGCAATAGTTGACTTTCAGCTTTTAACCCTTTAGAGCTGGACACTAAATTTCTAGCTAGAAAGACAAAGAAACTGACACTATCTTTCACTTATCAGGATATTTCTTTATTGAAAGGCTATTGCTATTGCTGATTGGTTCCCTACAAATAGTGCAGACCATTCAGCAAGGCTCTCTTATGGACCAACAAGTATCTTTTGTTTACTAGTTTTGAGCTGACAGATCAGCCCTATCATCTCCAGAGAGTTAAAATTAAGATCTGTTTTAATATTCTGTCATATTAATTTACCAATAATATCAGAATACGATTCACTAGTGTAATTCAGTTTAGCTTACGTACTACTGGACCTGTGCAGTATTTTAATTCTATGGTAGAAATTCCTCAATGCTGTGCAGTTACCAATAATTATTTGGCACAGACCCTGTCTAATTACAAAACAGTTAAGATGCACACTCACATCAAATATCCCCATCTTTTTTGATAATGCTACCCCATCCAAGGTCCAGAAGGATATATGCCCCTTTCCACAAGTCACAATAGTGTTCTGCTCTGATGGATGGAATTCTGCTGCAAGGACAGTCTCTGTTGAGCTCTTCAATTGAAAAACAAACTGAAGTTTAGCTGGCAACAGAATGTGCAACTATACATTTCATTTGAGAAGTTGGTCTATAAACTTAAAACTGCATAGGTAATTTAAAAAAATTCAAGTATTAAAAATTAAGATTGGTAAGCATTGCCAAGCGCCTGTAGCTGCATCTAAACATCCCAAGTCTGCTGTACACGGTAAGCTAAATAATGCTGGCTCAGATGAGTAAGCATCAAATTTGGTAACAAAAAAATTAATTTTCAAAATGTCAACAACACTGCTAGAAAACAGTGAAAAGTTATCACTACACCAAGACTTTAGTGCAGCTTTATTTCACCTAATCGATGGCATGAAGTTAACTATTCACTTTTGAAATTCAGATCCGCATACAGGCACCATTTTTAAAAGTCATACGTTTTGAGAAATACCATGTTTCAATTTAAAAACTAACCAACCAGAACCAAATGAACTCCAATGTATAAAAAAAAAGACTTCTTGTTGTTTAAAAGTTTGGATTTCTTATAAATCAGTTTGAAAATGGATGCTTACCCTTGCACTAAATGCTAGCAAAGAATCATCCTCTTCACTGTCAATGTAACTCTTAGGGAATTTCTAAAATATTTTTCTGGCTGATGTAAGGAGAAGCAGATTTACATAGTTGCATGGTACAGAATAAAATTTAGGATAGCTTCAGTTAAACACTTTAGGGATCCCTATTCTAACATCTCTTTCCACTCAGTTTACAGTACCTTTGTCTCTGTTATCTTGTGTACTTTTTCTCTGGTTAAGTCCCATACTGAGATGACATGTTCATTGGCTTCATCAACTGCTACGAGTTGTTGCCCTCCATCCTTTAATAATAATAATAATCATAATCATCAAAATCATAAATCAAATGCATGCAAAGAAATCACACCACCACATTAACTTACAATGCATAATATACTATAAATCAACATACAGCACTACACATGATTTCAGTGATGGGAAAGTGGTGGTGTCACCCATGGATGATTTAAAATATAGAAAGTTCAAAATGTACTAAGTTCCTTTGAAACTAATTATGTAGGCATTTTATATTAAATAGTGTTTAATCAGACCAAGTTATGGCTGTTTATTGATAGCCTTCGATGTTCCTTTTAAAACAGATAAAAGTGGTTCACAAACAATTCTGTCAATACATCAGCAAGCTCATTCAGTATTTTATATCTAACTCAAAATGATATGGTTGGTACCACCTGAGTACATGTACATAACAATATTCAGTACATTTTATTTAGCTTCAAAATAAGTCATTTTATGTTCAAATATCAGACTTGATGAATTAATATAATACATATAATAGTTTTGTAGTATTTTGTTTTAAATTCAGGATAAAGATAAGTGCACCATATGGATGAAATCAATTTGCTTATCTTATAAGCCCAACATTCCAAAACAAATGAAACACGAATCCCCCCCCCCTGCCTTTATCTGGAGAGAGACAGATAAACACAAAGAGAAACAGAAAAGATTTGAATACATTAGTTAAAGGAAAAAATAAAAACAAACTGATATAATAAAGAAGAAAAAAAAAACCAGATGGCCTAGATGCTTTATAGGTAGTATTTACCAGCTTGGAGAAAGAAACACAGCAAACAGCTCTCTCAAAATCTCCAATGCCAATGATATGAAGAGTGGTCAGTCTCACTGAATCCCAAATACGTACATGTGGCTGAAAGAGAGAGAGAGAAAATTGACTAATCCAAATTTAAATTAAAGATGTTTAAAAAAAATTTTTTTGAAACATGGCAAAAGTAGTTCCTCTTTCAGATCTTCAAAAGAATCTAAGAAAAGTTCTCATATCAAGAATATTAAGAAAGAAATTTAAATGTTTTTCAAGGTTGAGATAAATGTGTCTGTATTGAAAAATCTGTTTTCACTTTAAAAAGGAAGAAAGAAAAGGCATTACATACAGAAAGTGTACACAAATAAGGCAAAGCTATGTCAGACTAATGAATGCTTTAACTAAAAAGGAAAAATTTACTTTATGTATATCAAAATTACATGTACAGTAACATTAAGCCTTTAGTATAATATTTCAACAATCAGCGCATGAGCCAGGCTGGGGAGTCTAGAGGTGTGATGTGAAACTGGCAGAATTTTGAGTGGAAATTGCATAAGAAGTCTTGTTCAGTGGTTTAGATGAAAGTTACGATCATTCTGATTACACAGATACTTTTATTTTCTCCAGAAACATCATAGTTATGGAGATTTACATTAATCGTCATCCACCAAGTAAGTTATGGCAAATGAAAGCCTTTTAACACTTTCTCATTGGCCGGGAGTTCACCTGTTTTCTTGAATTTGGTCTTTAATGAGTTCATTTTGGATGTAATTTGGCTTTTTGAAGGGTAGTTTGCTTCCTCAAAAGACGGATGAGCTTTTTGAAACTCATTCCAGGCTGCATTCCCCGCTATGGCTCCATTAGACTCCACAAATATACGCAGCAGGGTGGAGGTATAAAACTCTTTCAATCCCCTTGTGCTTGAATGCAATGTCACGGTCTGTTCTTTCTTTTGTTTATTGAAAAGCATTCTAATCGCTGCTCTAATTTCAATTTCCAAAGGGATATCTAGGCAACGAGGATACATTTGCAGTAGTTTCTCTCACATTCTACCAGGGCCCATTTTCAGTGACTTGTCTTGAACCCCATCCAAGAACATCGGCTTTGAAATCTTCAATGTATTTCTTACCGTATCCTTTACTCCAAGGCGGCCGAACAGCCAACCTGGTCCAGAATCTTCCAAACAATACTTTGAATGCAACTCAATTCTTCGATATCATCTCTATCAGGATTCACGTCAATGTATTCAACTTTGTATTGATGGATGCGAGCGACTATATATTGCAATGCATAGTGTACTAAATTCCGTTGTCCAGCAACTCCTTTGCACATGTGCTGATTTACTCATGCAACAGAGCTGAACTGCTTCTGACAAATTGAGCATTGAAATGTCTTCCTCTATATTAGCAAATGCTTCTATTGCATCAAGATTGGTTTGCATCTTAATTTGTAGTCATCAGCATTCTACATGGCCACCAAATATAGTGCAATTCATTATTGGTCCAACAAACGGTGTGTCAGATACAGCACTAACACATGGTGTATCATCCGCATCAATAATGCATCCCTCATTTTCATCCACATTGTTGTCTTCAGAATCAGGAATCTCACCATAGCTTCATCGTTAGCTCTACCATCATCCACAGCCTCGGTATTGATGCTAATTACTTTTCCCAAACCAATTCCTGAATACTCATAAATAAATGGACCTCGTTATATTAAGTCACACTCAGGAAATGCTGCAAAACATGCTCATGTTCTGCTTGAAGTTGCTCCAGTTTATTTTGATTGGAGCAAACCATTTCTACAACTGAGTTGTTTACACCTCCATTTGAACGTAGAGCATCAATCAATTTGCATTCAGTGATGACACCCATGTTGTAATACCTTGATACGTTTCATTGTGATAGCAAAATAACCATCAAGAGGACCTTTTCCATCCTGAGTATCCATGTAGATGAAAGAAACCAGGTTCAACCCATGTTGTTTTGCAACCACATTCATAAAATACACTAGCTTCAGCTTATACTGCATTTTGCATTGTCCAATTGGACAAATTTTTTCTACTTCATGGTAATCATGCTGCAATGCATCACAGCTGCTTCAAAGTAGGCTAACACTGCCAGCCAATCTTGTTTCATGTCACCTGATGCAATTTGGTTTGTAATACATGTGATGTGATGGTCATCCAAAGTTTGCTCGCTCTTGTTTGGATCATATCTCGTATAGGTCATCACTTCATGTCAAGAATTTCATTTTTTGCCATAGTGACCTACAATTTTTCTATGAAAGTACATCACCTCAAATTTCGTCTTGAAATCCACTACAAAACATGTTTGTTTCCGAGTAAGCGATATTAGAATTCTATCAATATGAACCCGCTGGTTGTGGACTCAGATCCTATGTCGCATGTAGAGTTTAATCTTATCAATGAAATCTAAAAATTGCTAATGCTGAATTGATCCTTTCCTTGATAAACTTGAATGTTTTGAATGGCAGGCAGCAGGTTTACAATTAGTTGACACTAAACTGCTATTAATATTCAATGCATAATCCACTGCTGTTGACTGCACTTTGATACATGGTTTTCAAACAATGTACGGACTAATTTCTTCAACTCAACACTGAGTGGTTGAAGTGGATACAATTCAATTTATCATTACAACAGAATTCCTGAAGCATAGTCGACAGCCTCTTTTTTTTGCCTTCATGTCTTTGAATGTTAAAGCCTTGCCTATTTTCAATAGTGAAGTAACACTGATTCGATCGATTGAATCTGGATGCTTGTCCAAGTATGAATGCACTGAGTCTGGTTGACAGTCTTCGAATCAGCTTTGGAAATCTACTTCATTACCATCCAATAAAATCTTTATCATCCCCCAGGATATCATTTGTACATTTGATTGTTGCAGTAAAAATTTGACAGCTCTGTTCACTGTCAAGTCATCGTATCACATTGTGTGTCTTGTTTCAACAGCAAGTGCATTACATTTTGTCATGTATTTTAAACATTGCCTGGAAGTTGCTACATTCTCTTCACCAATACCAACTATCTCTTTGAACAATTTCAACATGAAAGTTTTGCACATTGGAGCCAGCAATACACACTTTTGAATATTCTGTTTGGGAAGACTGCTGATTAATGTCTTCATGTTCATCAACAGTTTGTCATGCCCAAACTTTTTTCAATGAATCAGGATTATGAGGATATATCACCCCGGAAATTCTATCAAACACAGCCAAATGATCCAATATGCAACCGCTGACTGATTCTTCTTCCAAAACTGTTATTGATGTGGTTTCTTCTTCGCTTGCCATTCTGCATTCAACGTTGGCTGCTATTCACGAAAATTGTTGAATATCTGATACAGTTGGCATAGTTTGCTCTTCCGATTCTTTAAAAAAGTGCTTTGTGCATCTTTTTATGTTGCTGTTCAATCTCTTCATTGTTATCAATCTTTCTTGTAAATCGGTTTGGATTGATGTCGTCTTGACTGTCGCCTTCTGATCATTTGGCACCTACCTGTGCATTTACTGCATTCTAAACAATTATAGCATTTAGTTCTATGGCAGTTGCATGAAATGGCCATTTTATAATGCTTTTTTCTTCTTCTCTATTCATGAACTGTTAGAGCTGGACTGAGAGGGAGGGTTATTTAGCCTTGGTGATTTTACGATGGAGAAAACTCATTGGATTTGGCTGTTCCAGGAACCAATCAAAAATTTAGGAAAATGGTTTCTTTATCCAATCATGTGATTCCACAAATCTTACCTGTTCAAAGTTTCAAGAAAACTCTGTGGGCTGGTTCACACGACCAGTGTTAAAATATATATATATATATTTCAGTAGTTAGCAAATTTTCTTGAAAATTTTACCCAAACTGAAAGAATGAATAATATGGTGGGTCCACAATACATCTAGTAAAGCACAAAACACGATCAACCAGAAACTGTTTACTGAACCACATGCTAGCTTAAATAAAATCAATCTTATTTTACAACTGCCTATCTAAGCTATAATAATCATTTGCCCTTGGAATTTGTTTATCTCCGTGAAAATAAATTACAACCCTGCATTGTTAGCAAGTAGTTTATAATGAAGCTTGTAAAAAAAAAAAAAAAAAAACATTTAGTAATAAATAAAACTTGAGAGAGAAAGAGAGAGTGCATGCACACACACATTCATTCTCCCTTTTAGAAGAGTGAGTGGCTTGGTTAGAATTTTAGCTTATACACACAATGAACAAGTTTAAAAACACCACAAACCAGCATAGAAAAGATTAAAATTACAACACCACAAAATAATTCTCTTAATACTTAAAAAAAAAAAAGAAGAAAAACATATTGCTAAATGTATTGGCAAAAATCTAGATCTTGTTCAAACATTGTAATTTTGGAAATCACATACCAGGGAAGCCATTTCTTTATTTCATCAATCATATAAAATATCTATTAACATATTTTACCTTTAAATTTCTTCTTAAAATATTTAACAAATTCTATTCCTTTTATGAACATTACAACATCAAAGATGCAGTATTTTTGTCATAGATTGGAGCAACCAGAGGGCGGAAAGTCTTCTCTAATTTACAACATAAAATATTCAAAGTTCTTACATTTTGAATTTTCAGTTTTGGTTTATAGATTATAAAAAGAACCCATCTCAGAGAGAAATTAATATTTATTAAATTAAAAACAAAAAACCCATTAGTCTAAAAATCCTGTTGTCTGAATCCAAACAGAACATTAGGTATGCTACTATCAACAACATTAAAGCTTGTTTTCACATACCACTGACATATGCATGCAATTAGAAGCATTAGTAAATTTAAATAAATGCACAAATTTTTTTTTAAACTAAATTCTACCAGTAAGTATTAAGTTTGCTTCCAAATCAAAGATCATTTCATCTCTCAAATGATTTCAGGAAGAAAATTCTAGTTTAATTCCTTTAAAACAACTACCTGCCCATACCAGACAAATCCATGTCATTCTCAATCAATACAAATCTCTAAAAAATGCATTAGTTATTTAAAACTTACTAAGAAAATCTCTTTATTCATAATCTCCAACCTTAAATAGTTGCAGCTGCATGCACTTGGTATCCCAGCAATGTTGGTTAGGGTTTATCTTAACATTTATATGCAACCAACACTTAAACAAGATTATAGATTTGGATAACTGCTAAAAGAAAAAAAAGGCCCTTGTTTTCTTAAAATACATACTTGCCAGGTCAAAATATTTAGTAATAATCAGTTTTTATTCTGAAATTAAATACTAAAAATGCACCCATTTATTAATATTTTAAATACAGTTATCCCTCATCCAACACGTGTGTGCAAAAATAAATGCAAACAATTATCATCAGAAAGCGGAAATTTTGAATTGCACAGTCTACCAAACACGCTACAGCTATAATATTTCGAAAAACCGTTGTATGGGCATAATACTAAGTATTACTATCAATGAATTATTTTCATTATTTATTATTTTTCTGAAATGGTTTTTTCTAATATTATTGTTAAAGGTGCAGACAATGCACTTGGTTTATGTCAACACAGTCAATGCGTTTTTGGAAACAATCTGACAGATACAATAATACCAGCAGGTATATTTAAAGATACACAAAACCTCCTTTCACTTTAATAATGACTGTCCATTGTAATGTGTTAAAGGTTTGGAAACAATGAATGGGCTTGCCAGTGATGAAAAGTATATAGCAGACATGTTTCCTCTGATATATAACTTAGTATTGCTTTTCACACACGTAACTCTGCCTCAGTTTTGTTTAAGCTGTTATCGTGTTGAGTTCAGTGCAGTAGTGTTGATTTAATTTTGCTGTTTTACCAGGTTTTTATGCTATCACTCTTGGCCGACAGTATGGCATCCAAATGTAAAGCATCTCCAAGTGGTAGTGAAGTGAAGAAAAGCCATAAAGTCATGACGTTATGTGAGAAAATTAAGATTCTGGATAAGTTGCGTGGTGGAATGTGTGGAGCATCACATGGATGAGTCTACCATTCATACCATTTGAAAATGTTAAGAGAAGACACGTGCAAGTGTTAAGGCTTCTGCCTCTGTAAGTGCCAAGGTATCTCAAGTACCAAGGAGGAATCCTTTTATGGAAAAAATGGAGATGTTGTTGAATGTGTGGATAAGTGAACAAGTGAACAAAAAAAGGCTGTGTTGTTAATGACTTAGCTATATGCGAGAAAGCTCTTAGTTTGTACGAACATGTGGTCTCCAATGAAAGTGATATGAGTGAGAGTGGTTTTCAGGCAAGCAAAAGCTGGTTTGCCAACTTTACATGACACTTTTAAAACTGCATAACATGAAACAGCTTCACGGTTCAAGCCAGAGTTCCTTGAACTTATTAAGGAAAAAGGATATGATCCTGAACAAGTGTTCAATGCAGATGACATAGGTCACTTTTACAAGAAAATGGACAACAGGACATACATCACCAAGGAGCAGAAGGTAGCACCTGAGTTCAAGGCCTGTAAGGATAGGCTAACTTTGCTTTTTTGTGGGGCAAGACCTTGTTAGAATAATACCTGTAGAAGAACCTCGACTTTGAGGTTTTATTGGTTTTGGATAATGCCCCTGGCCATAACCCAGAAGCACTGCAATTCAGCCATCCTAATGCCCAGATAATATTTCTACCTTCAAACACCGCATTTATCCTGCAACCCATGGACCAAGGAGCTATTAAGAGATTCAAGTCTTACTATACAAGAAAGATCTGCAGACATGCAACCCAAGCTATAGATTCTGGTGCTTTTGACAATTTAAGGAAATTTTGGAAATCACACATCAAGGACTGTATTGATGTCATCAAAATGTCATGGGATGAAGTGAGAGAGTCTACTATAAATGCATGCTGGCATCGTCTTTGGCCTGAATGATTTCAAGGGCTTTCCAACAGGTGAGGAAAAGATTGCCGAAATCGTGAGACTCGCTAAAGAAATTGGAAGTGAGGGGTTTGATGATATAAGGGACGAAGAGGTGGATGAGCTGCTGGAATCCTATCAGCAAGAGCCAATGAATGACAAACTTGAAGCACTGATAGCCTCCAGCGAAGGTGTGTGTGATGATGCTAAAGAGAAAGAACATGTTAAACCCACCCTAATAGCAAACTGCAAGGCAGACAAACTGGCATAAATGGTTATGGTCATGGATCCCATAATGGAGAGAAGCCTCAAATTTAAAAAGAGGGTTTAATTTTAATGATCTTATAGCACCCTACAGAAAATATCTTGAAAGATTTTCAGAGGAAAGCAAAACAGAAAATCACTGAGTTTATGAAGCCTAAAGCAACCACTTCACTTGATCCCAAACCATCAACTTCTGCATCCATTTCATTAGAGTCTGAGGCCAAATTTTCCAATGATCCCGATGATCAATAGGCCCCAAGCAATTAAATCCTCCAAATATATCATCATTGTCATCATCGGAAATCTTTGTTGCCATCATTCATAAGCGAGTTACAATAAAATAGCATTTTCATTTATCATGTGTAACTGTCATTATGTTTATAATTTTATTATATTTCATATATAATAAAGCTAGGACTTTACACTTATTATAAAAATCTACATATCTAGTATTTATCGAGGACTTTATGCGGCCATGTTTACATATCCCCATTAATCCCATAAGATATTAAGTTAGTCCAACACTGATTTATCTAACATGCCGTTCTTAAGGAACATAACCCCTGCATTGGATGAGGATTAACTGTACTGAAAAAAAAAAAAACAGGAAAAATATTGAAACTAGGTAAACTAAAGTCATAGATAATCTTTAATGAGGAAATATTTGCATTTTAGTTTATTTTTTTGGAATGGAAAAATAACACTTTGCTACATTTAAAATCATCCCACCTTGCTGCACTTATAGTAACAAAAGTCTGAACTATCGTATGTAAAATTACAGGTGCAACTAGTTTGTATTCTTAAATAATTGTTTCTCAATGAAAAAAATCTAGCATTTTTTAAAACTCTTCATATATTATTTCAAAGATCAAAAAAATTTTTTGAACAACAAACTTACTATCTATTCAGCAACAACAAAATCAATACCAAATTTGATTCTAAAAGAAAAATAATTTTTAAGTCAAGTTTCAAGTATAAGAACTAAAAAGATATTTTGACAGGAAGCAAACTTTACTCAAGTTCTGACATGTTGTCCACTCACCTGACCTGATCCTACTTCTTGACTTTCATCAAAACCAATGGATTTTCTCTACACAAGGTAGGAGGATATCAAATAGCAATTTTTAGACTGCATGCATACTAGCAACAGGAACCCTAATTTATGGGGGTAACTACTGAAAAGAACTATACTTTCAAAAGAAAGAGTTAACAGTTGAAAAGATACAAAATAAACTCATAACAGGAATTATCCTCCCATAGACATTTCAGATAAATGTAAAAACACAAGCGTCATTTAAAATACTTTGACTGCACCTGCCTGTAAGAAACTAATTTTGAAAAATATTCTCTACATGCGCTGCCATAAGATCAATATATTTATTCCTTTGTGACAAAAATGCAGAGAATCAGCAACCAATCAAACCATTCACAACCTAAAAAAAAAAACAAATAAAACTAGAGTCTTTTAGAAATATGTGGCTATTCTAACAAACCTATTGTACTGTAAATAAGATAACATGGGTAGAATATTTTAAAAAACCAAAAATATTTGTTGAAGCACTGTGTGTGTGTAGTTCAACACCAAAGTAAAGGCAATTATTCACAGCACTAAGAATAGAAATCCATCAGCAAATTCTTACTGAAACCACCATCACAATAAGAGGCGGCTTGGTTAGGTCATAGACTGGTTGAAACTGGACTTTTTCTTTAAACTTAAGAAATTTCATGACCCACTCTCTGTGGTCTTGTTCTCTCAATTTTTTTTTTGTTTCCTCCTTAATCAAAACCTTAAAACAAAAACAAAAACTTACTCTTCCTTCTTTTTTATCATGACCAGCAACCTGTCCTGTAGCAATTCTAATTTTATCTGGATGTATGGTCAGGCTGAAATTGAAGTATCATCTCTCATACAGCGCATTTAAAAATCATAACCGCTATTACGATTGAAATTTTAACACAATCTGAACAGAGTTGATCACTACCAAAGAACAAAAATTAAACTGATCACTATTGCAATCAGCAGATCATAATTATAGAGCTAGTAACCTTGTTTTAAATGTCAGCTTTGATGCACTTTTTATCTGTTAACCAAATTCTCAATACTTAAAAACATTAACAACCTATGATTGTAAAAAAATTTTGGTTTTTTGGCTATGATTTTTTTCCTTCTTCCTACTCATCTTCATTTCCTCACTACCTGTAATTCTGTTTAGAAGCTGCCAGTATATTATAAATGAAATTGGATATGTTAGAATGATGATTCACCCATTAATGTTTTGAGGAATATCTGACAAATTTCAAAATCTCTTAACTAAGCTGATACAGGTTATTAAAGTATTCATTAGGAATACAAACCAGAATTTCTGGAAAAAAGAAAAAAAAAAAACAAAACAAAAACACCCCACTTAATTTTGGAGTCCGGTTTGATAGTTGCCATAGCACCTGTCAGTTCATTTAATAACTTAGAGAATTTCAAAGATGTAGAAATGTTCATGTACACAAGCTAGAATAATTAACATTTAAAAATTTGGCTATTCTCCAATTTTCTACCTAACCTGAATGATATTTACCATACAGAATTGATGTTTAGATAAAAGCACTTCAAGATTTGATAAATGTATTTACCTCCCCTCAAACTTATTGCAGTAAGAATTTACAAAAATTAACAAGTTACTCAAAAGTGACCCACCACTTCACATCATCTGTGTGACCCAGGTAGTGTCTCTGCATCTGTTCCTCCACATTGTATAGGACTACCACAGCCGCTACGAAGTAGACTATTTCACCAGTTGGCAGGTAGTGAAGGTTTGAGCGACAGTCTCTTCCCCTGTAGCCATAACTGGCTGTGTTAAGGAACACACAAAACCAAACTTTAATTCGCAGTAGAATAATTCTCTATCATAACAGCCAGTTTCTGCCAAAGTCTCAAACACACAACTACCCGCTGCACTTACCTGTCTCTACTGTCCATAATTAAGAGAGAAAGATCAAGATATACTAGCGTTACCAAAGGATACACCCACTCCAGTTGCAAACTTTCATTTGGAGCTTCTACTGATTTAGTCAGAGTGTAATCAGTAACCGAGGATGGAGCAAGCAGAGTTATAGGTCGACCTTTCAAGTATATCTTCAAAAATCCTTCCTCTATATAAAGAAAATAAATAAAATGCTTTGAAATTTAAAAAAAAAAACAAACTTTTTAAAACAATATTCAGAAATTAAAAAAGGCATATAAACAATTCATTGTCTCAACAGTCTTTCTTGTAGATAGCAGTTCTCAAACAACCAGTGATACCTCCTTCAGCAATGGTGGCCACAATAAATGTAACACTTTTTAAAAATTCCTCCTAGAGAAACAAAAACTATTAGTAATCAGTGAACTAAAAACTCGCGCTTCCACTGCCTGTGTAACCAATAGAAGGATCAATGTCGTATGACAGTACAAGGAATGACTAGATGGATATAAGCTCAACAAGGATCATGAATACAGCAGCATACTAGGTGCTTGCAGTAGGGACTCTGAAGTAGATTTTATTTATTAGGCCTGAGAGCGGAAGCAAGATGAAATGAGTTATGTAATACATCAAGAACAAAAAATAGCTTTAATTAAATTAAATCACTAACTCATTAAAAAACCAAAATTCAACATAAGCATACAATCTTTGAAGTTTACAAAATAATTCCATTGTAAACCTAAAGAGCAATGAAGAATTTTTCAATAAATGTAAGCCAACATTATCTTCAGTTGATTGTCAGATAAAAGCTCTCATGTCAAGTACGCTTATCTACAGTTCTGTGGAATGTCCTCTTTAATAAGCCTTAAAAAGGACAAAAACAAATCTGTTGAAAGATTAAACAGCTATATTAGCTTTTGACATCTAAGTAAAATTGAGCTATGCACTTTTGCATAACTTACCTTACATGAAGGCATACAAAATAAATAAAATGACAAATACTTAACAGAAATAAAATTCAGGCAGTTTCAAAAACAAACATCTCTTCTAATGTGACTAGACATTCAGTTATATTTTGTTTTATTTCTAAAAACTCAAAACAGGATTTTAAAAACTAACACACACACATATATATATAATCTTTTAAATGAAGAATAATAATTACATTAAAATATTTGCTGTAGGTTTTTTTTTTAAAAAAAACAACAGTTCTATCACCTCTTTTTATGGCTATCTATTTTTAATTGCAGAGAAAAAAGAACTCCAAAGCTATTTTAGAAAACCTATGCACAGGTGGTGTTTATAAAGCAGCAAATGTTCTAACTTATTTTGGGGTGTTAATGTCTGTGATAAGGAAACTGTTACACAAAAATTGGTTACAGTCGAAGTTACTGTTTAGAAATACCACACATTACTTAATTTTCTGTACATTCCACCCTATGCTGAAATTATAGCCTATCAACATTCCAGCAGTGTATCTTTGTACTTTGTTTGCTGTTACATACAAAACTGGTACCAACTTTTTTTAGCTTCATCCCAAAAGAATGATTTAATCTTAGATTTATCCCATTTTAAATCAATAAAGTTCCATATTTGTTCAAATGGATTCAGGTTATGGTTTTACATAGCCATTCCATAGTTTCGATGTTCTCAGCAGAAACATTTCATACTATTTACCACATAGTTTTGAAGAGTACTCTGGGTAATTTTCCTCTGATATAAATCTACAATTAATAAGCTACTGTCCAAATTAAATTCCAATATATATATATATAATAGGATACAGTGATAAATATTCTCACCCATGATACCATTGCATTTAATAAGCAAACTAACTTTACCAGCCAACTCTGTATTTCATAATTGGGCAGATGCAACAGCAGATAAGAGGTTGTATGCATAACCCCTTCTCTTGGTCCAAGAGAATTTGTAATTTCTCTCATGTCCAAAGGATAGGCATGGAATATTCTAAGACTGTCTTCTGCAAACTAATAACATTTTATGTAATTCTTGTACCTTAAGACTTTTAATGTAAATCAAACAATCTAGAAAATGTCCCTGGCAAATATTTCTTAAG
The DNA here is from genome assembly GCA_018389105.1 of Nautilus pompilius. Taxonomy (NCBI): domain Eukaryota; kingdom Metazoa; phylum Mollusca; class Cephalopoda; order Nautilida; family Nautilidae; genus Nautilus; species Nautilus pompilius. Next base: position 948,810 of record JACATO010002222.1, read on the forward strand.
TTCCATCCTGTATAACAAAGTTTTTATTCTTACCTATTCACCACAGGAGAGAGCTTTCTAAATGCCCCCTTATCAGATGAATGCTTCTGTTATCTTGTGGACCTATTCATAGTCCTATCAAAAAGATCCTCCTTTGTTTCAATAATTTGCATGTTTTGTTCCATTTACCTAACTCAACTTATGACTCGTGTTATAGTATTTACTTTATAGGCTACAGTGACCTTGACTGATCTTGATTACTTAGAAACAAAAAGCAAATCAGGTAATACAAGTATCACTTATGAGCCAATTACTTTCATTTCTCAAAACTTCAAAATTTCATGTTGTACTTAGATATTTGCAGTTCTGTATATACAGTCTTTAATTAGCTTTGTGCTGACAAAGATAGTCAAATCTAAGATGGTAATACTTGCAACAGGTATACAACTAAGACAGCAAACACTGCACAACCTACCTTACATAAGAATGGTGGCACTGATCAAGCAATTCACCAAGCATAAGAGATTTCAGTAAAAGTCTTATGGCAGGTGATCTGAATTTATTCACATTTTTATAGCAATAAAATGTAAATATATACAGTACTGAATATATTTATGCATAAAATATTTTGCTGGAAAATTTATAATTAAGACTGCCAGTGTATATTGCCCCACATTTCAAGCTGAGTGACATATCATTCAAGATTGCCAAATGTATCAAATAAGATGTTAAGCAAGCTAGTTTTATTACAGCCCAGCTGAAACACCAGAAAACTACAATGACAGCTTAGAAAGGTTATACCAGAGTACATACAAAATGAGCCCACAAGATTGAGATTTATTTACAATAAAAACTGGAGAGAGAGCGAGCTCAAAGAAACCCATATATACCTGGCCATTTAATCCAATGTAACTGGTGAGTATCCCACAGAAACTAACTACTTCAAGATTGAACCTTAACTAGTCACATACCTTTTGCGTGTCCACCTGCAAAACCCAATAGTAAATATTTTAAACTCCTTTTGTCCAAGTACTAACACCCCCCAACTTTTTTTTCCTTTTTTAAAAATTGATCGTTCTGTTATGGAAGAGCAAAAATGATTGGTATAAATGATTTTTTTTTACCATTTTTTTTTTGAGGGGAAAATATTTACCTAAAACACAAAAACTGTTAAATTCTAACCACTTTTTTTGGATCATCAGGTTTGTTCAAGGGAGATTTTTAGTTTTGTTTAGTAGCTACAAGAAGCCATGAAGAATCACTGCTAATTTATTCCACTTATTTACAATTTATTTTTAAATTATGATTATGTCAGTTTATAGTTATTATTTCTAAATGCAGAAGAAGATCAGAACTGCCCATACGCTCAAATCCACCATTTTGAAAACCCCTAATAGCCAGGAGGCGGTGGCATATCTCTTAACTCAGCGTGTTCTAAACACTCAAAACATGGAAGCATTCTAGTGAATGTATGCTGAACTCTATCCTATATCCTTTCTTAAATAAAACATTGTGCAAACATAGCAAGTTATACATGAACAAAGTAAAACTGTGTGCAAACGATACTGAAATTTCTTTGGTTCTCTGTTTGGTAGTCTACTTAATTAGCCCTATCAGCTTAAATATGTTGATCTTCGCATTCAAGATTACTGCAACCAAAAAAAACAACAAAAACCCCAAAATTCTTCTCAGGTGTGTCTTTTAATTTAGTACTGATTGAATAATTTTACATGTTCAAATGTTAAACTCCATTTTTCACTTTACTGAGCAATTCAAAATAAATTATTATTCTGATCAAGTGGTAAAAATTTAACATCTGGTACTTTCCACTTTTGTAGGGAGAAAAATGCAAAAAGGGTTCATTATTAACTTTCATATCTTGCAATAAATTTTAAATACATTTTTTTTTACCTACATAAAAAAGTACAATATAGACTAAAAGCCAATTCAGAAATTTTGCTTTCATAAATTTAAAATCTGTAACAAACCAGTAGAGCAGACAGATATAAGAAACAATCTTACCTTGATTCCATGAAGGTTCTTTAGAGCTGTTATTATTTTTATAAAAAAAAAAAAAAAAGTGATGTCAGGTTACTCCCGCATTATAAAATGAATGACAAGGATGATAATGCATACATTTTTTTTTTCTTCCTTCAGATGAAACTTGTTAGTTAATAAAACAAAAGCCAGATATTTGCATCTTATGATTATCTGCCTACAGATAACCTTCCACTTCCTCCAGAAGCCCGTACACCATAACTATTCATAGAAAGAACCATGTAGCTTATCACTAAACAAACATTTCTTTGTCAACACCATATTAAAAAAAAAAAACAAGGAGTATCCTGAATTTGTATACAACCAAAGTAACATCAATAATGAAAAGCACAAATAAAACCATCACCGATATCTAGAAATATAGATGTAAAATGGATTGGGTGTCATGGCAAATAATGATTTCTAAAGACTTGTAGTGCATGCATGCACTTGTTAAAATAAAACACTGATTTAAACACTGTGAAAGCAATTTTTTTTTTGTTAAGCAACAGGCAAGGAGAGGGTTAATTACAACTGTTAAGCAGATTTCCTTAATGTTTCTTAAAATATAAAGCCTCAGATTTTCTTTCAATTCATGGCCTAGAGTGCCCCCCCCCACCCACCCACCTAATGCTGACATGTTTAGATAAATCCCTCACATTTCCCTTTGAGGAGTTGAGGAAGGAATATATATGCTCCAAACTTGGCACCATACTCCTCCAGCATAATATTTCTACCTAAACATGGCATGTATTCTTTTTTTTTTTTTTTTTATTTATAGTCAGAGAAAATTTATTAAAATAAGATGAAGTAAATGTCAAAGCTTTAAATCAAGAATCAGCAAGATTTTCGAGAGAGCCTATTTTTAGTTACAGTAATCAAACCTAGTTGTTTAAAGTTTCATTATAATAAGGTCATAACTTTAATGTTCTTTACTTTCTGGAATAGTGCATTTAAAAAAAAATGTACCACAACATTTAAATGAAAATTTATTCACATTACTGCTATCCTCAATGTAAAAAAAAATTAGAAAACTAACATCATTTGACTCATTTTGTTTTATTAACACCACAAGTTCTATTAAGGGTAGAATACATTAGTTACCAGCAAAATGACTATTTCCACTTTACCAAAAAAATATTGAGATGGGTGGAGGGGAGAGAGAGAGAGAGAGAGATGGAGAGCTCCCATGCCAACCAAAATATATGGCAAATACAGAGCACCAACAATTAACTTTACCACTTTAATATGGATGGCCTCGCTCCCAAGTTATTTTGTGATGCACTACGCCTATTAGAAAAAGAAAAGGTAACATGTCTTGGTAATAATTAAACAAACCTGTAAACAAATTGATGCAATGAGGTTTACATTTTCTAGCAAAGTGAAAAGCAAAAAAAGTGGTATAATCTTTTTTCTTTTAAAGATATTTGCTTACTACTCAAATGCTTTAAAATACCTGCATTTTCTCCACCTTGCATGCAAATGAGTCCGACATATTCTCAACAAAACAGACTCAAAATGACTGTCACTGAGAACTCAGGGATTACAATTCACTGCTCAACTCAAAGTACCTTTCTCCCCATTAGTGGCTCCCTGACCCATTAATCCCTTCCTAAGCCTTTTACAGTTTGGCATTTCTGTGGAAGGAACCACTCCATCTTCGCACTTAATCACCTCTGAAATTAAGTGACTGCTAAACTGTGTGGAACAGTGTTTATAATTGAGAAAAAGAGACACAGATTAACTCACCCAAAAAGTCCCCCTCCCTTAATTAAAAAAAATGCTGTGAAAGGCTTCAGAACCAAAGTGAAAGCCATTAGCTCCCAACTCCCTTTTGCCAGTGTTCACATTTTGTACAATTAGTTACAAAAAAAAAAAAAAAATATGGTACTTAATGGCTACACAGTAATTTTCTCCTTGAAAAGCTCTAACAATCAACATTAATTTGCTTGGGGGTATTCTATAATTTCTAAATGCATTCCCATGGTGCACTAGAGCTAAATTAGGTCTGACCAAAGCTACATTTAAAAGCGATGGTTATTTCACTTCCACAGGTATTATTTAAAATATAAGTAATATCTAATGTCATTCTCCGAATCCAAGTTAAAAGCAGTTTTATCTTGCTGGTCATATCAGTTTATGGACCATAGCATCTCTAAAAAAGAAGTGTTGATGCAACAGAAGTTTGTGCACATGACAAATTTAATTTGGAAATACTGAAAGTCTGACAATCGGGCTACAGATGAGTTGGGGGGAGGAGGGGAGGGAGGGACACGCAGTTTATGATTATGTAAAATATTTCCTTCTAAAAGATTCTAACCATACACTACAATGAAACAAGCCGACCTTCCTTTTAACAGGAAAAAAAGTTGTCACTGGTATTTATATTTTGTGTGGTTAAAATACAGAGTAAAGTTTCTCCCCGGAGTTTTTTTTTTAAATGATCCTCCCCTGAAGGATATCCATTAGTCCTTAGAGGCTACAAAGGCCAGTAACACAGCTGTTACTTAATCTAGCTAGCCATGCCACAGAAGCCCACTCTCCACCCAAACCTGGTTTCAGCCAACTGCACAAAGTCAAACTGTTGAAAAAGATCCTTTCATCTCCACCTACCTCCTCTGTCCTCGTCCGCTTGCCATCTTCTGACGGAGGATAAGAAATGGATTTAAGAAAACCAACAGACCAAACCTCCCAACAGATATCCAGGGACACTGTCAACAAACAAATGCTATCCACAGTGGACTGACTGGTTGAGTCCACTTCACTGGCCCAGAAGTTGGTAAAGGTCAAGGCCATTGGGGGAAAGTAAAAACAGTACCAGACTAAGTGAATTTCTTTAGAACCCTTTAGCAGACGGCAAGAGAATTTTACATTTCATAAATTAATGGTTAACAGGAAATGATTCAACTAAAAGCATTTAGAATTTATTAATTATTATTATTATTATCCACTAAGAGAGTTTGTTCACCCAAGTAATAACAAAATTCCTAAGCAAGATTCAAATCAAATATCCCATTTATTCATTTAAAAGAAAATAATCTAAAAACAAAATTACCTTTTCAGTTAACTTTTAGAATAAATTACGATGCAACAATTTTCTTCTTTACAATTAGAGGTTTTCCACACAACAGTCAGAAAACTTCATTAGCTGTAACTATTACTGGTCTTTAATTCACAAGACGATATATAATTAAACAGAAGGCAGTCAAAACGTTTGGTTTTATTTAATTGCAGTATTAACTGTCTGTAAGGAAGAAACAAGCATCCACATGCTTCAAAGTCTACATCTAATACATATTTTCAAGAGAGAGTGAGTGAGTGAGTGTGTGTGTGTGTGTGAGTGTGAGAGTGTGTGAGAGAGTGGTGTGTGTGTGTGTGTGTGTGTGTGTGTGTGTGTGTGCATGCACATGCACGTCTCTTTCACAGCGCAACTGTAGCACCTAAAGGCCCCCAGGTTGTTTTTTTTGTAGGACTTCAGAATCAAAGCAAGGTTTTAAGCTACTACACACTGGTCTTAAAGGCTGGTTTCTCCCCTCCCCCACCCAAACTCATGCAGTACCAAGTACCCCAACTAGTTTAACAATTTTTACACAGCTAAATTGCTAAGCTTGAAATGCATTTCAAGCTTAGCAAAATTTTAATTGTAACTTTTCTTAGCCTTTTAACCAATCTTGGATTTTAAGCATTTTCTGGTGTAATCACTTGTAACCCCCCTCCCAAAGAAAATGAAAACAAACAACTTTTAATTTAAAACTGCATTATAGTAAGTTTAGGATAGGTACACAGGTGAGTGAGAGAATAAAGTCAGCTGTTAAGAGTTTTCCTCAATAGATAAAGTAAATTATTGTCAAATGGAAAACAACAAAAAAAAATGTTAGCCATCTGTTTCCATGAAGAATCCACAACAATACAGCAACATACAGTGTGTGCCTAGTATTGTGCATAATATTTTCAATTAATGTGTGACATGACCTAAAACAAATACTGAATACCTGTTTGGTACAATCAAAGCACACCTGTTCATATTGAATTTTTTGGGAAGGTAGGAAATAGAAGAATAAATTTAAATGCTAACAGATCTAAATGAACAGGTCACAATAATAAATGGATTGGATGAATAGAGTTCACTCTGGCACAGATAAAATTTGAGGAAGGTAGAGCATTCAAATTAGGAAACATTTTACCTTTATGAAATTAAAAGATTTTTTAAAAAAAAACTGAAGTTGTCTTTTCTTCTAACTTGCAGAATAACTTTTTAATTATTCAGATACACTTAAAAGCAACAGTAACCATAAATAAAGAATATAACATTTCAAAGTCTCCTGTAAAATCAATGACAATACTTTGCTGGTTGAGTGGTTTTTTAAAAATATCTATATAGTTACATACTAATTTTTTTTCTTACTTATTATCATACTTAAAAATATAAGAGGGATGAAACACAAGTTAACTTTAATGAGTTAAAGCAGAATTATTCAGCCAGTGAACCTACATAATACCAAACAGAATACAATCTCTCAAACTCTTCTGCAGAAGAAAGAAAAAATGTATAACACGAACCAAAGTTCTGGATGAGTGCATTCTTGCATGGATTGCAGTGGCAACAGACAAAAAAAGATAAAGTTTGCATAAAATGGATGCATGTACGTCAAGGACTTTCTGTTCATGTACAGCTGCAAAGGCAAAGCAACATCTCAGAGGTGGCCTGAACCAAGATGGGGACTACATCCAACAGCATTATTAATTTGTACTTTTTCTAATTTTTTTGGTAGGTTATAGCATCGGCTTTGGTAAAATAATGAATCTTTACAATACAGATCAGACTTCAACACACCTGTTAGTCCATAGTGACATTTCAGGAATATGATTTTCATAAATTAACCAGATTATCAATGTCTTTTTTTTTTTTATTGTTGCAAGTAAAAAGAAAAACTATTATACGCACACAGTAGAGAAAATAATTATGGAAAAACATGAGATGTGCACACACGAGTAACTGCAACTGAGAAACATAATACGAACATTTTGTACAGTGCATTAGTTAGTATCTGGTATGTGAACTCTTAGCTTTACATGGAACATGACATCTTGTTTTCATGCTCCCATAAAAGTTATCAACGCATGACTGGAATGCACCAAATATTCTATAGCATTTTTAACAATTTATCCAAAGTTTTTGGTTGTAGTTTTACTTTCTCAATAGTCATATGACCCCATACAGCATCAATGAAGTTCATGTCAGACTCTGCAGGCCAAAGTGTCTTTTTAGTGTTTCATTACCATTTTTACGTTCCAGAGGTTTTTTTCGCCACACTGGCTGCATGCTTGTTGGAAGATAGACCCCTGTCTAATGAGATGTTTTACTGAGAAAATGGCATAAAAGATAAAAACCTGCCTGTACCTGTTGGCAGTCAGTATAACTTTGAATTTTTTATAATTCAAACATCTTTGGCTGATATGTAGCCTCACACTCGTATTGATCCACACCCAGCAATGAACAGCTGTTGTATACCTCCTATTATACAGCTCCTCAGTATGCCTTTGAACAAACTACCATTGATCATTGCCAAACAGTTCAAACTTGAAGCCATCTGCAAGGAGCATCTTCTTCCAGATTTAGTCATCCCACCATTTTATTTCTGCTGACCATTTGGTTGTCACTTGCAAGATCTCTAGCTTCTGTCTGTCATTTAGAAAACACGCTCCAGTGCTCAACATCAATTTTGTGAAGTTTGGGCTTTCTTCTTCAACTATGTTTGTTTATCAGGCGGTACCAGTTTCGCATAGTCATCTCGATGCATGCAGCTCCTCCTGAAAAATTAAGTTGGGCTGCAACCTGCCACATGGAAAAGTTTCCACTAGCTAAATCTTTGATTTCTATATGCTTATCAGGTACATTTCCTTTCCAGGAGCCATAGTGTTCACCATACTATAGCCAATCAAAGCACCAAACTTGTAGGACTATAAGAGTATAGGCAATGTACTATATCATTAAGCACAAGATGTGATTCTGTCACTTATTTTGCATTTTATAGCCATTTTTTTTTTTACTGTTTCATAATTATTTTCAATACTGTATTTAAAAATTGGACAAATAAGTTACCAGCAGGTCTCCCTTCCCCTCCTTCACAGCATTTCTTTTGATATTTTACATTACTCCCTAACCCTCACAATCATTTATAAGCGTACAACCTATTTCAAAATATCCATTCTCAATCACTGTTTATTTCTAGTCTATCCATCTGGACTGTTTCACATGTACACTGGTTGTAAGCAAGCTTTTACCTCCATACACAAAATAGCACAGGTGGTGCCCTTAAAATTATCAAGACAAAAATAAAAAAACTAGTCTTTGGTGCAGTTTGTGTTGTTACCACGACTACTGACAACCAAAAGACAGACAACTGAAGAATTATTTTGTTATTTATAAAAAAAAAAATTCATTAAAATTAGTTGGTGGTAAATTCACTAGCAGTGATGACACGAACAAAATTGAGAGAATTCTTACCTAAATGGCACCAAACGGCCATCATTTAGCTCTGTTGGCGTTGATAGAGATGACCACTTTTTGAGCCCACCACCTTTGTGAGAAGGAGAAGTCCGAGCAGGTGGGGTTGAGCTTCTGTGGGATGACACGCTGACATTGTCTAAGGGACTAAGATGGACTTTCTTCTCTGCTGATGCTGCCCGCTTGTTGGTGGTTTTAAAAGCTGGCTTACATGGAAGAATGTTGTTCTGAATGGCTTCATTTACCAAAAAATAAAATGAAAAATAGACAAAATTAGGATTAAAATAATTCCATTAATTTTGTTTTTGGAGAAAAATAACTTCACTAGTCATTAACTTTTGCTTTGATAATCTCACTTCTGCTGATGCACACAACAGCACCTAAACCAAAACATTGTTCAAATATATCTGAAGCTTGAGTGGTTAACTAGTTGCACAATGGAATCATTGGTAACATGAATAGTAAAGGACACTGGATCCACCAATGTGCATGTTGCACCAGGCAAGATAGCTTTCACAGATAAGATAAGTCAGGAGAAAGATTGACAAGGCATTTTTACAGCCCCCTGTTGAGCACAGCAGCTTTGGAGCAATGGTACACAAGAATTTGATTGTGGATAAAATCAAATTTGCATGCAATGATGGATATCTAAATTCAACAGTTATGAATGTATCCTTTGGAACACCCTTCTGTCAGTCTATTATCCTCAACAAAGATGGAGTATATGCCTTACATCCAGAAAGATGTTGAATGAATTACAATTGCTTTCTTGGGTGCCAGAGCCCAGACACTAACTCTTTAGCACTTAGTTATCTATTGCTCCCATAAGGGAAAAATTACCTAGATCAACTTCACATCAGCAATTAAAGGACTGCATGCAAACTTTGAAAAAAACATGAAAAAAAAAAAAAAATTCTAATATTTCCCCAACTGAAAAAATTAGATCTATTTTTTTTTTAAATTATGTACTCATACTGACCTCTACCAGCCTCCTGCAACTGGTTAAGTCTCCTGATGACATCTGCAAGGGCACTCTTAAGACACACTATCTCATCATCTTGCAACTGCACCTTTTTTTCCAAGGTAGCCACTCGCTCACTCAATGTCTCTTGGTCCTGGCTAATTAAGCCATCTTATTAATACATATTTAAAAAAAAAAAAAAATAGATTAATATGAAAAAAAAAAAAAATTGATTTGTAAACAGATCTTGTAAAGTTTTTTTTTTTCTTCCCCCACCCCACCCATTGCCAAATCCATGCATCTCTCTTTAAAAAGAGAAGCTGTACTAGTTCCACAAATAGATTATTTTCAATTCCAGATTGAGATGCTTAAAAAGAACTGAGGTTGATCAGAAAAATAATGTGGGAGGGCATCCAGTAGCAAAAAAGCAGTTAAATTTAAATCCTTGGATAACAAAAATAAACTACAGATAGTTTTTAATTTTATTTTTTTTTTTTGCAAAATTTTAATATTGTTCTTTATTTTTAAAAAAGAAATTAGATTGAGCAATGGTGGTGCTAAACCAGTAGCAATGCCTAGAACTTTCCCTTGTCGAATTCTGAGATAATTAAAGCCCACCATCCATATAACAGTTATAATGTTACAGATAATGAACAGCACCAATTTAAGGAAGTAGTTTCAAGTCTTATGTTAATCAAGCCTTAAAAAAAAAGAAAACCCATACACTTAATTAGAACATTTCAGCCTAACCCTAACTAATTGCAGCAAGGAAAATCGTTCTCAGATTTTACTAAAGAATCATATTTTCAGGGAAAAATCTTTGACCTACAGACAAGCAAAAACCTATATAATACAAAATTGATAAGTTAAAAATGAATTTAAACTTAAAGAGAAAAAAAAAGTTGAATCAAATCTCTCAAACAATCTAATCTTGGGAGAAAGCCCTCAGGATTTCATACACATTTTAAAAGTTAGAAAAATTAAAAGGAATTATCTCCCTTTGGCCATTCAGATATGAAGAAATTACCTAACCTAATCATTCATATTTACCTATTCTAATCATTCATATTTATGTTAAAAAAAACCATCACACCAACAATGGAAACAAAACAAAGCGAGAAAAGTGTCAGGCATGAAAAGACAGACTAATGTGTGAATTCGGTGCTGCTGTTACGTAAATATTTCAATCACAAAGAATCAATTTCAATTTAGAAACTTCTTTTTAAAGATTGAAACATTTGTTTTTCTATTTAAATATCGCAGTTCATTCACTAATAGTTGACTTGGATATTTTCCCTACTAGAATAATTAGAGATATGGCAAAACATGCCTGTATATTAAATAATAATAGAAAACATCCTGTTGTGATCTGAGTGCGTGCTGCTTTAAAGGGGCACATCTACTTGGATTAAGTACAATTTGTAAAAATGTTCACTACTACAAGACCCTAATTGCACCATTCAAAGATTAGGTAAAATTGTTTTGTTTAGAGCAAAAAAACCTCTTTTCAAGTCTAATCAGATACACCACATATGCAGCTGATGGAGATACTGCTTCTTTTAAATTCATTTATAGCTTTGAATCAGATTTTTTTCCATCTATTAACAACTAAGGAAAGGTTAATGGGGGGGGGGGACAAAATTGTAAATTAAAAATCTCTACTGAGGCTCAATACCAAATAACATTTCCATTAAACATGAGGCGGTGCTTTGTGTGAAATGTCAGTTAGTGGCATTACTAACCAGGACCAAACTGATTCACTGGACTAGAGATCTCATACTTATTATAGTCTTGTAGCAACTAGATGAAGGTGCATTTTTTTTCTCTTTCTTTTGATTATTTGTACATTCTGAGAGGCAGGATATCTGAAATTAATGCTAATGATCACAACTAAAAACTAAATTCTTAAAGTTTCTAAAAAGGAGAATACACTAAAAAAAAAACATTTAAACAAGCTGCAACTCTTAACTGGTGCCAAGCACTGGTAGTGCTGATTACACATTTCATACATTTTGGATAATCATTAAAACTAAATGAGTTTAAAATGGAATAAAATCTTGGTTGCACTGACCAATCAATATTTCACATCAGAACAGACTACTTAACAGAAAGCAACCATATATGTACAACCAAAAATAATGATCTGTTATTATTCCTTTCTTTTAATTAATTTTTCATCAGCTAGCTTTTTATCCCAACCACCCAAATACAACCAGAAAATTTATTAAAAGCTGAATGGCTACCATCATTTTTCTATTATTTTGACCTTGTTCACAATTTTTAAATATACATTCATATAAAATAAAATATAATTTTAAAAACTATCCATTTTATGTCTATTATGTTAGCTAACAGTCAGTGTTAGATAATACTAATGAGTTTGAAAACATGGATTCTACTCAGAATGTGTCTGATCTTACATATTTAATTTACTGTGATGCTGGTGTTGTGGCGATAGCTAAAATGCTGACTGATCATGTCAATAAATGTGGGGCTTCACTAGGGAATGAAACAGCTGTCATTTCCAACAACCTGCTGTTCATATCAACCTAGAGACATGTATAGGATTCCAACCGGTCTAGGGAAAAAAATAATAAACAGCTGATTACGTGTTTCTGAAAACCACACTGTACAGCTAAATGACTGTTACAGATATGACATAAAAAAACCACAGAACCACCTACCCAAGATATCCATGTTGCATTTCTGATGTGGTATAGGCCAAGTAGCTCTTATTTACAAGTTAAAAAAAATAACTGCTGAGAATACCTCCGACTGTTTTGGGGAGGTAATGCTACTGTGCTTATATCTCAGGCAGATAGATTCAACTGCCAGTTACACTAGCTAATCAATATGAAACCAAGCAGACTTATCGCTCCCCACCTAATTCTTTTGTAGACAAGAGAGAGAAATGGTATTTCCTTATCAGTTGTACTGTAGGTTCATACTGGGTAAGATATATACACGTTTCTTTTCATAACTAATCAAAGAAAAGACCAGTTTTAATCATGACCCAAGAGGTTTAAAAAAAAATATCTATACATCTATGATGGATCTCTATTAATCTGTAGACATTTAAAGCCAGTTTATGTTAAAGATAAAAACAAACAATTTCCATACTGAGTATAATACATGCTTGGATCACCCCACCCCTACCTACTTAAAAAAAAAAAAAAATTCTGACCTTAAATTCTAAAATTGTATTCACTATATCTGTCACCCTCTCCTCTATGACCGGATGTTGCTTACTACTTCAAAGTCACCAGGTGTCACTTTTTATTAAACAAACAGAAAAGGGAGGAGCATGTGTACTTTACAAAGAATTGTAAAAAAAAAAAATAATCTGTTTGGGTAAATAAAAATGCAGTTTGTAAATGTGTCATCATAATGATTATGTATAACATTATTTGCAGCAATCTCTGCGTGTCAAATTAAAGCTGCCAAACGCAAATTTCTACTTTTTCCAATGACAATTAAACAGCATTCATGAAACGCATCTTTCCAAGTTGTCAACGGATTTGCACCAAGAAATAATCATCTTGTGATTCTAGAATGATTTGTATGTTAAGAATAGTCAAAATTTAAATCTTGTCCCAAAGTTCAGAAAATTTACATAGTGTATGTAGAGAGAAAACTACATAGCGAACATTTCTCATCTTATTTTACGAATTGGATTGTCTCACCTGGATGGATTATTAACAAAATTTTTTTTATTAAAATAACCTCTTTAAGCAGGAAAAAGTTGGAATGGGCAAAAATTAATCTTCTGTGTACTACTAGAAGAAAAACAAAAATTCTGTAGATGTTTGATTGCGCTGGAAAATCCAGTCTACCCTACATTTAAAACTCAGTGGTGGCGGCCAAAGACTACAAATTATTCAAAGTACCGCCAACACCGCCACATCTGTTTGCTACACATTTCTTCCTAATGAAACAATAGTCTATACAAAACTTCACAATCAAACACTGAAAACAAAACTAAGTACAGTGACAGACGAATATGCTAATCATCATTAGTCTGAATTAGTACAGACAGATTTCATAGCAGTTACCTGGTTCAAAACATTGCAGATTCACTTTAGGAAACCTGGATGCTGTGACAATGCTGGTCGAGATGATATTACCAAACCCATCTTCCAAAAGCCGCAAGCTTAGGGCACAGCAGCAAAGGACTTAATTTTGTGCAAATTTCCCATCCTGATTATAGCTAGTTAAAATATGAGCCATGAATGTAGTAGGTATCCTCCTCCTCCTAATCCAAATCTGACTACTGGAAAAAAAAACTTTAATTCGTCGAAGGAGTATAGGCTTTCTATAGCTCACGAAACCCTGGAAATGTATATCTATGGATTACTTTGAAAAATATCCACCTGTTATGATATGTAGGCAGCTCCTCAGATTTAATACTCCACAATATATCAATGTTTTGACAGAGATATTCCAACTTACAAATTTTTGTGGAGACATGGAAATGAAACGATAGCATCAAAAGTATTTAAATGCATCATCACTGCAGAGTTCTCCAGTTGTCATGTGCACTCCCAAATGATGCTCAATCTATCTACATTTTGAGAGTCATTCAATGAAATCCACTGTAACAGGCTTGCAGTAATAACATCTATCTACAATATCTTTGGCCACCAATCTATTCAGACAGTTTCTTCTCAATAGATACTTTTAATAAAATGTGGATACATGTTCTAATAATAAAAAGTTTTATTATTTGCTGTTCCACAATTACAATCACCAGTATACATCAGTGTGAACAGGTAAGGGTAGTAAGAATGAAAACATGCATAATTAATCCAAAACCAGCATATGCAATAATGAAATATTGTAAAAGTAAATAAATGTGGGTTAATGTCATGTAATGATAGGGGTACCCAAATTCCATTAATCTCAACACTAGTTGTACTTAATGTGTAGGATTCCAAAGCCATGTTGATCTCTTTCCACTTTCTTATAATCACACTGCTCACAAATCATAATACAGAACTTTGTTCATTTGACATGGAAATCACACAAATATGATCTGCTAATGTGGTCTTTGCTGGTTGTCCAAGGCTAGCTGATCTGGGTTTACCATAGCCACAAGCAATAAAATGCATCCTTGGTGGAAATGGAAATTTTTTTTTGGAGACCAATATGTCAACTCATTTCTTACAGTATTTTTCTGAAGGTCTTAGAGATTTGGGCTAATTATTCAAAGTGCCTTAAATGTATAGAATTAAACATTTTTGTTGTGTTTTAATAGCTGCTGATTTGCTTGACTCTACTGTCTTTGATAAACTGTGCAAGATATCTAATCCCATGAAGGATTGGATATCAAACGTTTTTCTAGTTTTAGTTCCATACCATAATTCATTTATTCTACTCTTATCAAAAAAGCATTTAACTGTACGTTTCCTATCACCATGTTGGTAAATGTAGTTAATGGGCAGATGGTGACCATTATGTCTCTTCTGTCTGCATATAATCAGTCTGATACCAGAACATCCTGAAAAAAGTTTAATGCTTTCCCCTATTTCCAGTACTGTAAAACTAAGACCCATTAATGCATCTGGCTGAGCCAGCCTTTTTTCCACAAAAGTACAATTTACTTCATTACTTGTGGCTATGGTAAGAAATGCATTGCTAGGACAGGCCCACAAAGATCACAATAGAAGAGTATACGAGATAAGCTCAGCTTGTTCAGCTGAAAAAGACTGCATTTGTGGATAATGCATGGTTATGTGCAAGTCATTATTCCGCACCTCAACACGTTTAGTACTCCTGCTGTCGAGGATAACAAAATCTGGAAGGTTTTAACATCACAAAAAGTAATATCTGAATCCCAATGGTAGAACAGACTAAAGCACTAATAAAAAAAAAAACTTAGCAACCAACAGCAGCTCAGCCATTTGTTAAAAATACTTATTGAAAAACATCTTACCATCTTTGTGCTGAAACATAGGTATTAGTTTGTTTAGTTACTATTAAAACCAACCCTTTAGTTGATGTGTACACATTAGATAACCCACAGGTTGTTTCCCATGGTACTTTAGAACTAGCGAAGTGTCTATTTTAACATTTTATTTTTAAACAATCAAGGCAATTGTTTTTAGTTCAAACAGTTTATAGAACATTCATAAAGCTTCAAAACTACAGAAATCTGGGCTCCCATCTCTCCTGCGTGTATATGCTGTATAAGTAGCTTATAATCCAGATAAATACATAAGAGAATTTTTTTTTTTTTAATGTTGGGATACTGAAAAAGCAAAAGAACATTTCAAGTATTAACCATTTTAATTTTCGGTCCTGTTTTATGGGAAATTAACATTAATCATTATAATACTATATATTAGGGGTAACACTTTACAATAACTAATTTTATATTGAAAATTAAAGTAAATGCTAACCATGCAGCCAGGGCCACCAAGAGCTAAGTTGAGTCCAGGTCAACTTAAAGTGTGGGCTACTCCCCACAATGTCATTTGTGGTCCCCTGACTCAGGTAATTACCTTGGTTATCCTACCTCTCAACAGTTATGCTTGCAGCCTACAGATACAAATACACACTAATTCATTCTGAACTTAACCAAATGCCATACTAATCTTAAATCACTGACCAAATAATTAGTGTGCAATAATTTTTTTTTTCTGAATAAACGTATGGTAGAAAAAGCTTAATAGCTGACCAACCAATGGAACTTGGATCCTATCTGGTAAATGGAGAAACTGCAGCAAACTGAGCTGGTCATGAGATTTTAATGACACGTTAATTTCTTACGTCAAATTTTGTTTTGAAAATTTGGCGTATTTGACAAAAGAATAATTTATTTTCCTTTCTTAAAAATTATTTGAATTTGGCAACCCAAACAAACCACAAGCAAAAAATTAAATTACACTGCACCTTTTAATCTTGTAAGACAGCCTGTCTGAACCAAACCTGATAGGGCAGGTATTATTCTATAGGTGGAGTCTTGTTTTGAGGAGAGAGAGAGAGAGAGAAGGCACATACATCAAAACACAAAATAACTGCCTTGAATATGTCCACCAAAAACGAAAGGCACACAAGTAAGTGACCCCTTTGTGGTCCCCCTGAGGGGACCGCGAACCCCAGGTTGAGAACCACCGTCTTAGCAGAACTCTGATCAGGTAACAGAATTAACTTAAAAATTAAGATGGCCTTTATTTTTCTCAGAAATAGAAGAAAACCAGTAATCAAATAAAGACATGCATCCTGTATTTATATCAAGAGATCAAATTGCATCTAACAGGAAATGTTTTTTTTTTATCATGAAATATAGATAATGCTAAAATCTTTTAAAAAATTTGCCTATTTTGTATGTTTTCAATATTCATGCAACTCCTTGTAGCACCAAGACACATACATAAATAAACTGGCTAGCCACTTTATTAGGATTTATGCATCTTATCAGATTGGGGCCTGAGCTAAGTTGCAGATACATATTCAGCAGACAGGTGATCCTTACAGCAATATGACTTGAACAAGAACATTTATAATCAATCTGACATATGGAAAAAGGCAACAATCATTTCAATTTATCAGCAATAGCAAAAAGGTAGGAAAATATCTGCTGCAAGGGGGACTCTGGCTTCAAAAACTGTAGTGAAAAAAGGGAAAAGGCACCAAAAATAGTAAATCAACTGACAGACATATTCAATGCAAGGCAATCCATACCCATCTCCAACCATATCTTGCAAAGAACATTGCAGTGAATGAAGCATAGCAGGAGAACATTGCATAAACCACTGGTCACAATTAGCAACTTAAATGCCTTACGTGGTGTGAAAAGTGCAGACAATGAAATGTGGAAAACTATCAAAAGTGATGTGGTCTGACAAGTCACACCTCAGTCTTTTTTCTTGCATAGATAAATTTTTGAGGAAGGCACAAATCACTTGACTCGTGTGGTACCGACTATCCAAGCATCTGGTAGTGGAGACATGTTTTACTGGCATACCTCAGTCTTCTTTAGAAGGCAAAATGAATGTCAAAGCTTGCTTTAGCATTTTTTTCTGATCAAGTGAATCCAGCAATGCTTCATGTGTAACCTGATGGAGATGGGTACTTCCAAGATGATAATGTTCCATCCACTGTACCTACATTGTTCATTCATGGTTTGAGAAACATGACAGATTTCAGACATCTGCTATGGTCAGCATAACCAAATCTCTAAATCTTAAAATTGAACCTTTTTTTGAATGAATTATAAAGGTACATTCACCATCACAACCCCCCTGCCTATTTTGCTCAATACATTATGTACAACATTAATGAATTAGAAAAATATTCCTCAGAACACTTTAGTACCTTGTGGATTCTATGCCACATTGTATCAATATCAAATTCTTTACAACACTGTTGCATCGTATAGCTGTCTACAGCATTTCCAGACTCATGAATATTAATGAGCTGTTTGTACATATCATCAACTACTTTGTGGGATGATCTTTCTGATAAATGGGGTGTTGAAATAGTTTTTCAGCATGTTTGTAATCATAGAGATATATTTGAAACTGCAAATGTTATCATTTCTGGCATCCAGAGAGCACTGTTGATTTTTAGTCACTGCATGACATCAGTGACTAAAAGGTGATCTTGTGCCACTTGTGCTGAATTGAAATGCCCATTTTAAAAAGCCAAATATGTCAGTTTTATCTATCTTCGAGACATCTGATTTTGAGATATTACAACTCAATTTCATTTTTGAAAGCATGAGGCGATATTTAGCTTGGTTTAAAGTTGTCCATTATCTAAAGTTCACTACTAGACCAACATGCTCAGCTATTCTGATTGGATAATATGGTACACACCTCTTTTGGAAACCACTGTGGTGAATACTGTACACCAGTGAAAGAAAGGAAGGTAAAAATATAAAGACAGCAATCATCAGCTGCCATTTGTTTTGCCTTTAGTCTCAGTTGCACAGTACTAAGTCCATGACATGCAGCATGTTGGGTTTAGCTCATTTCTTCAACTTTTCCTCAATACTAATCCACCTAACTTTACCAGCCATATTGCCACTATTTCCTTCAGCAAACTTAATAACTTCCAGCTTAAAAGTTGGCATGTGACTTCAATTGAGGCATTTTGAGATTAGGTTGAGAATTTGTCAGGGGTATTTATAAATATAATTAGAAATGAAGAGACTAGGTGAGTTTTCTCACTTGTCATTTATTGGATAATTCTGCATACTTCAATGAATACATTGACAGTGAACTGCTCACCAAAATGGCAAACATTCTGGACAATCTATGCAGTCTTAAATGAACAATTTTACAGTTTATTTTTTTAAAAAAATACAATTTTTCATTAAAGCAATTCCAATGACTATTCACAGATAAGTCAATTTGGAGTACAAGTTGAAGCCCACTTCAGGAGGAAAAGAAAAAGGAAAAGTTGTCATCAATTGCAACAGCAGCAGTACACTGCAGGTAGAAGCAGCAACACATTTTGCTTGTAAAAACAGTGACTAACAGTAAGCACATAAATACTTAACTGAGTCAGGGTGTGTGGATGTTTCTGAAGCAGCTTGAATAGAGTTAATTCAACACTGAAACTAACTTTCAGAATGTTTTCGTATACAAATAAAAAAAATATATACTCAAAATCAGGTAAATTTTATTAGAATCAAACTTAAAACTTCAAAATTCTTTGCATAAGCATTCAAACTTTTTGAGAATGTAATGACAATTTTGTGGGGGGGGGGAATAGGTAATTTTACATTGTCTTAAAGCTAGGATTTTTAAAAAAAGGGGGTCACACTAGGAGTTTTAACAATAAGAACCCAGCTACAAAAACATTTTAACAAGAATAAAAAGATTGAATAACTGATGCACAGTTAACAGAAATTAGCTCCACTTCCATCGATCACCTATAATAAAACCAACTGAAGACTTACGTTTCAAAGATTTTCCCTCCATCACCACCATTAAGGTTTAATCCAGAAGAGAACCACTTGATGTGCAGTTTCTTCAGCAGATCCTTTCATCAACATACAATGCATGCTATCACTATGCTGATCGCCGCTGTCCGCCTGCTAAATAAAGCTTTCCAGCAATACAGAAATTTAATCTCCCACCAAAAAGCTTGTTTAAATATTTGCAATCAAGAACAAACCTGTGACTGATCAAGACTAAAACAGATAGATAGTGCAGACAACCTTCCCAGCTAGCTCAAGTAGTAAACTTTGAATTAACCAACATCACGTGAAACGATTAAGTAGAAAGCCGCAAGTTTAAATATCCAAGGACAAATCATACACTAAAAAAGTTTCAAAAACAAACATCTTGAAATCTTCTGGTTACAGGTCACTTAATAATAGTTCATGAAAACAACTACAAAAAAGAGTTCCACTTGGTGTCACAAGATATGCAGTTATCAGCGGGCCATGTTTATAGTGTATGGCATATAAGATCATAGCCAGATAACATCAAATCGTGTTTGTTTAATTCCCCAGCCCTTACCAAAAAAAAAATTAAAATAGCAGAGACAATTTGTCTGAAATGGGAGGCTCAAGAAATACTGCAGCATGTGAAGAGTTAAAAAAATTAATTCATTTTTGCAAGTGCTTAGCTGCTACAAGGAGGCATAAAGCCATCTGCTCCAGGAAAAAAAGAAATGCCTATCAATTCTTAAACTGATTACACTGTCAATAGAAACAACAGCTGATGTAATTTTTTTCCATTCATGCTTACAAATGTATTGCCAGAAATCTGTATAATATCAAGCCATGTGACACTTTAGCCATTTTTGTAGTTATGGCTCTGAGTAGATGTGGCTAAATAAATTTGACTTTGTATTTACCATCCTTCATTATCTTGGAAACCTCTTAGTTATATTTTTTTTTTTTGAAAAATTGACAACTATACAGTCTATAAAGTTATTTCACTGGACAAACTACGCCGAAATGTGTGCATGACTTTACAAAGTATACATGGCTATACTGAGATATTCTCAAATAACAGAAAATCAGAGAAGAAAATCCCATGGAAAGATGCTAGCACCTTGTTATATCCAAAAACTTTAAAAGGAAAATTAATCTCCTTTCAAATTTACCAACTGATGATAGAAGTGCAAACAGATTAAATTCTGCATCAAAAGAGGTAAACTGTACGTGCACACTAATTGAAAAGTCTAGCATCATTCATGTTAAAGAAAGTGCAATGGTAGCAAAGTTCTAAGGGATACATTAAAAGCTAAGCTTCATCAGGATGTAACCAAACATTAGGCATTTTGTTTTTTTTCTTAGAAAATAGCTGTCTCGAATTCAGAAACTCCATCTCATAGAGAATGATGAAAGCAATCTTTCATACAGAATATCTATCTCACACCCTTGAAATGTTACTGTGATTGGGAGGGGGGCAGTTAAGGTATTTTGTAGAAATGAGAAAATACAAAATATGCAAATATCAACCAAACATCAAGCAGAAACACACAACTTGTACACAAAAAATAATGGAGATTTCAAAGCAAACTATTTCAAAAAATGATCATGAAGATCTGAAAAATTACTATGGCCAACAATAAAAATAAGAAATTTGTATATAGTATTTTATTTTTTTTTAATGTGGATACCATCTTGAACACACCTTATCACTAACTGAAAACTGTCCAAGCCAATAACCAGTAACCTCCAGAAAGTTAAGTTTACACTTGGTTTTCATAGTTTTTCAGAGAAATGGTCTACCATTTGTATTGCAGAGTCTTTTTCCAAAGCTGTTGATTGTTCAATGTGAAATCAGTTAACATGGGTGGTAAAGCAATGAACATATGTACAACTAAACCATGATTTTTTCCCAGTGTACTTGAATAAAAGTTAGACATTGATAGCCGATTCTTTTCACTAGCTTAAATCAGGCCACCCTTACTGTTTAATATCTTGCAAACAACTATTATTCGCTTTAACATTACCAGACACCTAAAAGAAAAAAAAATAAACTCTCTTTTAAGATTCTTCATGTACCAGCATCAGGAGTTTTTAACAAAAGGTGTCGTAACACCTATTGACTAGTCATGCCATTTACACCTGCATGCACAAGTTCAGGGGATTCTTTGAAGAGTTATAGAGTTATAGTTGAATTGAATCCAAAGCCAAAGTCAGGCATCAACATAAACATATGCTTCATTAAAACAAATCCAAAATAGATATCTTGAAAAAAAACAATAAGTATGCATGTGTGGTATAGAGAGAGAGAGAAAAAGAGAAAGAGGAAGAGATAAAGAGAGAAAAGCAGCATCTAAACATTTTCAGAGCATTCATTCATGGGCCACCATAAGCAGCTCTTGAGTATAGCTACAGCCAGTTCTGCACATTAGAACATCTTGGAGAAAACTTCTGGACTAACTGGCTTGAAGCCCCAAACTAAAAGATAATAAATTTTATAGATAACCTAGTAAAATAAACTTAAGCAAAAATCTTGTATGAATACCTTCAGAAATTATGAAAGGTTTTTAAAAAATGTAATTAGAATCAACAAAAAAGCTGTCCTTTTTAAATATCAGCATTAAAAAATTAAGCTCCTATGATATTACAATATTTAGAGAAACAACTAAGCAGCTGCTAATATACAGAAATTTTAATTAAAATAATCATGTTACTGGTGGCTTTTAAAAATTTTTTTCTGTAATGCATATTCTGTACATGACTTCACTTTAGTGTTTTCATCTCTATGACTTGTAAAGCATATTTCAATGATGATATCATCCGTCCATTTACTTTTACTAGCCCATTTTCTAAACATACAAAACAACAACAAAAAAATGTAGCTCACTGCTGGCAAGGATTCTCAAATATTTAAAATTACATTAACTCTTTCCTCCAACCATTTATAAAAAATAAATACAAACCAGGCTTGTTCCATCAATCTTTAACTTTTACTCAAATACTGCAAAGGAGGAGGAGATGTGTTATAAATTGTCACGTGACTTCCAATGGCTTCATTTTAAAGCTTCCATAAGAAATAACAGTTTAGTAGTTTCCACAAAAAACTTAAAATACAGATTCATCAGTGCACACAGTAACAAGTTTTTATTTTTTCAATGAAAAACTAAAAAAAGATAAATCAGCTGCTGTTCTTGCTTAGTGAAAATAATCAATCAATTTTTTTTGCACTAAGTTCTCATTGACATGAAGCCAGACTTCACACAAAAACAGGTTAGACAACCGAATTATCCAGAAGTTAAGAAATGTGCTTATCCCAGGTTACAGACCACTAAAAATTACCAAGACACTTATGTATGTCACATGCACTAGTAAACTCCAATGGATCTGTACAACAAGGAATAGTACAAAAGACTTTAGTAAACAGTGGGTTTTCTCCCCTTTTGGGGTAAAATTTTTTTTTTTTTTTTTTTTTTTTTTTAGATATTAACAATGAAACTTGACCAAAAATTCTACCTGGCAAGACTACCCATCTCTGGTTGTGGCATTCAAAGTCTGTAACTCATGAATTAATGTGTGCAGTTTATTCTGGCTTCGGGTACTATTTTTAACTTGCTGCAATAAGCTGTTGACAGGAATAGTATGGTATGGAATGTTGACAGGCAGACAATAATCCAGCTCATCTGTACATAATTAAGTTCAGATCAGGAAATCTGCATGGTCAGCCAAACATGGATAACATTCTGCCCAAAGAAACCCTGCAGTTAATGAACATCAGGCAGTCCACATCACTATAAAAGACAAAGAATCAACTAACTATTCAGTTATCTAGGAAGACAGATTCTATTATAGAGAGGTACAAAATTAGGTTTCATAGTAGCCCATATTACAATGATAATGCCAAAAATATTCAAATTGTTCATGTAGATAATAAATCCAGATCCTGCTATTCAGCAAATGAAAAATGAATTGACTCACCTGAGAAATTAATCTAAAATTTGCAACAAGAGTTCTCAAATTCATAACCAACAAGGAAAATCCAGAGATTCCTCACTATAAAAGACAAGAGTCCATTTCAAAATGTTGCAAGTCCCTCAAACCAGACTGGTTTCATGTCACATAAATGCACTGTACTGAATGTTCATACTTTCATCTGCTGCAAACATGTTTTCCTTCTTTGCATTATGGTACCATGCACATTTAATGCAAATCTGATTGGATAAACATGAATTTAACAACCATGGAAATGATTTACCAGTCATTGTGAAATTTTAAAATTTTACTGCCAATAGAACAAAAGTTCCTTTTTTTTTTTGGCTTTCTTGGTCTAATCACAGACAAGATGCTGCATTTGTCAAATTACATCTTCTGAAAAAAATATCAAGTTTAAACTGAAACATTATATATTAATGAAGGGTTAGGAAAAGATTTTGATGAGCTTTAATTACAAACAAAAAATGTCATGTTTCCAATCTAATTTGCATGTTTTTGTACATAGCTGCTAGCATATGTAAAAATACATCAACCACATATAATATTGAAACAAGAGGAAATTAAAATACATCTGATCACCATCAAATACGGTTTAAGATTTTCTTTACAGTTAAATTAACTGTTGATCATTACTTCCTGGTGTTATCCACAAAATGATCATAATTGTTTATTCGAGTAATCAGCAATCCATCACAATCTGATTTCTTCACATCCATTACGATGATTTACTCAGGACTTGGTTGGATTAAAATTAAAGCATAGCTAATTATATTAAATTGTTTTACACACTACAACTCATACAAATTAATATAGTAGTCCATTGGACTCAACAATGTACACTAATGATTCAAATCAGATTTACTGTTATGGAAATTGAAACCTTGAGATGCCTGAACAATGAACATATACCAGTTCAAATTGCTAACATACATGCTGCTGTTCTTTCCATTGCAGTCCTTCAGTTGATCTCTGCCATTGATTATGAATAGATACCCTCTTACCAAAACTCCTATAATCAGTGATGCACACAAGTTACAGGCAATAATTCTGTAGATCACAGACTTATCTGTCAGTTGTGACACCACATAAATGGGTAAGAAACTTGGATATCTTCCCCATTGCTTTGTGACAAAATATAAAGGCAACTAGTGAACTAGTGGTAGATACCCAACTATGAAAGGGCTCAATCTAACATCAACAAGGCCTGATCTACCTACTCATTCTAATCACGGCATCTCAATGTTTTACAGTAGTTTTGAAATATACATTTTATAAGCAATTATTCACATTGTAAATGTAAGAATCTATGGCTTTTCTCACCAAATACTTGGGCACTATAATATTCTATAGATTTATTTCTTTAATGCTATTTTTAAAAATTAAGGAGTAATGATTATTAGTGGTCACCTGAATCTGTAAAATTAAACAATTCACAAACCATAAAATTAAGCAGATTCATATAGTGTTCCAAAGTAAAGTAATCCTTGTCTATTTGTTGTATTAGTTTATTTATTTTTGATAACATTATCTTCAAACCAGAAAATTAATTCTTGTTCAATATCCATAAACTTGATTTTTTTAAAACCCCTTACTGCTTTTAAGATCTCCTTACAATTTAGTCATCTTTATCCTCACCATTCCAACATATGCTTCTAAGTTAAATACTTTCACATGAAATTTGGTAGTCACATTTCTTAGAAGTATGACGTTAAAGCACATGGTAGCTGACACATTTCCTAATCTACCCAGAATAGAGTAATTTGATCATTCCACAACTGGTTAGTTTACCTTGCAATACTACAAGCCACTTGCTATCTGTAAGTGATGAATAATCCACGTTTAAGGTGGTGGTATAACCATTTGACACCACCAGTATCCTGCCAAAATCTCAGCCTTTTCAGACTCACCAGCATCAATTTAGTATTGCAGCAACACCTGCAATAGATTGGATGTACATGCACACACATGACCTGAGAGAAAAATAGTGACACAGAAATAAAAGCTGGAACATTGCATCATACATACAGGTCAGCAGTCTTTAGGGATCAGCCAGCTTCTCACCAGAGCAACCTCTGACCAGCATTTCTCTAGACTTGTGTGTGCCCAGACTTAAACCAGTGTTTTCAACCAATTATAGCAAAGCAGATTTAGAACAATGGTATTGGAAAATAAAACAAAGCTTGCATTCTTAAATTCTGCTAGTTATGCAGCCATTCTTGCATATATTATCCATCTTGTATTTGATTAATAAGTCTCAACAGAAATCTTAATTCTGCAAAATGGCGGCATATGCCAAGCATTCAAAACCACAACAACAGCATGGAAGATGAATAGATTACAAAATTTCTCTAGGTCCCATAGATATGAACTGACTGAACACTTATGGGAGCATCTTGATAGACAAGAAAGATCACCTTCATAACTGCACAACTGTCTTCAAACTTGGTAAAAAAAACCCAGATGAAGGAATAATTTGACAATCTGGTGGACTTCATGTTTAGGTATACTGAAGTTCTACATGATACAAAGAGCTCCTACCAAATAATGAATCAGTTTACTAAATATTTATTGTACATACAAAAAAAAAAGAAAATGTAATGTATACATGTGAACCCTATGGTTCAAATTGGTATAGCAAATATCTGCTATGTGCCAATATCTAAACCATGTTGATAATAAACTGTGTAATTTTGTACCTTACAGTGCACTACTTCTATGTCATCCCTAATCCAGGGAGTAGACAGTCTTTGAGCAGTTCCATGATAGACTAGAAAAAATGGTGCAGTTGACTTTCACTAATCCGGCACTAATTTTGGCTATCGTAATTTCAAATTTCCCAGGTCGCCGCTATGATTTGGTGGCGCTATTTGCTGCATCAACACACTGTGTTGGTTGTAAACACAGGCAAGCTTTTCCTGTTTGATTTTCAACATTTATTATTGTAATTAGGTCACTTTTAGCCCCAGTCCATGGTTCCAATGAATAAAGGAAGTGCTTCTTGTGGTGTAAAGCGCAAACACTGCACATTGTCCATAACAGAAAAGGTTGAACTCTTGAAAAAACTTGACAGCGGCATGTCTGTGAGAAGTTTATGTGAATTATACAGCATTGGATCTTCGACAGTTTACGACAAAGAAACAGAAAGAAACTAAAGTTTTTTTGTTAACAATGAGTTGAAGAAACAGATGTTTAAAAGGAAAACAATGAAACCTGGTAAAAGTGCAGAACTAGATCAAGTAATGATGAAGTGGTTTAAGGTGTGTGAAAGCAAAGGTATCGAACTGTCAGGTGATCTTGTGAAGGAACAAGCCAAAATATTTTATGAAGAACTCTGACTGGAACATAAGTGCAATTACAGTGAAGGGTGGTTGCAGCGTTTTAAGGATCGGCATGGCTTAAAGTTTCATGCAGTGTGTGGTGAAAAACGATCAGCTGACAAGGACGCAGCTGCTAAATTTGTTGACGAGTTCGCCAAGTTGGTCAGTGATGAAAATTTAAGTCCTGACCAGGTCTACAACGCAGATGAGACTGCACTCTTTTGGAAATGTACGCCAAAAACAACTTTGAAATCAGATGATGCAGAATCGCTGACAGGTTATAAAGCATCAAAAGATTGTGTTACTGTGCTGGGCTGCTCCAATGCTGCAAGAATGCACAGGTGTAAGGTGCTGGTCATCGGTCAAAGTTTACGTCCTAGAGCTTTCAAAGGTATGACACATTTTCCTGTAATTTACCATGGCAACAAAAAAGGTTGGATAACAACTGAAATTACATTGGATTGGTTTCAGAATTACTTTGTCCCCGAAGCAAGAGCTCACTGTGAATCTGTTGGCTTGGACCGTAACTAAGATAATGCTTATTTTAGATAACTGTTCCGCACATCCAAAAGCAGAACTCCTGGTAAAGAACAATGTTTTCAGTATCTATCTCCCACTTAGCTGCACTTCATTAATTCAACCCCTGGACAATGGCATATTACGTTCTTTAAAGTTAAAGTATCGCACTCATTTTATGAGGTGCCTACTGAGTGGAGTTAACTCTGGGAAGCCTGTATGCGAGTTTCTTCGTGAATATAATGTGAGGAATATGGTTTACTGTGTTGCCAATGCTTGGAAATCTGTAGAGGCATCCACACTGAAAAATGGATGGGACAAATTGTGGCCAGGGTTAATGTTTGAGACAGCACAAAGGCCAAAATATATGAAACAGCTCAGCTTGCAAGATATATTCAAAAAAAATAGCTAGAAAGCGTTCAGAGTCATCACTTGAAAATCCACTGCCTTCGACATCTACTCACCCAGATGTGTTGCCACCGTCACCATCACTTCCTGATATCTCACTCACCTTACAAGATGAAGATGAGAATCCTGACAGCCCTTCAACTCAGGACATGTAAATGTGCTCTTAGTTGCACATTTCAGTTCTTCACTTTGGAAGTGGCAGTGATGATCTTTCTTGTGTAAATCAATAGAATTACTTGTAGTGGACCAATTATTTTACCTGGGTTTCATTAAAATTTCACTTGAATTTCATTTGATAATTCTCTTTTCTTTATTAACCAACTTGTACAGAGTTATTAGGTATTTTAATTTAGGATGAGGTGGTTAGCTAGTGGGTTAGGTGTATTCTAACCTAATCAATCAATAATCCAGAAAAATGGCTAATCCGGCACCCTCCGGGTCCCAATGATGCTGGATTAGTGATTGTCAACTGTACTTGCATGGTTTTCTTCCATAATCCTTCCATGGCAAACAAATGTTGCTGAAGAGTACAGCAATCACTTTCCCCAGGAATGAACATAATGAAAGTCTCCAATGGAACTCATTTTTAGATGTGGGAGAAAACCAAAAAGTACCCAGAAAAACCTATCTGGCAGCCAACTGGTAAAAAAAAAAGTGAGGAAAAAAAACAAAACAACAACAACATGCCAGGGAGACTATGCCAAATCAGGCCAGACCGCTGCAGGAATTAAACTCGGGTCCCTGACACTAGCAATTCAGTAATACAACCATCAGTCCACCCATAACATTTTAGAACACCACTCATCCATTAGAAAATGCATGTTAAATTAGTTAATAAAAGGAATATATACAAAGTCGCTGTGGTGTATATTTAATAAATCTAATAAAGCAAGCATCTAGTTTCAAATAGTTAAGCAAACAAAACCAGCCAGAATCATGCAACATTTTTTTTCTTTATCAAAAAAATGTAAATTACAAATAGTTTTACGGGATAAAGGGAAACAAGGACAATGAAATCAGAAAACGAATTGCAACAAATAATGTAAAGAAAAATGAAACAGAAGTCAGAGTTTAGACACCGACCCTGATGGCAGTATAAGAAAGTACAACTTTGCATGTTGCTTTTAACTCTATCAGTGACAGCAATGGAAAATAAAGCCAATCTTCAAGGAGAGAGTCAACATGCCTTCCTAGTGTATTTCAAGTACAGGATTTCTCAGTTGAACATGCTGGACATTTCCTACAAGCATTGATTTGATCAAATATACATGCCTTATCTGGACAACTATCATCATCCATTAAAGTCATCTCCAAATGCACCTGCATATGGTCTGACATAAGGATCAAGAATATTTTCCCTTTACCTCATTCCAATCATGGTATCTCACTAACACATGCAAGACTATAAGCCCAGCCATTACTACCCAGACCACATCTCCATGGTAGTGATTCATTTCCAAGATGTTTATGGGCTTGTGTGCCTATTCCACATTTCCTCCTGATAAGTACTGCCAGGAGTCATATTGAAGATGAAACTTTGATTCATTGGTAAAGAGAACATCCATCACTCCAGACATGTGGTGTCTAAACAACATATTCACAGCACCAATTCAACCACCTCTGTTTATGGTAGCAGGTCAAAGGGATATACACCATGGATAGTTTCACAGAGTCTTCTCTCATACAGCTTACTGCATATTATTTAAGCTGATACCAACTTCCCTGTGGCTGCAGACAGCAGAATTTTTAAGTTACTAAGCCAAGTGACAGTGATCATCCACTGAGGTTGTGAACTATGGCTAATCACAAAATAATAATAATATACAAAATTGTCTTCATAACCAGGAAACCACTCTTGTTCCCATTTCACCAATTGGGTCTATGACTATTTGGCCTCTACCCCATCAACAGCTTTCACCTTAGAGAATCTGCCAATTAAGTACAGCTATCCATTTATAATGTCATCCTTCAAAACAGAGCCAAAATTGATATGAACACAAGCCAACTTTTTTCTTATTCTTTCATATCTTTATGAAAGATAATTCACATGTTACTACTAGAACTCATTTACATATTTCTTTGATAAAATTTTTATATGGAGTTGTTGTTGTTGAACATTTGATGAATAAAACCAACCATTTTGGAAATGGTTTTGTTTGTTGTTAAATGTTGGAAACCAGAGTATTTTGGTACTAACATCTCATAACAAGCCATTTCAAATAAGGTCACCCTACATTTTAAATTTAATGTTTGTAGTCAATCAACAAAAAACTAGAAATAGGACAAATATGACTTAGACCAAGCAAGTTTAAAAAAAAAAAAAAACTAGTTTTTAAGAAATATCACTACTATTATTGATTTAGTTTCAATGCTATCAAATTATCAAATGCATATAAATTATTAAATATTCCGATAATGATACTTCAAAAGAACTCACCCAGAGTTTGTAGTCTCTGGAGAAAAACTGAGGACATCAAGCACACAATGATGAACAACAATGTTAGCAGTTTCTTCAACAGGAGAGCTATGACATCATCCATGGATGTCTGAAAATTATAATTTACTGATATCTCAGAACGGTTACAATTTATTTTTCGTTATGGAGTAGATGAAGTGCATTCACGAACAAACTTCAATGGTCAGGTTAATAACACTGGTTTTATACTCGTGCATCTTGTTAAAAATTATTTTTTCAAATTCTCGTCAGTATATATTTGGCCTTGCCTAACTGATAATCACACCTGTTTACCTGCATAAGTAAATGCGAGAAATTAAGTCAGAAAATTATTGGCAAACTATGAATTATATATAGATCAAATATTTTTTTTAAAAAGTAACATCCTGATGAAGGGTTACCTAAAATGGATGGTAATTTTAATGCTTGACCTTTTTAATTTCATTCAGTTTACCATTTAGTGTTTCAGCAGTTTCAATTTAAGAAAGTGTGATATAAAACAAAACAATTGTTTTTCCCATGGCATCCAGACAGAATGACATACACATATTGCACTAAATCAAGCAATCTTCAAACATTACACTTTAGCAAACACTAAAATATTGTCTATAGTTTCTCTTTGCTGTTATTAAAACAAAACACTACCTCTGAGATCAAGAACCATGTCAATACAAGGTGCTTGAGACTTTGATGAATTCTATAATTATATAAAGTCCAAGGATGAAACACTTCCCATCAGAGAACCAAACTCATCTTTAAAGAAAGTCTGTGGCAATGCATTGCACCATGAGGCAAAAGCAGCCTTTACCAATGGCCAGCCAAAGAACATTTTATAGTAAAAAAAACAGGCACCAGGAAGCACTAAATTTAGGGAATAACAGTGATATTTGAGGACATCGTAATGGCACCAGCTAACTGCCCATTTGCAGAATGCCTCTGAATGTTTTTCATTTCCACTTTAATAATAATGCAGGCCCTTCTGTCTAACCTCAGAAGCAAGATACAGCAATATCATCCATGTAGTTGCATATATTCAGATCTTTTTTCTCCAATGTCAACAGGTTATACACTTTTTCCCTCCTCCTTTTAAACAAAATGTAATACATGATTCATGGAGTCATGTCAACT